>JAEOAD010000007.1:25870000-26455000 GCA_036365145.1 Orientallactaga sibirica | reverse complement strand
ACCATCATGCCTGAACGTCTGCAACTTTTGAAAGGACTTGTTTGTATCTCTTAATCCTTGGTCTTGCTGGTTCCAGTCCTGCCTGTCCTTGGAATTCTAGAACAGATGAGAGAAAATGCGACAATAGGAAAGAGAAGGACAGACAGGAAGGAAAGGAGACAGGGAGGGAAAGAAGGAGAAAGAGGAGAGACAAAGAGAATGAGAAAGGAAGAGACAGATTGCCAGAGTATTGGAGAGGAATGGCCACAGAAAATTTCCAAGGACAGAAAGATTTCAATCTTGACATCTTTTCCCACTGTTGCTACCAGGACTGAAAGAACAGTGGAACCTGTCTAAAACTGATGACCTGAAGGAGAGTGAAGAAGGCCTGAGCCCAGATAGCCCAGGCTGTGGGGGCAGACAAGGTGCAGCCAGCCAGGTGGTGAAAGTGTTGTAGTGACAGACGTGCCCAAAGCACTCATGTTTTTCTTTTCTGTATGAAAAAGAAATTTTTTTTTGCAGTTTTCTCACTGGGGCAGAGCGAATGGAACTGTGACTTATGGCTGACAATTTATGTAGTTCGACACTTCTGTCATGTTTCTTGAGGAGGCGCAGCATTATTGCACTTCAAGAAGCTGCAGAGGCGCGGAGAAGGAGCTATGCCCACTTCACCTTTAAAAGCATGTTTATGGCAGATGTTTGTTTATTTATTTAAATCATTCATTCAACCAAAAAGTATTCTGGGAGCTGGATGGGAGTCCAGAGTTGCTTTCAGAACCATGGAAGAAAGACTATTCACTCAGGGAGTTGACTGGAAAATGAAGGATTCTAAGAATCCAAATCCTGCCTGGTAATAGCTTAGCTGTGACTGTAATGCAGGAACGCTGGCTTCCTGTAGCAATGACCGCCTCTACCCAGGAACCCAAACTGAGCCCCAAGGAACAATGAGCCACCTCGAGGCCTTTATTAGACTACTTTCAAACTCAGGAATACAGCCGGTTTCTGTTGAAAGCAAATATGATTACACTGGTTTAAATAATTAAGGCACAAATAAAATCTTCACGGAGTTGGTGGTGGTGTTAAGCATAAATGTGCGGGGGAGCTAGCAATTAACTGCAATCCAGTTGACAGGGGAGCCGGCTGCATGCGGAGCCCTGTACTTGCTGGGATCCTGCCTGCCTGGGCCATGGAAGAGGAGGTGGTGGTGTCTCGTGAGCTTTTGGGCCAAGGTGACTTCCCTTTCTGCATGGCTGCGGCAGAGATGATGGGAAGGGAATTGGAGCAATAGCTGAGCTGGGTGGCAGCCCGCGTATTCCGGGCAGTAATAACCTCCCTGGCTAGGTCCTTTGTTCCCAGGTGTTAGAGAATTGTGGCTGGACTACAATCAGCTCTATTTGGAGCTGCCAGATCACAAGTCGAAGGCCAGATTATGTGGGAGTCACGGCAAAGCTCCACGCCATGGCCAAGGTCGTCTGAGAATGCAGAGCCCCCTTCCTTGCTTGATACAGTCACAGAAGGTCCTTTCTCTGCTAAGCCAAAGTCTCAGCCACCTTTTCCAACACTGCAGTAGCTATAGTCTAGCCCTGCGCAGAGAAAACTCCAGAACCGACGGGCCATCTTGCCCCTGGCTCAGCAGCCACTTAAACGACTCTCAGGAGGTATCAGACAAAGCCATTTAAATACATCTGTTTGAATGGATAGATTTGAGAATGTAAATAAAGAAGACTATGGCCAAATCTGATCCTACTGTGGAAAACTTCACTCAGATCCAGCAACTCCATTGCTGGAGCTCTGCATAGCAATATAACAGCGTACATGTTCAGTGTATGTAAAAGGCATGCCACGGTGATCCTGGGGCACTCAAAGATTTGAGTTAAGCCCAGTATTATGAATATGGAGCTGGCGAAATAAATAATGGTTCACCTACACAGGAAAATACTATGCAACTATAAAATGATGAACTAAATCTTTATGAATTGGTATAGAAAGATTCCTAGGATATATTGTAAAGTGAAAAAAATACAGACTAGCATATATTTTGTACTACTTTCTAAGACAAGGTTGATCACCCTTTCCCCCCATTACCTCCCTCTTAAGATTTTTTTAAAGACCCTTTTTTCCCCGAATCCCCACCTTGTCATGAAATTTTAATATAATGAACATCTATTTATGTCCTGTATGTGTGCTGTGTATTTATAATTTATATATAAAAGAATAAGAAATTTTCACTTCTAAAAATCAGTTTTCACCTATCTTTGAAGTGATATCAAACCCAATGAAATGCCTACTCAGAAAGAAAAGGAGGAAATAAGATAATTCTATAACAGAATGGAAGGATACATAAGAAACCAATGAAAATTGTTGCCTATGATAAAGGGAGGGAATAGGGCAACAAAGGAACAGATGTGAGTGAGGTGTCTCTATATTCTTTTTTATGTTGTTTTGCCTTTTAAACTATATAAATATATTGTCTACTAAAACATTAAGGCAGGCTGGGGATATAGCTCAGAGCACTTGCCTAGCATATGCAAGATCCTGGGTTCCATTCCCCAGAGTAAAAAAGAAAAAGCCAAAGTTAAAGACATACTTTTCTATACATATAAATACTGCATATCTAAGGAACTACCAAGCAAAACCACTGAGCAAACAAAACTTCCATGGGCTGGAGGAATGGCTTAGCAGTTAAGACGTTTGCTTGCAAAGCCAAAGGACCCAGGTTCGATTCCCCAGGGCCCACATTAGCCAGATGCACAAGGGGGCACACACATCTGTAGTTCGTTTGCAGTGGCTGGAGGCCCTGGTGTGCCCATTCTCTCTCTCTCTCTCTCCTCTTTCTCTGTCAAACAGATAAATAAATAAAATTAAAATATTAAAAAAACAAAACTTGCGCCCATCAGGTGAGGCCCTTCCCTAGTTCCGAGTCAGCATTGCTTACAGGGATATAGCCCCAACTGTACCACACAGGGGACCTCTGCTCCCGGACAGTCTTTTGTCCTCCAAGAGTCTTTCTCAGCACAGGAGACTGAGTCTATCCTGAGCCTGGGAAAGGCTGTTTCTGCATGGGTCAGCCTCTATTTTAAAACCATTAGGGAGCCGGGCGTGGTGGCACACGCCTTTAATCCCAGCACTCGGTAGGCAGAGGTAGGAGGATCGCCATGAGTTCAAGGCCATCCTGAGAATACAGAGTGAATTCCAGGTCAGCCTGAGCTACAGTGAGACCCTACCTCGAAAAACCAAAACAAAAAACAAAAAAAAACCATTAGGGTGTTTTCGAAGTCGGAGCAAGCAGCTGCAACAGAACTGAGGAAGCCTGCATTGCCTTTCTGATAGAATTAAGTGAGGGAAGAAATTGCTCCTGTCTTCTCTATCTCCAAAGAAGATGCAAACTCTCCTTAGGAGAGATGAGGATGGAACAACACAGTCTGGCCAAGAAAGGTAAAAGGGCAGACAGAGATCATACGCCTAGTTACATTCTTGTTACCCAAGGCCCCAGGTCAGCTTCCTCTGGCAAAGTTTTGCACCCCCACCCCACCCCAGAGATCACTCCTGAGGAGGAAGAGCCCAGCTTGAGGTTCATTAGTAGACCAGAAATTCCATTGTGTGATTAACAAAACAAAACCAAACACTGGGCTCACACTTCCAGATATCAGCAACTTTAATTTGATTGTGTAATGAGGCACGATAAGAAACAGGCACGTATGATTGCTCTCTTCCTTTGGCTTCAGTATCAACATCGTAAAGCGTATTTGAAATCAGCGGTTGCTTTTGAAATGAGTTTTATTTTATTTTATTTTTTTAACTATTCCAAGAAGTTACCTAGAGAGGAATCAGCTATTTGAAGTCTTGATCATGCCCTTAAAGTGCAGTTTCTCTACCTGGAGAGTGGGCATACCATTGACTAACATAACTACGTGATGATAGAGTGGTAAAGAATGGATGGATATCGGGAATGCTCCACCCTGTAAGTCATGGGCATTGCTGACTCTTTGTTTTTTTTTTGGTTTTTCTAGGTAGGGTCTCACTCTGGTCCAGGCTGACCTGGAATTAACTATGTAGTCTCAGGGTGGCCTCGAACTCTCGGCGATCCTCCTACCACTGCCTCCCGAGTGCTGGGATTAAAGACGTGCACCACCACGCCCGGCTCATTGCTGACTCTTTTTCTAAGAGAGGGTCACTCTAGAACAAACATCTCTCCGGTAAGATTTCCTTTCTCAGTGTTTTCAGAAATGTGCGTATGCACAGGAGCTCCGGTGGCAAGGAGCGCGTGGATATGCAGACATGCACGGATACCCTGATTTTCCTCGTGGATGGCTTAGGTGTCCAGGGTGCTAGGTGGGAAATGGCATCTTGAGTACTGGATTTTGTGCACTGTTGGCACTCTTTCTCCTTTGAGCCTCAGGTTGGTCACATAAATGCTCTGTTGTTTTCTCTTTTCCTCCATGAGTGTGGCTGTTAGGCATGCACACTGGGAAATGCATCTTGATTTATCTCATGAACGGCCTCCAAGGGGCCATGTGCAGATGGCTTAGCAATAGTCCACGGTACTACGAGGAAGTGGAGAAACTTTCAGGACCTTGAGGAATAAAGTCAGGTTATTGGAGGTGTGCCTGTGAAGGGGTTACGGGGACTTTGGTTTTCTATCTCTTTCTGTTGTTTTCTGGTCACCCAGAAGTGAAAGGCCTCCTCCGCCACACACTCCCTACCATGTTGCGCTGTTTTCACCACAGCCCCAAACAAGAGGGCCAGGTGATGCTGGACGGAAACTCTGAAATGGTGAGCCAAATTGACATTTCCTCTTTTGGAACCTCTGAGTTGGTTTATCTCAAGTATTTGTTACATAACAGAAAGCTGCCTAACACATATGCAAATTGCAGTTTCCTACTAGATGATGCCAGCAAGGAGCTCTGAATCAGGAACTTTAGAGCGCTCCTTTTAGAGTTGCCCTTAGCGACAGCATCTGACAAAAGTGAATTACCACCACACTCTGCACATTTCACGGACATGGGTTCTTGGCAGAACAACCAGACCTCTTCTTGTTTTAAATTAAAGGGAAAAAAATGTATGTCTGGCTATTGTAGAAGAAAGCTTTAAAATAATCATAAAGTAAATGTAAGCAGAACTGAGAAAAAGGCACTGCTCATAATCCAACTTTGAGATACTGTGCAGACATTGATGTGTTTGTATATTGTACATATATGTGTATATTTTATATATAGAAAAAACACACGTAGACGCATGTTCTGTGTGGGTATCTGTTTCTTTGTATGCATTTCTGCGTGCATAATCTTGTTTGTCCATTTTGTTCTCATATACAAATGGGATCATAAAACACATACTGCTCTGTGATAAAATCTTGTAAGCAATCTTTTATCTTAAGACATATATCTTCTCCATTGATCTTAAAACGTTATTTTAACTTTTGACTATGTTGAACTTGAAATAATGACAGACTCATTATTTTTTTTCTTACAGTAAGATCTCAATGGTGGACTTGGTTGGTTGAAGGTCTACACATCATACCAAATACAGAACTGGTATGAATTTTTGATCATTCAAATGGTCTGTGATATGCCCCTTTCCTAGCTAGTACAGGTTTTTACACTGTTATTTAATTTTCCAGCTTCTACTTTTCAACTTGTTATTGTGTATAAATAAAATTGTACCTTTTCTCATGGTTTTCTCCACTTATAACACAGTTAGTATTATAGTTTGTCCATCTTTTTTAAGGGGCAAACATTCTTTATTTGTTGCCGTACATGGAGAAAGGAGGGAATACATCAGCAATCATTCCTGGGTCAGTGTCCCCAGATGCCGCAGCCATGCTCCGAAAGTAGTTTGTCCATTTTTTCTCAAATAAAGCATTTATTATTGATATGAAATGTCTCTTTATTCTTATCAAATACATAGTCATGACTTTTCTTGTTGCTGCCCCAAAATACTTGAAAGAAGGGCTGGAGAGATGACTCAGCAGTTAAGGCACTTGCCTGCAAAGCCAAACAACCCAGGTTCAAGTCCCCAGTACTCACATAAAGCCAGATGCACAAAGTGACAATGCATCTGGAGTTTGTTTGCAGCAGCTAGAAGCCCTGGTATGCCCTTTCTTTCCTTCCTTCCTTCCTTCCTTCCTTCCTTCCTTCCTTCCTTCCTTCCTTCCCTCCCTCCTTCCCTCTTTCCCTCCCTCCCTCCCTCCCTCCTCCTCCCCCTCCCTCCCCTCCCTCCCTCCCTCCCTCCTTCCTTCCTTCCTTCCTTCCTTCCTTCCTTCCTTCCTTCCTTCCTTCCTTCCTTCTCTCTCTCTCTTTTTCTCTCTCTCTCCTTGCAAATAAATGAATTTTAAAAATTTGAAAAATACCTGAAAGAAGGAATTTAAGGGAGGGAAGATTTATCTTGGCTCACAGTTTCCGGAGACAACAGTCTATCATTTGGGGAAAGCCTGGTGGGTGAGACATCTCTGTCCGTGTCAGTGGAAACTGCTGGTGCAGCTTGTTACATCTTAGGGGGTTAGGAAGCAGAGGTCTTGGGTGGGAACCAGAGGCAGATTTAACTTTCTAGGCCCATCTCCAATGACTCAGACAGGCCTCATGTTCCAACATTCTACAGCCTTCCAGAATAATATCACCAGCTGGGAACCAAGTGTTCATACGTGAGGTTGTAGGGGACAGTCTTCATCAAACCATATCAAGATAATAATTTGTACCTTAGTTGGTTCAGACTGCTACAAATAGAATGCTATTATCTCTCATACACACACATACACATGTGCGTGTATAAACACACACACACATTTGTTTGAAATTTGTGGAGACACACACATTCAGTCTACATCAATTTCCCAATCCCTTACTTTTTATTGGCTATCCTTTGTGGCTCCCATGTGTTTTGAATCCAGTCTAAGTATCATATCAGACCAATTTTGCTTAGTCAATTAGAAAATGCACTGAGTTTCAAAGTCTCTTAGCACCTCCATCAGATAGACCACGTTTTCTTTATGGTGTGTTCAATAAGAATGCAATAAATTGGTAGCAACTGCATGACTGTGTTGTGCAATAGACCTCAAGACCTGCGATTTCTAGTTTTCCTTGCAAAATATTCTTTAGACACTGCAGCAGACATGATCAGATGTTAACTGACTGGCTAATTGACTAATTAAGAAAGAAAAGGTTGTGAATGGTATAGTCAGTAACTGTCAATGATGGATCTTTCTCTATACTTTTCGTCAGCTCTTTTAGTAAGCCAGAGAGAGATATTCACAATAGGATGCTTCATAAGGGTCATACGGAAGTGGGAAACGGTGTTTGTAATTCTTGGATAGGAAAACAGGGAATAAATTCCTTAATTATTATTATCATGGGGGGCACAGGATTGTGTGAGAGGAGTGTCCAGTGGTCAGTCATGCCCTGCTGGAGGAGAATTTGGGGTCAGCTTATTGATCTCCGAGCCAATTGAAAAGGAAAATTGAAAATTGAGAAAGGAGGAATGGCAGAAAGGAAGAAGTAAGAAGGATTAAAGTTCCTTCTTGCTGTGGGTAACAGAAGGAGTGTTTGAAAAATTTGGGGAATCAAGGGAAGTCTCACGTGGGGACAGTAGGATGAGGATCTAATGTTGAATCCTAAGCCTGATTGTAATGAGTTCGAAACAATCTTCTCCTCTTCCTCCTTTTCTCGAGACAAAGTCCCACTGTGTAGCGCAGACTAGTTTTGAACTTATGCTGGGATGACGTGTGTGCACCTACACAATGAAATGGGGGGAACAGTGGATGTTTCTGGAACTTCGCAGACTGATGGCAAAGGTAGCACGTTCTAGGAGTATTGAGGTTGCATAATCACGTGAACATTGATAAGTTTAGTATAGTGATGACTGTGTTCGCAGGAGCTCTGCATACCTAAGAGCCATTAGTATTCCAGCATGTCATATGAGGCAAAGATGGTGGCGTTTCTCCATCTTTTATTTACGATTCCACAGCTGGCAAGGATGTGATAAATTGATTGAGACCAGAACTGGTGCTCATGGAGGGACCCACATTGTTGCTTGGATCAGGGTGTCTGGCACTATAGATTTAATATTGTAAAAAAGGAAAGACCTTCCGGAGCCTCAGAACACCTCAACGTCTGCTGTTCTGGATGACAGCATGGGCTGTGTTCTGTGTGCCTTCAATGCCTTAGTGGCATGCTCGAGGCAGGGGCTGGGGCTGTGCAGAGCAGTCTCCCGCCAGAGCTCCTCCCTGCAGGGGAGGGAAGCAGACAGTATCCCCTGGCCAAGTTTGTTCTACAAAACTTCTCTTTTATAAACAGAACATTTCACCTATAAGCACAGATTTCCTGCTGACTTGAGAAATGAGCCTGATGACGTTGTCTACATACTTTCTTATGGCAAGAAGCCACTGGGGCTGAGGTTGGACCCCATTTGTCTTGTTGCCCCTGGATTGCTCGGTGGGGGGGGGGGCATTTCTATACCTGCTGGGACTTGCAGATAGAAGGGATGATAAAAGTGAGTGTCCACCCCTCCCCCCTCCTCATGCGCTACCTTGAAAAACAGAACAGAGAGAGAGAGAGAGAGAGAGAGAGAGAGAGAGAGAGAGCGCACTGTTAAAGAAATCTGGGGCTAGTGTTCTCCATTCCATTCCCTCTCCCTCTGAAGAAGCCATGCTAAATGCTGAGAAGAGCCGGAAGCCTCCTGCTTTTCTATCGCATGCACACGCCACAGGGATGATGTGGGTCTACAGCTTTGGCTGGTCGAGTTTTCCTTTTTCATACCAAGTGGAACAGCTGCACCGCTGGGTTGCTCGGGGCTCCTGGGCTTTAACTGGAGCAAGGCCTTCAGCCCTCACTGCCTCTCCAGTGAGCCCTGCCAGCTTCCTGGGACCTTCAGGACATCTCTTCAGGGGAGACAGGACATATACTCTGAGGGCTCCTTTGTGTTTCCAATGCCCAATCCCCAGTTTCTAATATCGGCCTTTCTCCCCACCTCTCCTCCTATTTCTCTCTCTCTCTCTCTCTCACTCTGCGTGTGCACACACGCGCGCTCGCTGGAAGCATTTTACATCTAGCCACATCCTCCTGCTGTTGCCAGCTAGCTTGTCAGGATTCTACCCTTGTCCTATCTCCCCTGACTTGTAGGCAGCTGCAGCTCCAAGGCCTTCTGATAGTTCTTGTTTACCTCTAGGGGGTATTCCTTCTTTTAAGCCAGGATTATGGAGCACACTCAGCTTTGTGCAAACTGTTAACATTCCTTTCCTGGGGCAAGTCAAGGCTCCTCCCATTCAAGAGGCCTTGGAATGAAAAGAGGCCACTGAATTTCCTCGCAGACGGCACTCTGTGTGTGAGGACGCCCCTGCCACCATTCCATTGGCACCAACGCTGAGAGTCACTTCTACCCTAGAAACTGGAAGATGGGCCGGGAAGGGTAAGGTGGAGTGGCCTCCTAAGTCAGAAAGAAAGGACTGCCAATTTCTAAAATGCTAAAGACAAATTCTAAAGTCATCCAGAGAACCCTCAAGTTGACGTTTGAGGCAAGCCAAAAAAAAAAAAGGGGGGGGGCCTGGAGAGATGGCTTAGCTGTTAAGCGCTTGCCTGCCTATGAAGTGACCCCAGTTCAAGGCTCAATTCCCCAGGACCCACGTAAGCCAGATGCACAAGGGGGAGCATGCATCTGGAGTTCGTTTGCAGAGGCTGGAGGCCCTGGCGCGCCCATTCTCTATCTATCTGCCTCTTTCTCTGTCTGTCTCTCACTCTCAAATAAATAAATACATACATACATACATAAATAAATGAATAAATAAATAAATGAAAAACCCTCATGGCAGTGTGGGAGCAGAGGGCCTGCCACTAAGAAAACAACAACAGGGGTTATCGTCCTCAGTTGTGGGCCCCTCAAGATACAAGACAGATATATCCCATAGTGTCCCCGTGGGGCTGCTTATTGGTCTTTACTCATAATGTAGACCATTCACAGATGATGCACACAACTTCAGGAAGTCTCTGAGACCTGGGCAAAAGGGCTCTTATGGGAGTTTGGGGACTCCTTGCCAATACCAATGAACCAATACATTTAGAGAACCCCTCATTCTTGTCATATGAATTAAAAAAATTAAATACAAAGGCCAAGGGTAAGACTTTATTAGACTAAGAAAAGAGAAGGAAAGTACAGAGAGCTCCTGCCACATGGAAGGCAGGAGGGAGTAGAGAACCCACGTGGGAGTAGGGGTTCCCTCCCCTCCCCTCTGGGCCTAGAGGAGGGGTCTTACCAGAGCAGGGACCTAGAAGTTCAGGCAAAGTGAAAAGCCAAAAAGAGGTGGAGATGAGAGAGCTGATCGGATGAGGCTGGATCAGACTCTGCATTCCCATTCTGCCGGAGCAGGGAGACAGTGTTGCATCTTTTTTATTCTCTCTTTTGGGCCCAATCCTGACTAATTCCCCCCTCGGCTCCAGCTCCTGCTAATAGTCTGGAGGCCAGGAAGACTTTCTGGTTGACACATTCAGAGAGGGTGGCCCTAAGCCTTAGGTCTTTCTATCTTTGAAACTAAGCAGAAGGCAGAGGCTGTTTTCTGGAAAACTGTCCATCCCCTGCCCAGTATTCATTTCCGTTGGAAATTCAAGTCAAAAGTTTGTTGTTTGCTAGGTACATCTCACCTCCTTGCTGCTCAAGACTCTTGGCCTGGGTTCAGGAGGCCGGTGTGGAGACACTGTGACCCTCGCCTCAGCGACCAAGGACCGAGCAGAGCCAGGCAGACCTGCTCCAGGCAACTAGAATTTGCAAACTAGAAAATAAATCCTGCCGCACTGGCCGTGCTTGGCCTGTGATAATAGAAGCCCCTTAGGGTGTTGAAGCTGGTTTCTTTGAACTGATTTATCATGCAGACTGTGGGGAGCCCTAGGCTCCTTCTGCTAACAAAGAAAGGAAGACCTCCTGGCTCCATTTTGGATACATTTCTTTCTCAGTGGCAGAACAAGCTTCATGGACACAAACCAAAATCCCTTGGCAGGGTTGTGGGTCGTGGCCTTGGCTCTGGGCAGACTGTCAGCACTAGTGCTTGGCTTTAGCTTGGGGCCAGGACAGAGAGGGGAGGACACTATGACACTGTGAGCTGCAGCTCCTTTGAAGTAAGATCTTGCGTCCAACCACAAGGAGGGGAAAGCTGCCAGTCATCATTAGGACCCAGAGTTAGGACGATTAGGCAGGAGCACAGTTCAGGAGTTCATTCTTTTACCCTTCTGGCTTCTTTCATGATCACCTCAAGGGCATATCCTCCTGGGCTCAGCTAGATGTGCTATGTCGGAGTTCTGCACCATCCCCAATCCCTAATCAAAACACACATGTACTTTCACATTTGAACTTCAAAAAGGCCCTGTGCAGTGACTCAAGTTAGCACCTGCTCCCTCTCCCATCAAACATATTTCTTGTTTTACAGTAAGGGACAGATGATGAACAGGCAGCAAACTGGCATTCAACCGAAAAAAAGGCATCACTTTTGTGCAATCCTAAATTCAAGATCAAAAAGGTCTATATGCAAATCGAGGCCCTGCTACTGTGGCAGAGAGCTCTGGGTAGGATTAGAACTCCTCAAGCCAGTGACTCGATGAGTCTGCCAAGCCACCAAGCCAGTGGCTTCCAAGTTCCTGCCCATGATTAGCAAAGAATTCAGACACACAAAGAAAGACACAATATGAAAGGTTTATTAAGGGAGAACTGAGGTGAGAGGGGAAAAAACCAGAGAAGTTCCCAAACTAGGAGGGGTCCTGAGTTGATTACCACATGGTCACCTGGATTGGGTTTCTTTATAAACTTGGAAATGTAAATCAGGCTTCCAACTGAGATCAGTCTCATTGTCAAGTTCAGATATAGAAGAAGGACTTTGACTGGTTGATGGGCACCCAGGAAGGGAGCATAAACTCATGAAGAACCCATCGACCTGGGAAGAGGTGCACATGCAGATTTGCAGAAAGCTTGAAACACTTTCCAGGATGAAGGAACAGGAAGGAGCTCTGGTGGCCATCCTGGATCAGACTGAACCATACTGGAGCTACTCACCATATCTAAATGGCAAGACCTTATTGCTGAAGACACCACAGTTGTAGTCTTAGGACACTGAGAGATCATGCTGGAACTGAGATGGAAGCCAGATATCTGCTAATGAGTTCTCATGGTGCTGGAATGTGCTACACAAGCTGCTGGGGGAATAATTGTCACCACCAGCATGAACAAGCAACGGATTTAGCATGCTACTAAATCAACCAGCCAGGTAAGATGTACACACCAGTACAGCAGCGGCACACAACCTATGGGGGTAATCAACTGCTTTCTGATTCGATATCAGGCTCACTCAGTGGGAGGAAATTCATACCTGGTACCCAGAACCAAATCAGAAACCTGTGGTTTATAAGGTCATAAACCATAGGGGAAGGTTCACAATTCTTTGGCTAAAAGGAGAGTTTATACCTGTCAAAAAGTCTCCTAAATAGCTGTGTTTATCCCCTTTGATCCATGTTACTCTCACTCTTGGCTAGAAAAATCTATTGACCAGGGAGAACCAAGACCCATCGGAATGACAAGAAAAGAAAGCTGGGTTAAGGCACATATCTGTGAAGCCTAAGGGCCCAGGTTCAAGTCTCCAGGTGCCATGTAAGCCAGATGCACATGGTATCACATGCATCTGGAGTTCATTTGCAATGGCTAGAGGCCCTGGTATGCCAATTCTCATTCTCTCCCTCTCCCTTTCTGTCTCTAATAAGTAAATAAATAATCTAAAAAAAAAAAAAGAAAGCTGACTTCTTAGCCCAAGATGAATCATCTCTATCACATCTGTGAGGGCCCAGGAAACACTGAAGAGAAAGCAGCAGATTAAATATGACTACTAATTAAATAGGAGTGCTTCTTTCACTGGTAGTGTGAGAATCTCCTCTAGGGAGATGGCAGCAGGCACTGAGGAGACTCAAACTCATCAAAGCAGAAAATCAGTGGCTGCTAAGAGCTCAACACTAAAGGAGGTTTATAACACATCCTCTTAGGCTCAGGGGACATTGTGGAAGAGGGTGTGGAAAGAATGTAAGAGCCATGGGGTCAGAAGGTATATTCAGAGACTGATGATGTCCCCCATAGTGACTACTGGAAGCACTACTAAGGAGGGCCTTAGTAGAATGAGGGACAGAGAGAGAGAGAGTATAACCCAATGGGAAGATGATCCGTTTGCAGTCTGTTTATATATTAAAGGTCTCACAAAGAAATATATAAATAGCTGGGCATGGTGGCGCACGCCTTTAATCCCAGCACTCGGGAGGCAGAGGTAGGAGGATCTCCGAGAGTTCGAGGCCACCCTGAGACTACATAGTTAATTCCAGGTCAGCCTGGACCAGAGTGAGACCCGACCTCGAAAAACCAAAAATAAATAAATAAATTATATATATATATATCCCAGCACGTGAGAGGCAGTTAAGAGGATAGTCATAAGTTCTAGGTCACCCTGAGACTACCTAGTGAATTCCAGATTAGCCTTGGCTAGGTGAGATCTTGCCCCAGAAAACAAAACAAAACAAAATAAACAAAAACAAACAAACAAACAAAAGCCACCTAAGTGATGAGGAAAGGAGGATCACATCTCAACATAACAAAAGCTATTTACAAGAAACCTAAACCAATATCACAGCCAAATGGGGAAAACATGAACCATTGCCACTAAGGCCTTGAACAAGTTGGAGGTGTCAACATTTCTCATTAGGATTTAACATGGCACTTGACCTCGTGGCTAGAGTGATAAGAAAAGAGAAAGAAATAAGAGATACAAATTGGAAAGGAAGAAGTCAAAGTAGTCTTATTTTCAGATGATATGATTCTCTTAATGAGATCCTAAAAACTCCACCAAAAAATACTGGTAGAGGTGATCAGCACTTTCAGCAAAGTGGCAGGATAAAAAATGAATGCACAAGAGTCAATAGCCTTTACATATACCATGACAAGCTGGAAATGAGGGTAATTTACTTTTTTTGTTTGTTTGTTGTTCAAGGTAGGGTCTCACTGTAGCTCAGGCTGACCTGGAATTCACTATGTAGTCTCTGGGTGGCCTCGAATTCATGGTGATCCTCCTACCTCTGCCTCCTGAGTGCTGGGATTAAAGGTGTGTACCACCATGGCCGGTGAAACCAGAGTAATCAGTACCATTTTTTTATATTTTATTTTTATTCATTTATTTATTTGAGAAAGAAAGAGGCAGATAGAGAGAGAAATGGGCATATCAGGGCCTCCAGTCACTGCATATGAACTCTAGACACATGCACCACCTTGTGCATCTAGCTTAAGTGGGTCTGGGGAGTTGACCCTGGGTTATTTGGCTTTGTAGGAAGGTGCCTTAACCACTAGTCCAGCTCTCTCCCAGTCCCAGTCCCAGTCCCATTTGTTATAACCACAAAAAGTCAAGTATCTTGGAATATCCCTAACCAAGGAAGTGAAATCCTTTTATAATGAAGACTGTAAAATACTGAAGAAAGAAACTCAGGAAGACACAAGAGTATAGAAAGCACTCCTATACTCCAACAAAACAATTAATATCCTGAAAATGGGCACCCTACCAAAAGCAAGATACAGATTCAGCGCAATTCCAATCAAAATTCTAACCCCATTATTCACAGAATCAACAACAACAAAAGCCTCAAAATACACATGGAAGCACAAAAGTGCAAGCAGAGCCAAAAATCCCAGCAAATGGACTACTACTGGTGGTATCACCATACCTGATTTCAAGATATACTACAAAGCCATAGTAATAAAAACAGCATGGCCAGCAGAAAAGCAGATGCATATATCAATGGAATAGAAAAATCCAGGTATAAGTTCAAATAACTACAACCACCCAATCATTGACAAAGTGGCCAAAATACATACTGGAGAAAAGACAGCACTGCCAACAAACTGTGCTATAAAAACTGGATAACTACATGTGGAAGAATGAATCTAGACCCTCTTCCCTCAGCTTGCACAAAAAATGAACTCCAAATGGATTATGAACCTTAATATAAGACCTGACACTGTGAAATGATTTGAAATGATTAGAGGAACAAAACATGGAGAACACTCTAAGATATAGGGATAGGGAAAACAACTTTCTGAAAGAGTCTAGTAGCCCAGGGAATTAGACAAACACTTGACCAATGGAGTCTCATGAAACTAAAAAGCTGTTGTGCAGCTGAAGCAACCATTACCAGGGTCACTAGTCAGCCCACGGAATGGGAGAAAATCCCCTGCTATGTAAAAGAGGTCTAATATATAGAATCTACAAAGAACTCAAAAAAAAATAAGCAATTAAAAAAAAAACCTCTAAAAAAACAGGGCAAGAAAGTGAACAGAGGTCTCAAAGGAAGTAACACAAATGACAAATAAATATATAAAAAGATGTTCAACATCTTTATCCATCAGGGAAATGCAAATTAAAACTTTGAGATTGTATCTCACTCCAGTCAGCATGGCTCTCATCAAGACAATCAAATGACAACAAATGCTGGAAAGGTGAGGGGACTGAGGGCCACTCATTCGCTGTTGGTGAGAGTGTGAACATGTACAGCCACTATGTGTGGGAATGAATTATAAGGACGAACTGTGAGAAGGACCTATAAGAAGGAAATATGAGAACAAGTCACGGGAAAGAACTGTGGGAATATTTCTTATGGACTTTACAAATAAATTTTCTGAGAATATTGCTGTGAGATTTTTTTTTTTCCTGCTAAATTCCTGACTTACAACTTGCCCTGGAGTTAATCTTGCAGCCATGTGACCCACCTGCTCAAAGCCATCTGACATGGTTTCCTTTGCCTTTGTGTACCTTTGGCCTGAGAAGCACTGATGACCAATATTGACAATGGTTAGCGATGCTGCCTGACCTTAAACTATGCTCTTCGCCCGATTTCCTCAGTGACCTGGCTGCACTTTGAACCCAGAACAAGCATGCATGTGTGAGAAGGGCCGACCATTGCACTGAAGACAACACGGTCAGGAACAAACTGCCCACAGAACTGCCACACATCTGTTGAAGAAAATTGGTGCTAACCGGGTGTGGTGGCGCACACTTTTAATCCCAGCACTTGGGAGGCAGAGGTAGGAGAATCACAGTGAGTTCAAGGCCACCCTGAGAATACATAGTGAATTCCAGGTCAGCCTGGGCTAGTGCAAGACCCTACCTCAAAAAACAAAAACAAAACAAACAAACAAACAAAAAAAAAAACAAAGATGGTGTGATGGTTTGAATGTAAATGGCCCAACAGCCCAAGGTATTTTTGGTTAAGCTTCCTACTTAGTCTTCAGCAGGCAGAGAGAGTCCTGCAGGAAGAAGTGAGTCCCCGAGGGCTGATCTTGAGTCCAGCCCTAAGATGGTAGAGAGCCAGCTTAAGCTCTGGCCGTTCGCTGTTCTTGCTATCTGCTGTGGATGTATGATGTGGTGATCCAGCTTCCTCTGCCATGACGAAGCTTCTCTGGACTCTGTAAACCTGAAGTAAACCCTTTCCTTCCAGAAGCGGCTTCTGGTCAGGTGTTTAATCTCAGCAACGAAAAGGTAACTGCAACAGATGGTGTGAATAAACACGATAGAAACACACTTTTTCATTAGCTAACTAAAAGCTACAACTCTCTTACAAAGAGAGAAGAGAGAGGGAGAGAGATAATTTGGGGAGAAGTACTCTCCTAAGGTAGAGAAAGTTTTAACCGAAGACCATAGACTGCTGTTTATAAAGCACAGTGCCAGAAGTGGGTCACCCTGCCCCCTCATGGTGAGCTAATTGCTCATGAAGGCCCTTGACCAACAATGCAGACCATTGCCAAAGTGCTTGGTTCCCCACCAGAACTAGATGATAAGGCACTGCTGCTGAAGACACGGTAGGCTATGATCTCAGGATGTTGATACATCAAGTGGGAACTGAAATGGAAGCCATCTCCCTGCCGACCAGCTGTCATAGTGCTGTAGAGTCATCAACAGAATGAACAAACAGAGGATCCTACAAGCTACAAAATCAACTAGCCAAGCAAGATGTACCCACCGGGTACAATAGTGGCACATAAGTTATGGACCAATCAGCTGCTCTCGGACTGGTTATGAGGCCTGCTCAGTGGGAGGGAATACATGCCTGGTACTGACAACTAAGTCAAAAAGCCTGTGGCTTGGGGCTGGAGAGATGGCTTAGCAGTTAAGCGCTTGCCTGTGAAACCTAAGGACCCTGGTTCGAGGCTCAATTCCCCAGTACCCACATAAGCCAGATGCACAAGGTGGCACATGCATCTGGAAATCATTTGCAGTGGCTGGAGGCCCTGGTGCACCCATTCTTTCACTCTCTGCCTCTTTCTCTCTCTCTTTCTCTCTCTGTCTGTTGCTAATAAATAAATAAAAATAAGCAAAAAAAATTTTTAAAGCCTATGGCTGGTAAGGTCATAGACCCTAGAGGGAAGATTCCATTTCTCTTTGGCTAAATGGAGAGGTTATATCTACCCAGAAGCCTTCCAAATATCTATTTCCTTTGATCAATGCTTCTCTCGGTCTTGATTAGAGAGGCTGATTTTTACAGATGGCAATGAATACGGGGAGACCCAAGACCTACCAAACTGACAAGAAGACAAAGTCCAAGGCTTAGCACTGGCCTTCCGGGACCCAGGAGACATCACAAAGGAGGTAGTGGATTACATATGAGCGCTGCTATCACTTCTAGCCAGAGAAACCTTCTCCACGGAGATGCCAGTAGACTCTCAGGAGACTCGAACTTATCAAAGCCGAAAATAAGTGACTACAAAGAGCTTGACACTACAGGAAACTTCTAACATGCCCTCCAATGCACAGGGGACACAGAGGAAGCGAGGGAAGAAAGCATGTGAGAGCCACGGGGTGGGAAGGTGTACTGTGAGGCATTGTTATCCCCACAGGAACAGACTGCTGCTTCACGATCGCCCAGTCACTGCAGATATTCCCATGGAGGAGGCCCCCAATGGGATGGGGATGGAGGAGAGGGAACAAAAGAGGGAAACCCAATGAGACTACGACCAATTTTCAGTATAGTCATACATTAAAATTCCCAATAAAAATCGTTTTGTAACAAGCATACTTTTTTTTCTTTCTCATAACCTAGAACTTTCCATTAAATTTGCTGGTGTGTCCACTCTTTGGATATTACAACATACTACTGTCACCTACAACATTCACGCTTGAGAACCACATAATCAAGTTCTAAAAAAAATTGTGGAAAGAAAAATCTAAATAGGTTAAGTATTTTTACTATTTTGTGTTGGGCTGGATTGACAGGTATCCTGGGGTACACACCGCCTGTGGACAGTGGGTTGAACATGCCTGCCAGTGGAATCCTGGCAGTTAAACTTCTCACACACCCATGGTCATTTAGCTTGATCTTCTAGTCACACATAGCTGAAGGTTCTTTTCTAAAATATTTATTTAAAAATATTATTTATTTATTTATTTGACAGAGAGGGAGAGAAAGCGGCAGAAAGAGGGTGGGGAGGGAGAAAATGGGCACGCCAGGGCCTCTAGCCACTGCAAACTCCAGATACATGCACCACCATGTGCATCTGGCTTACGTGGGTCCTAGGGAATTGAACCTGGGTCCTTAGGCTTCACAATCAAGTCCCTTAACTGCTGAGCCATCTCTCCAGCCCAGCTGAAGTTTCTTTTCTTTTTCTAATGTTTACTTATTTGAGAGAGATAGAGAAAGAGGCAGATAGATAGAGAGAACGGCCATGCCATGCCAGAGCCTCTAGCCATTGCAAACAAACTCCAGATGCATATGCCACCTTGTGCATCTGGCTTACCTGAGTCCTGGGGAATCAAACCTGGGTCCTTTGACTTTGCAGGCAAACACCTTAACCGCTATGTCATCTCTCCAGCCCTGAAGGGTTTTTTTTATTACCTGCATTACAGAATCAAGTCCCAACCCTTCTCTTGGCTACGTGACTGTGCAGACAACCTTTCTGCTCAAGCAGTCAAACAGTCCCTGAGGCTGGCCAGAGGACGTCGCAAGTAGAACATCTCCCAGAGGTCATTCTTTGGTTCTTGCTGGAACCAACCATCCTCCCTCAGGAGCTTCTGATACTTGTCTCTTTCTTGCATAGACTGCTTAGCATTTTCTACTTTGAAGAATATTCATGGAATCCAATCTACCTACTTTAGCACCTTTACTCATTGAAATCTCCTCAAAGGCAAACTTTCCTACCTGATTATCTTTGCAACCCCATGATACCAAGCATTGTTCCTTTTAGACATTTTCAAATGAATTAGTGCATTAAATGGATAGATTAAAATCTTTGAAGTACAGAATAAAATTGGTCAAAGTAGTTTGAATTATTGAAAAGTTTGAATAGATTTGAAGCAATGTACTCACTCATATTACTCTCAAATATACATCATTTCAATGGGGATGATCTAGACGTTCCTCAGCCATATCTTTAGGGAACCTATCGTGATGAATAATTAATCTATTATTAATACCATATCAATTATTTACATGTACTTGGTGCTTCTGAAATACTACCCAGGTCTTTGGGAACAGTTTTTATTCCTCCCAACTATTTTAATATTTCTGTTAAAAATAGAAGTCCAGGGTTGGAGAGATGGCTTAGTGGTTAAGGTATTTGCCTACAAAGCCAAAGGACCCAGGTTCGATTCCCCAGGACCCATGTAAGCCAGATGCATAAGGTGGTGCATGAGTCTGGAGTTTGTTTGCAATGGCTAGATGCCCTGGCTTCCCCATTCTCTCTCTCTCTCTCTCTCCTGCCTCTCTCGCTTTCAAATAAATAAATATTTAAAAAAATAGAAGTCCAGCTTATGCAATTAATTTCTTGTTTATGTAGTACATAATGCTTAAGCCTATGTGGTCTCTCTGTGGCTGACATGCATACTGGAGAGCCATTATTTGTCAAGGCACTCCATGAAAACAACACATTTTGAGGTCAAATAATTTCAGAAAACACTGTATCTCATTCCTCCCTTTTGGAGAGCTAGGATGTTCTCCTCTCAAGAGTCTTCCACAGGAATTGGTGTTGTCAAACTCTGTGATGTGGACACGTTTCTTCTTACTGGCCTTCCACTGATCTGACTAGGCTTTCACTTTAATCCAAAGACCGATTGCCTAGATCCTCCCCCTGTGTGTCAGCCTCGCCAGTCAGGAGATACAAAGGGGACTAAGATCTTGTCCCTGCCCTCAGAAGAAGCCTGAGAACAACTCGGAACCAGAGAGTAAGAGCCCGAAGGCACAGGAGCAGTTCATTGGAAGCTCCCTCTGTCCTAGGTATTTGCAGTTGAAAGGGCCAGATTTGTTTTGTTGTTGTTTCTTTTTTTCTTTGTTTTTCCAAGGTTAGGGTTTCACTCTAGCCCAGGCTGACCTGGAATTCACTATGTAATCTCAGGGTGGCCTCCAATTTATGGTGATCCTCCTACCTCTGCCTTCCAAGTGCTGGGATTAAAGGTGTGCACCACCATGCTCAGGTGCTCTGTTTTTTGTTTGTTTGTTTGCTTGTTTTGGTTTTTGGTTTTTCAAGGTAGGGTCTCTTTCTAGCCCAGGCTGACCTGGAATTCACTTAGTCTCAGGGTGGCCTCGAACTCACTGCGATCCTCCTACCTCTGCCTCCTGAGTGCTGGGATTAAAGGCATGCACCACCACGCCAGCTGGCTTCTCTGTTTTTGAGAAAACTCCCCACTCTACTCCATGGCTAGGGAGGGACACACAGAGCTCTCCTGCCTCTCAGAATCATTTTCCTCCCCACCTTAGGCAGATTTTAGAGGGCTGCACACATTCACTGCCGAGCACTCCCACTAGGTGATTTTAGATTAGGTTAATTGTCAGTAATCATCTTTATACCTAGATGGCTTTGTCACATAGTTCCGTGTGATTGAACAATGCCTTTGACTTTGGTGATGCTCATGTGATGATAGGCAAAGGGGCCTGTTGGCCCTGGGCCCCTCTCACTCTAACCTCTTGATAATCTTTTTCAATTTGGCTTTTGCAAGGTTTTCTTCTTGTCATTCCTCAGGAGGACAGCTTCCCAAGGCTCTATTCCATTCCGTCATTCATTATCTCTTAATCCTTGGAGCTCATCCACTCATAATGCACAAAAATCACCAGGCCAACCCCACCCTCTCCTGTCATACAACCCTACATTTCCCAAGGAGATCTCATAGATCTTGAGAGAGGGTTGTGGAGAGCTCCGCGTTGCTGGGATGAACATCTAACCGGACATAGCTTATGGGAGAAAGGGGTTTGTTTCAGGCTTATCGATCCAGGGGGAAGTTTCATCAATGGCAGAAGAAGCTGGCTCCCTTGCATAGATCCAAGCCGGAGCTCAAACTGCTCTCCGTACACCTTGTAGGGATGGACTGGAAATTGGCTCCCAAGCACACCTTCGGGCTGGACCTCAGGAGCCTACCCCCAATGATCTCTTCTCCAGCTGGGTGGCCTGAGACCCAAGTAACAAGCTCAACATTTAAAAAAAAAAAAGGTTTTTTAAAAATTTATTTGAGAGAGAAAGAGAGAGAGAGAATGAGTATACTGGGGCCTCTCAGCCACTGTGATCAAACTCCAGATACATGTGCCATCTTGTGCGTCTGGCTTAAGTGGGTTCTGGGAAATCAAACCTGGGTCCTTTGGCTTTGCAAACAAGTGCCTTAACCACTAAGACATGTCTCCAGCCCAGGAGCTCAATAGTAATAAAACCCCTGAGTCTATGGGGCCATATGTGTACACTATCACATTCAAACTACCACAGAGGGGAAGAGAAATAGAGGGTTATGTCTAATCTCAGATGGTCCCTACCCTCAGAACAAACAGGGATGGACTGGCCACCCTTTCCCACTGCTGGACATGAGGTGCAAGCCTGTCGTCCTCACTTTTAAAGGGCACAGAGAGTCACTATTCTCTCCTTCGTGCAATTCCTTCTAAAGGCTGTCAGACTGAGGTCAAATCCCTTTACACAAGCAGGGAACTGAGCCAACAAGAAGTAAAATACCAAATTATCAGAGCAGACAAGAGCCCTGGATTAGAAAATGAAAATTGGGCTGGGGAGATGGCTCATTAGTTAAAAACACTCTTGTTTGCAAAGCCTGTGGCCTCAGTACCCATGTAAAGCCAGATGCACCAATAGGCGCTTGCATGTGGAATTCATTTGCAGTGGCAAGAGAGACACTGGCCTGCCCATAACTATTCTCTTGCTCTCTCTCTCAAATAAATAAAAATTTTTAAAAATAAAAATTAAGAGAGAGAATGAGTTAAAAAGGCAACTGTCATGTTGGAAAAGGCACATATCATGTTGGTAGTGACATGCTTCCCATGTGATGGGGTGTCTTCTGCATGCGATTTAGTGGGGACAAACTTCAGTGGACCAATGGATACAGAGCTCTGTCCTCAGTGGAGGGGATGGGTTCCAAACTCAAGTGGAGAAATCATATTGGATCCATCAGGATACATTTCTGACTTCCACCAACTAAGGATAAACTATTCTCACAGACATGGTGCCCACATTTTATTTAACGAGTGCTTTTCTGAAGACCTCACGTAATAAAAGACAAATTTTCCCAGAGTGACAAACGTGAAGTCGGATATGTTCCAGGAGATCACAAATCTGGAATTCTTGTGTTGTCTTTTCACTTTAAAGCTGCCTTTTATTTTCTTAGCATTATCTTTACTATTTTACAGAGCGTCTCCTTACACTAACAGGACATCAGCATGGCTGGGTTTCCTCTTGGGCATTTTATTGCATCCATGCTCCTTGTGAAGAATGTGGTTTGGAGGAGCTGTTCACTGGTCTTTGTAAGAGCATGCTCACTCATGATCTTTTAGGAAACACGCAAGGTATAAATTCGACCTGCAAAGATTAAAATATTATGGGCTGGAGAGGTGGCTTAGCAGATAAGGCACTTGCCTGTGAAGCATAAGGACCCAGGTTCTATTCCCCGGGACCCATGCAAGCCAGATGCACAAGGTGGCACATGCGTTTACAGTGTCTTGAGGCCCTGGCACACCCATTCTCTGTCTGTCTTTCTTCTCTCTGTCTCTCTGTCTCTCTCTCTCTCTGCTTTCAAATAAAGATGTATATATATATTTTCCTTTGGTTTTGCAAGGTAGGGTCTCACTCTGGTCCAGGCTGACCTGGAATTCACTATGTAGTCTCAGGGTGGCCTCAAACTCTCAGCGATCCTCCTACCTTTGCCTCCCGAGTGCTGGGATTAAAGGCGTGCGCCACCATGCCCGGCAAGATATATTTTTAAAAAAGATTAAAATATTATAAAAATAGTCACCAACACTAGCCGCCACACTGATATATGTAAACAGTCAACACAGATTTTCAGACTACAGACCCTAAGAAAAGATGGCAGGCATTCCTGTAGCCTGACGTGGGAAACATGAGCTGTCGCTGTGGGCTTCTGCCAGTCATTTGTGGAATTGTGCAGCTATTTATTTATTTGTTTATTTATTTATTATTTATTTGAGAGAGAGAAAGAGGTAGACACAGAGAGAACGGGCCTCTAGCCACTGCAAATGAACTACAAACACATGCATTACCTTGTGCATCTAGCTTATGTGGGTTCTGGGGAATTGAACCTGGGTCCTTAGACTTTGCAGGCAAGTGCTTTAACTGCTAAGCCATCTATCTATCCAGCCCCATTTTTTTAATATTTATTTATTTATTTTGGTTTTTGAGGTAGTGTCTCACTCTAGCCCAGGCTAACCTGGACTTCACTCTGTAGTCTCAGGGTGGCCTTGAACTCATGGCGATCCTCCTACCTCTGCCTCCCGAGTGCTGGGATTAAAGGCATGTGCCACCATGCCCAGCTTGGATTCTACTTATTCTGCTTTCTTTTCTTCTTCTTCTTCTTTTATTTTTATTTTATTTATTTATTTTATTGTTTGGTTTTTTGAGGTAGGGTCTCACTCTAGCCCAGGCTGACCTGGAATTCACTATGTTGTCTCAAGGTGGCCTCGAACTCATGCGATCCTCTTACCTCTGCCTCCCACATGCTGGGATTAAAGGTGTGCACCACCAAGCCCAGCTTGGATTCTGCCTTCTTTTATTTTCTTCTTCTTTTTTTTAAGTTGGGCATGACAGATCACATCTTTTTATTATTTATTTATTTATTTATTCGAGACAGAGAGAGGGAGAGAGAGAGAGTGAGAATGGGTGCGCCAGGGCCTCCAGCCACTGTAAACTAACTCCAGATGCATGTGCCACCATGTGCATCTGGCTTACGTGGGACCTGAAGAATCGAACCGGGTCCTTAGGCTTCACAGCAAACACATTAACTGCTAAGCCATCTTTCCAGCTTGGATTCTGCTTTCTTAATGGCTCCAGGTGGACTCTGGTGTTGCTGCACTCCCTAGTCCACACTGAGTAGCAGGCTAGAGGGAGCTGCATGGGCCTGCCTCCCCACCCAACACCTGTTTACTTTACTTGCAAGTGGGTAAATCCCCTTTCATAACAAAGGCCACGCACAGCCACTGTTGGTGATGAACTCTCCACTGCAGGAAATGATGGATGACTTGCAAAGAACTCTCCCTTTTGATGGTGAAGAGACAGTGAGGCCTTGACTTTGGCCTGGGAGAGAGGACAGAAATGGAAGGCTGGGGAAGTGACAACCACTTCTAAAGACCATTCCATGCAGAGCCAAGGAGCCAGAAGGAGCTACCAAAGCCCTCTGATTTCTCAAGTGGCAGCCTGCTTCTGTTATTTAATATGGCTGCCTGCATATAAAGGAGCTTTGTTTAAAGCAGTGAGCTAATTGAGGCATCAAGGTATAGGATACAGACTGTGCCCTCAAGGAATGAACTGTAATTTTTAACTTTTTTTTTTTTTTTCCAGAACAAGGCTTAAGCCACCCAACTGTTCAGAAACCACTGATCAGTTTTCAGTTTCTAAGTCCTTTCTTTAAAATTCAGGATCAGAAGTGGAAAAATCATGCGGGAGCTGTTGCCTCTCCAAAAACCACGGGTCCATTACATATCAAATATATACTCAGCTTCTTGAGGAAATGCGATGACATCTAATTTTCACATAAATTTCATCTCAGTGTGTGCATACAGGCTGGGAGGCATCGTAGTGACAAGAATAGTTGTGCATGGAATGCCTGAGATTGATTTTTCTTCTCTAAACATTCTTTTAACTGTGGTTTTCATGATGTTTATACAATAAAAACATTCATTTTGGAAGGCCAGCTAGTCTCTGAACTGTTTCTATTGTGCATTGTATTGGTAGGGTTAGAATAAGCTCATTATTCCCTTACTGTCAGGAGAGCGGAAAGTGATTAAACCTTTTGATAAGAAGATAAATGATAGGAAATTCATCTGAAAGCCCACACTGCCCTGAGTCGGAGTTTCCACACTGAGCTGAGACAAAGCCTTCCTTCTGTGCAGGGCACCCTGGGCAGCCTCATCCTTCCAGCTGTTGTCCCATGTTGGCTATGATACTCTTTGAGACCCACACCTGGGGCAGTAGTAGTTCCTGAAAGCAGGGCCATGGAATTTGCTGTCCCCCTGTGATGCTCATCTCTCTTGGAGTGACTTGGTCACTCTCTGCTTCTGTTACACACAGGGTACTTTGCAAGAGTAAGAGGGATTTGTTGGATGTAGACATGATTTGGGAATGGATGGACGTGCAAACAGATGGACAGAAGTTTATTAAGGTCACATCTTTTCTTAAAATATATATATTTTATTTATTTGAGATAAAGAGGCAGATGGGGAGAGAGAGAGAGAGAGAGAGAGAGAGAGAGAGAGAGAACAAGAGAATGGGTACGTCAGGGCCCCCAGCCACTGCAAAAGAACTCCAGATGCATGCGCCCCCTTATGCATCTGGCTTACATGGGTCCTGGAGAGTCGAACCGGGATCCTTTGGCTTTGCAGGAAAACGCCTTAACTGCTAAGCCATCTCTCCAGCCCTAAATTCACATCTTTAATCCCAGTACTAGGGAGGCTGAAGTAGGAAAAGCATCATGAGTTCAAGGCCAACCTGGGCTATAGAGTGAGTTCCAGGTCATCCTGGGCTAGAGTGAGACCCTGACTCAAAAAAAAAAAAAAAAAAAAAGAGATAAAGAAAAAGAGCTGGGTGTGGTGGCACACGCCTTTAATCCCAGCACTTGGGAGGCAGAGGTAGGAGGATTGTCATGAGTTCAAGGCCACCCTGAGACAACATAGTGAATTCCAGGTCAGCCTGAGCTAGAGTGAGACCCTACCTGGAAAAACTAAAAAAAAAAAAAAAAAGAAAGAAAGAAAGAAAGAAAGAAAGAAAGAAAGAAAGAAAGAAAAGAAATTTTCTTAAGCTTAAAAGTGGTCTTCATTGACTGCTTGGCCCCAGGCCCCAATCTCTCTAGGGCTGGAAATGGGTAAATTTGGATCTAGTCCTAGACTAGTAACCCTGTGTAAGTCACTTCATTGGAGAACTTAGAGTCAGTTTGTGTTGTCACAATGATTTATGTGAAAATCCCCCTCAAAATTGGATCTATGAATCCCTCTGCTCTCAAATGTTACAAAGCACCTTTCTGGTGTCTGCTGCAGGTGCTCTCTTCGGGGCCTCTAAGGCACTAGGCCTGTAGGTCTCAAGCTCCTTATTCACCTCACTTTCACTTAGGATGCACAGAACAAGGTTCTGATTCCAGTCCTGAGTTGAATACCAACAAAGCACAGGAGCGGGCAGTGTGTCTTCCAAGGCTGTTTCTGCCTTTCAGTGTGAGGCATCCTCTGCCTAGATTTGGGACTGGCTCACCTGGATGAATCAACTTGTATTCCATAGAGGCTTCAATGTTGTAACAGAGATGCAAATTCATTTATTTATTTATTTATTTATTTATTTATTTATTTATTTATTTTTGGTTTTTCGAGGTAGGGTTTCACTCTGGTCCAGGCTGACCTGGAATTCACTCTGTAGTCTCAGGGTAGCCTCGAACTCACGGCGATTCACCTACCTCTGCCTCCCAAGTGCTGGGATTAAAGGCATGCACCACCACTCCCGGCCTTAATATTTATTACTGTTATTTATTTATTTTACAGAGAGAAAGGGAGAGAGAGAATGGGCATGCCAGAGCAAACAAAATCCAGATGCATGCACCCCTTTGTGGGTCCTAGGGAATTGAACCTGGGTTCTTTGGCTTTGCAGGCAAACCACCTTAACTGCTAAGCCATCCCTCCGGCCCCCAAAGAAGAAAATTTTAAAGATCCTCACTTTTTCCTTTGGGAAAAGAAGGTTCATTTTCTTGTATAATTAAATAAACTAAACAAAAACCCTCCCTAACTTCAAGTCAGTCAAGTCTGTATATGCTTTTGATCTCTGGTCTGACAAATTAACAACCTTGTCATTTCTACAAGTCACATTAAGCTCTTTGTACTTTTGGAATTAATTGTGATAGGTTGACAGAGTTCCAAATAGTGTTGAAAAAAAAAAAAAAACCACATTTGACTGTGTCGCCAGCTTACTCTAAATGTTGCCTCACTCGTGTGAAAGCAATGGCACTTTATAATCCTGAATGGGGAATTTATCAAATTAGAGCCTTCTCCAGTGTCAGAGCAAATTAGAGCACAAATGATTTTCTTGAGTAATGCTAATAAAACAAGGCTGATGGTTCCATTTGCTGTCTTGTACAAAAAAAATGATATTGTTTACATGAATTTATTTTTAGCAAATACTATATCCAAGAGTGCAGGATAAATTCATGCCTGAGCTCTGGCTTTGCCATATTAATGCTGGCTAATACAATTCTAAAAGAGGGAAGGACATAGCAATGGAATTGCTTTGGATCTATGCAACTCTTTGGTTTGGGAATCAAAAGACATAAATTAGAATGTCGCCTTTTCTACTTGCTTACCGCTGTATGTCCAGAGTGGACATGTGTGGGTTCTTTCCATTTCTGTTCCCAGGGGTCGTTGGCCACCAACATCCCAGGCGAGGGAGGAGTTGGTGGGGGCGGGGGGAAGCAGGGTCCATCATGGAGCAGCGGGTGAGTGCGATGACAGGCAATGAACAGCCCAGAGACGGTCTGATGGACAGCACTCATTTATTCAAAAGGGGGTGGGTTTATAAACACTTGAGGAAGGTTGAGATGGCACGTACAGACTGTATGGCGATCGGATACATAGTTTATGGGTTTCGATCCAATTGGCTGTAAGGGAGAGAGTGGTAGAAGAGCTACTATGACTTCAGAGCTGTGAGGGAGGAGCTGTGAGAGAGATAACAGGAATGGCGGGAAAAGCTACTTATGTGACTTCAGCCACATAAGGGTCTCTTGGGCAGCTAGCCACAAGGTCAGGAACTGTGGGGAAGGCCAAAGCCTGACTTATGGGATGGTTAGATGCTTTTGGGATCAAAAGGGGGGAGGGCCTCGCCAGTTCTGCCCACTCTGGGCAATGACAGGGCACACTACAACCTTGCCTGAGGGTAAGGAAGGCCGTCACCGTCACCAGGGTGGGTTCCCGACCATAGGGCCAGCTGCAACGCCATAGCCCATGGTCCCCGGCCATGTCCAACAGTTCAGGCCACTCAGTCCCAGCCCGTTTTTAGCAATGCCCAACAGACATGTGTTGGTTTGGCCTGTCCATCACCCAGGTTTCTGTCTTCAAGTATCACCAGCTCCTCCCCATTTACATTCTATGTTTTCCCTTTATCCAGCTCTAAGGCCATTAAGAAGTATGGTAACTGTCTATGCTGGACAGTGCAGTGTTAACTAGGTCAGTGAATTCAATCCATGTTTTTTACTGGAGCTACTAAGAATGTCTTTAGTTTTGTTGGGACGGCTCAGTCTTTAAGTCACATGGCTTCTGGTGGTCATTTTTGCCACCTTATAGAACAATGGGTCCATTATCAAGAAATGAAGAGAGGTACGTACAGGAGAACATTACCTGAACATGTAGATGCAATTATACCTGTAAAAATTAATACCTGCACTTTCCAAATACAGGAGTTAATAAATGATACCCCACTTCTGTGTTTTTCTCTTTTCTTCTTCCTTCCTTTCCACCCTTCCTCCCTTCCTATTTACTTCTTTCCTTTTTCTGCTTTTGTGTTGATCATTTCCAACCAAAAGAACAATTACCTCAACAAATACCACAACTTCACTGGGCTTTCACTGATAAACAAGATAAAATGGGGCACTTGTACCAAAGGACATTCGCTTGTGGTTGAAATGCAGTCTGGAGGTAATGATGCATGTCTGAAAATGTGCTCGCTCCTGAGCCGCTGAAGTCTCCAGACAGGAAAGAGACAGCACATCCCTAGACCTTTCTCAACTCTGCATCCAGGGCTGAGTGTCATGGCTGCTGTGGGGAATGCACAAACTGCTCTTACCATGCACCAGAGGGTGGCAACTTGATTATTGCTAAGCACTGTATCCACTAAGTGTTTGTCACTGGCCAGTGGGTATAGACAGACAGACAGACAATTGTATTCCTTCTCACTATGGACCTTTCCCTGCCTGTGGGGTAATGCTTAGGCAAATCCCATATAGATTTTTAAAAAAAAAAAAAGCCTTCCAGTCACTTTAAGTTATAAAAAGTTTATTCAAGGGCTGGAGAAATGGATTAGCAGTTAAGGTGCTTGCCTGCCAAGCCTAAGGACCCAGGTTTGATTCCCCAGTACCATGTAAGCCAGATGCACAAGGTGGTACATACGTCTGGAGTTTGTTTGCCGTGCCTAGAGGCCCTGGTGTACCCATTATCTATCTGCCTCTTCCTCTCTCTCTCTTTCTCTCTCTCTTATTCCCCCTCTCTCAAAGAAATAAATAAATAATTTTTAAAGTTTATTCAAAATACTTAAGACATCTAGCTAGGATCCTGTAATAATTACAACATCAAACAATTCAAAAATTAACCCTCTTCCTCCTCCTAGCTTAGGCCTGGGCAAAAAAGAAGACAGAATGTCTGTCTTCTTCTCCATTCACTCCCTGCCTTGTCCATCTCTCCCTTTCTATGTCAGCTGTTGCTGACTCCTGCAGAAGACAGTGGGGGAGGCAAAGGGTAACAAACATTGCATTTGACTGGCATAGTCATTGTTACTACTTGGTTGGATAGGTCCCAGAGATATTTACTATTGGGACAACCTAACTGAAATGGACTTCCTCTTCTCTCCTCCAGCCCCTGACATTCAACACTGCACAGTTCTGTTTGAATCTCATTTCCTCTCCAGCTGGTCCATAGGGGTTGGGGAAAGTCTACATTTAACAAGCCAGTTCTCTTCCCGGGGCCCTGCTATTGTCTACTACCAGCCCGCATGAGGCTCTTCGATTAAGGTGCTTCCCTGCAAAGCTTAAGAACCCAAGTTCAACTCTCCAGATCCCATATAAGCCAGATGCACAAAGGTGAGGCAAGTGCAAGATCGCACATGCCCACTAGGTGGCAGAAGTGTCTGGAGTTCGATTGAGTGGCTGAGGCCCTGGTGCGCCAATTCTCTCTCTCTCTCAAACAAATAACAATTTTTAAAATGTTTTTTAAAAAGTAGCAGAGATGCTGGTTGTGGTAGCGCATGCCTTTAATCCCGGCACTTGGGGGGTAGAGGTAGGAGGATCACTGTAAATTCAAGGCCAGCCTGAGACTACATAGTGAATTGCAGGTCAGCCTGAGCTAGAGTGAGACCTTAGCTCAAAAAAAAAAAAAAAAAAAAATGGGCTGGAAAGATGGCTTTGTGGTTAAAGCGCATATCTGCAAAGCCTAAGGACCCTGGTTCGATTCTCCAGGTCCCATGTAAGCCAGATGCACATGGTGGCACATGTATCTGGAGTTTGTTTGCAGTGGCTAGAGGCCCTGGCATGCCCATTCTCTCTTTCTCTCTCCTGCACTCTGTCTCTAATAAATAAATAAAAATAAAAGATTTAACCCCCCCTCCCAAAAAAAAAAAAAAGTGACCAAGGTTAAGTAGCTTGCTCAAGGTCACCTGGGGCCAACCATGGCAGGCACTCAGAGTGTGACTACCAGTCCATGATTCCAGCCTTTAGATTTTGCACTCTTATTTCTAAGCTCATTATCATCGCTTAAAATCCTTTCCCCGTTTCTCACACAGCAGCTGAGCGGCTATGGATTCATCTTAAGAAGAATGAAAACATTTCTACAATTCATTTCCATTTCCATTTCCAGCTCTACAGAGGTGTTAAATTTGGAGTATTTCACTGATCATTTTTTCCTGCAGCAGCAATAATTGTTTTGAAGAACTTGACACACATTTCACCTGGGCTCGGTGGTAGTGAGTGGGGTGGTAGTGCAGGGAGCAGTGAGGAACTCAATTCCAAGAGCCACCTTTGCATTGTGCTCTGCTTCCACAGTGAGCAGAACACCCCAGTCCCATTAACAACGATGATAAGTATGTGCTAACCCCTTCCTCGGAGCCTGAAATATAGCTCATCCTTTGGGATCCATTCTGATCCTCGGCCCTCTGTGCGTCCAATCTCTCCACCGCATTTACTCTGTAATTTATAAAAGATGTGTGTTGCACCTGGGTGCCTCTGAAAATTTAAAATAATTTAGAAGCATTAGACGCCAGCTTTAAATTAAAGCTCCCTAAATCCCCTGCCTGATGAATGTAATTAAACTCCGACCCACACAGGTGAGTCTTTTAATGCATCCTAGGGATCAGAAGGCTTGGGCTAGGTCTATGGTAAGAGCATTCCTTGAGCTTTGGGGAAGAGAATCATCATCTTGCAGGCAGCAGGGCAAACTAAACTCACTGGAGTTTCTAAATAGAGCTTGACACAGCTCCGTTCTTCCAAGACGCTCTATGTGCTTACAAACCATCACCTTTCTCACCCTTCTCCGCTGCCATGTTTCCTACTCAAGTTGACAACTCTACTCCAGCTTCCCAGAAGACGAGAGAGCAGTGAAGGAACCAGACTTGTTCCCAGTGCCTTGGCATGCTTGCTCAGGGAAGGGCGTCCTCTCTACGCCACATGCTTGAGGCTAGAACTCATGAATCTTCTGAACTGATGACAAGGCTCACAGCAGCAAAATCAGTGATTGCCTTGTGTTACCTTATATTTTAATGTTCTGGATCGGTTGTGTTTCAGTCCAGTTCTGGGCCTCTGAAATGCCATGCAAAGCACCAAAACTTGGAATGAGATGGTTTGAATCTTGACTCTCCCACCCACCGGGTAAGTGGCCTCCCGCAAGACACATCACCTCTTGGCTTCAGTTTCCAGAAGCAGGCAGATAACACGTGTGGTTTTTGTCTGGCACAAGACGGAACGCTCTCGTAAGCTTTTGGTGTTGTACCACCTCCACGGCACAAGCTGAGTAAATTCACCTGATGGGTCAGGTACTTGACGCCTTCTTCCAGGGTGGCCAATCACTCTGCTCTTGCTCTTCTAACCAAATCTGCAAGAAAAGCTTGCCCCATCAGCACTCTGGCTCCAAGATATATATTTGTATATATGTATATATGTATATATGTATATATGTATATATGTATATATATATGTATATATGTATATATGTATATATATATGTATATATGTACTTTTGGAGAAACCAAAGCATTTGATTTCTAGAATAAAGAGAAAGATGAGCTTAGGATCATTCTAAATGACGGAGGTAGTGACATTAGTCATGTGCTTGGTGGGACTGGAAGCTGACCCTGGGATGGGCCTGGAGTTGCATATCCAATATGGTGGTAGCCTGTGGGCCACTTGGCACTAAACTGAAGAGGATTATTTCCATCCTAAGGTATTATAAGGGATGTCCATCAGATTTCAAAGCTTTAAAAATATCCCATTCGATGATTTCAGGCTGATTACACGTTGCAACAATATCTTAGACACCAGGAAGCCGAAAATATTATCAAAGTTAATTCTACTGGCGTACCTGTAGCTGGTTTTAAATGGGGCTACTAGAAGATTGAAAACTACCCATGTGGCTTGCGATATATTTCAACTCAACGTTCCTTCCCTGGGAGGAATCCTTTGCTTCCACTGCAAGAAATAGACACACATCTGGACTGGCTCCAACAAGGGGTTTTAGAATTATGATCTCCGAATTTAAACCCTAGTGTGGGTACAGCTCGGGTGGCTAGGCCTAGAAGATGTTCCTGGGTCCACAGTAAGTTAAAAACTTTGGGCAAGATCTGGGGACATCATTTCGTGGTAGACTACTTGCCTAGTATATGCAAAACTTTGGGCTGGATCTTCAGTACCAGCAACAATTATAACAGCAATAATAATTATAAAAAGCCTTGGGCAGGAGGCTCAGAAAGAGTCATTCATCTGCTGTGGCTCAGATACTCATTTCTGAGCCTTCTTTCTCTGTCCACTGTGAAAGTTTAGATTCTGTCCATGGTTCCTGAGTATATTATAGAGGAGGAGAGGAAGGGAAAAGGAGGAAAGGGAAGAGGAGGAGAGGGAAGGACAGGTGAGGGGAAGGGAAGATATTGGGTTGACCAGGCTAAAGTCATCATTTGTTCTTAGAAGGGACATTTCCCATCAAGCCAAACAACTGCCTGGCTGCTCTTGGTCACCTATCCCTGAGCCAATCAGCTGTGTGAGAAGCTCAGTGGTAGGATTCAGACCAACTCTAATCAAAGTCCTACCTGGGGCTGAGAAATGGCTTAGCAGTTAAGGCATTTGCCTGCAAAGCCAAAGGACCCAGGTTTAATTTCCCAGGACCCACGTAAGCTAGATGCACAAGGTGGAGTTCATTTACAGTAGCTGAAGGCCTTGGCATGCCTGTTCTCTCTTTCTTTCCTTCTTCTTCTTTTTTCTTTTTTTTTGGTTTTGAGGTAGGGTCTCATTCTAGCCCAGGTTGACCTGGAATTCACTATGTAGTCTCAGGGTGGCCTCAAACTCATGGTGATCTTCCTACCTCTGCCTCCTGAGTGCTAGGATTAAAGACATGCACCACCATGCCCCGCTTTCTCCCCCTCTTTCTATTTCTCTTTTACATAAATTAAATTAAATTAAATTAAAAAAAAAAAAACAACTACCTGGGCCACTTTCCTCTTCAATGCCCACGAATGGTCAAGCTCCACAATTGCCTTAGCCGGCGCAGACTGTGTTAAAAGTATTTGCTAAGTTAAGGGGCTGGAGAGATGGCTCCGTGAGTAAGAATACTTGCTACACAAACATGAGGACCCTAAGTTTGGTCCCCAGCCTCCAAGTGAAGAGCTGAACGTTGGCTGTGGCTGCACCTATCTGTAACCCCAGGCTGAGGGCAGAGACAAGTGGATCACTTGGGCTCTTTAATCAGCCAGCCTAGCTGGAAAAACAGGGAGCAACCATTTCAGTGTGAATCTCTGTTTCGGGGATATAAGGAAGAAAAGTTATATCTTCATGTATGCACACAGGTTAGAGCATCTGTGCACACACACGTGCAGACACCACACGCATACCACATACACACTCTAAGTAATCAAATAAAATGTTTTTTTGTATCCAGAATATTTTAATAGTAAAGAATAAATCTCATTGGGCCTGTCTGGCCAAGCTTGAATATTCAGCGTCCACTGTTTTCACTGTTGATGGCTTCTGTCTCTCATACTCTGCGTGCAATGCAGTTGGCCTCGATATCCATGACCTTGCAGTGCCTAGCAATGCCTTCGCAAAACCCTCAAAATAGAAGAAAAAGATGATGACATAAAATTGAAAGAGAGACTAATGGAGAGAGGGAGGGGATATGATGGAGACTTGAGTTCTAAAGTGGAATGGGGGAAGGGAAGGGAAATATCAGGTGGGTTTTTTTGTATGTAAGTATAAAAGTCAATAAAAAACAATAATTTTTAAAAAGAATAAATCTCAATAATGTATGTCTAGCATTCAAAGGCTAACTTAAAAATCTGCAACCTTAGTATTCATGCAAGTAAAAGCAAAAAAAAAAAACCCATATAATTATCTCAGGAAGTTTCATATAATATAGTTATTTTTCATTTAGGCCAAAAAAGTAATAGCATAAACACAATTATTTCTACAAATAGTCAAGTCTGAATTTCCAGATAAATTTTGGCTCTTTGGAAAATAATAAAAGTTGACTATAAATTCGATAGTATTAGGTTTTATAATCATATTGTTTTATGAAACTAAGCACATAATTTTTCTGCTTCCTTTAGTTTTCTTCTCCTATCCTGTTTATCAATTGTAGCCAACAGTTCTCTCATGTTTTTCTCAGAGTTCCACACTTCTGCAAAGCTGCAGGAGTTGACAGAGATCTAGGGGTCTGTTTTGGCACTGTGAGTGAAAGATGAGAAGTTGGTGGACTATCATGGCTTGAAGTTTGCTTTATATCTCATTGAGCTTGCTTTCAGAGGAAGAGAGGAACTGTATTTTTATTATTTTTTTTTTTTTGGAGAGACACAAAGAGAGAGAGAGAGAAAGAGGGAGAGGAAGACAGATAGAGATGGGTGTGCCATCAGCCTCTCAGCTGCTGCGAACGAAATCCAGATGCGTGCGCCCCTTGTGGTCAAGTGCGGCATTGCGCCCTTGCATCACTGCATCTGGCTAAACATGGGACCTGGAGATTGGAACCACTGGAGATTGGAACCCGCATTCTTAGGCTTAGGAGGCAGGCACCTTAACCACTAAGCCATCTCTCCAGCCCAGGAACTATTTTTAAAAATTTGCTAATTTTATCTTAATGAACTGAGATTAAGGTCTATGATGGCTTGAATGGAAACGTCTATCCCCCATAGTCACAGGGATTTTTGATTGAGATTAAGCTTGTGATTTAAATCTCCAATGGCCCACTGGAGGGGTGTCACTGGGGGACAGATCTCGTCATCCAGCCCAAGGTGTTCTCAGAGCTGTTGGAACTCTGACTGTTCATGCTGGGGCTTGGTTTGTTGCTCCCTGCTGTGGATGCAGAACTGAACCAGCTTCTCCCACCATTGATGGAGATTCCCCTGTAGTCTGTAAGCCTGAAATAAACCCTTTCCTCCTATAATCTGCTTCTGGTCAGACGTTTGTTCCAATGACAAGAAAGTAACTGCAACAAGGTCTTGTAGTGGAAACGGGCCTGGAGTGGTAATCAGGTAGAAAGTAAACCACAGTGCTTCCATGGCCGTGTCGCCGTACCTGGCCTGATCTGTTCTTTTCCATTTGTATCCGAGCGCTGCTTGCACCCTTGTCAATGCACAGAGAAGAACTCAGGTGAGACAGTCACAGATTGAGCAGAAGCTACTGCTGTGAAGAAGGGCCCCACATTATCGCCCTCACATGGGCTGAACCCTGTCTCCTAAAGTTCATATGTGGGAGCACTAACCCTTAGGTTTGCATAATGTGATTATGTTTAGAGATGGGGCCTTTACATTAAAATGTGCTCATGAAGATGGGCCTGAATGAGCCCAATGTGATGGGACCTTTGGAAGATATTAAGTCACAGACACAGGGGGAAGGCCATGTGAGGACACAGGAAGAAGATGGCAATTGACAAGCCATGACAAGAAGCCTTAAAAAGAAACCAACCCTGGGCTGGAGAAGATGGCTTAGAGGTTAAGGCATTTGCCTGCAAAGTCAAAGGACTCAGGTTCGATTCCTTAGGATCCATGTAATCCAGATGCACAAGGAGGCGCATGCGTCTGGAGTTTGTTTGCAGTGGCTGGAGGCCCTGGCACACCCATTCTTTCTTTCTTTCTTTCTTTCTTTCTCTCTCTCTCTCTCTCTCAAATAAATATATATATATATATATATATATATATATATATATATATTTATATATAAAAAAGAAACCAACCCTGTGGACACCTTGATCCTTGACTTCCAGCTTCAAAGAATTGTGAGACAGTCAACTGCTGTTGTTCAATCCACCCAGCCTGTGGTACTTTGTCATGGCAGCCTTTGCAGATGGGCCACAACTGCAAAGTTGAACTTCGCCAACTTTTCGAACTGCTCAGCCATCTGGCTGCATAGTTTTGACTGACGGAGGCAGTGAATGAGCTTTCACGATAGGACAGGAAACCAGGTGGGCAGACCTCCCAGGCGTTCAGTCCTCCCTGAAAGCCTGGCTGGGGACATGGCTGTGGTGGGAAACTTGTTCTTCACCCTTGCCATGGGGGCAGCTCAGTGCAGCCAGCCACTTCTTTCTGCTCTGTTAGCTTCCGGAGGACAAGCTCCAGCTCCCGGCGAGCATTTTGCTGTCTTTCCCTCCAGAGTTGATGGCATAAATGTAAGACGTTTCGTGGTTTCCTGGCAAATGAGAGGTGGCCCCATGTCTGCTTTGAAAGTCAAACCTGGGCATTTCGAGGACCGACTGACACTTTTGTGTGTGTGTGTGTATGTGTGTGTGAAATAGGCCTCAAAACAGCAAACAGGTGGCAAGGTTGCCAAATTGCAAGAGACGCAGTCATGTGAGGCCTTGGAACTTTTATAGTGACTCAGCAAAACTGTGTACACAAGACTTAATCAATTATGCATCATAACAAGTCATTTACATGCACACTGTACTATTGAATATTACCTTAATTCGCAGTAATACAAGATGTTGTCATTGCAGACCCCACCCCCACCCTCTTTTAAAATGCAGAGGTGAGCAGAACAGACTGCCCTTGGGAGGACATGCTACTGGGATACATGCCCAGAGTATGTAGGCGTGTCAGGCAGCTCAGGAGGAAGGAAGGCTTGGCCCGTCTAGCCTGTCTTTGTACCTGTGACTGCAGAAATGAGGATGAAACTACTCGCCATTCCTCCTCTCTGCTAAGTTTGTGAGTCCAAGGAAGCGCCAGCTTGTGGCACCACTCTCCACCTAGGGCATGGTGGGTTCACTGTTGCTGCCTAGGGCTCATCCAGAACCTATAGATGTAGGTCATATATATTTTTTTAATGGGAATCTCTTGTCAGGTGTCTTGTTTCACTAAAACACATTGTGCAAATAAGAAACAAGAGAGTGGAGTGAGGAGATGGCTCAGCAGTTAAAGATGCTTGCTTGCAAAGCCTGACCTTTGGGTTCGATTCCCCAGTACCCATGTGAAGCCAGATGCACAAGGTGGCACATGTGTCTGGAATTGGTTTGAGGTGGCAAAAGGCCCTGGCATGCCCATTGTCTCTCTCTTTCTCTCTCCCTCTTTCTCTGCTGGCAAATAAATAATAAATAAAAATGTTTAAAAAAGTAAGAAAATTATTTATTATTTATTTGAGAGAGATAGAGAGAGGCAGAGAGAGAGAGGGAGACAATGGATTCTCCAGGCCCTCTAGCCACTGCAGATGAACTCCAGATGCATGCACCATCTTGTGCATCTGGCTTACATGGGTACTGGGGAATCGAACCTGGGTCCTTTGGCTTTGTAGGCAAGTGCCTTAACCACTAAGCGATCTCTCCAGCCCAGAATCTCAGTTTTCAATAAGGGAGATGTGAGATGCTTACAGGTCAGATTCACTGATGGTTGCAGTCATGGGGAGGTGGGATTATGGGAAATGTTTCAGCTTTCTGTCCCTTTCTTGTATCAGCATAAATTCATTCAGTAATAACAAGTAACAATACACTAAATGTTTGCTTTCTTCACTCAAAGGGAATACCCTGAACTATAGCTACAGTCCAAGATGGCCTCCAAGCCACATGACCTGAGCAGGACCTACGCCCACCAGGGGACAGAAATTCAAAACAGATCCCTGGCAGAGGAGAGATCCCTGGGCAGAGTGGGATGAAAATCTAAGCCCCGCCCACCTGTGTCATCCCAGTTTTCTCTGCCCTAGCCTGACCTATGTGTTTCTGTGTAAATTCTGCCCATTAAGCCTCGAGCTTCTTGGAATGCCACAACAGGTTCTGCTTGTATGGTCTGGAGAGGCTGGTGGAAGGAATCCAGCCAAAGCTCTCTGCCCATCACCCCCTCGCTGAGCCTCCAGCAGCTTCCACCTCACCCCATCTTCCTATAGCTGCCTTTTCCACTTGCCACTTGTGTTGCGCATGAGGCAGGGAAGAGGAGAGAGGAAGAGAATGAACAGTCAGTGCTTCTCAACTGTGAGTCACGTGCTGCACAGAAAATCATCCGTGTGATGCAGGAGAGATCGGGCAGATTGGCGTGTGTAAGTACTGTTCAAACTGGGGAAAGCAGGCTAAAGATAGAGGAAACAATCCACCTAACATCACACCATCAAGAGACAAGCAGAGGAGCCGTGGAGGTTTGAATCCTCGTCTTTCTTTTTTTCTTACTTCAAACTTCAGGCTCGTGGCTTTCCTTCTGGCACTCCAAGCCTGTGATTGTTCTAAAGCTGGCTTCTAAGGCTGGAGGCATTTTGCTTGGCTTCGAGATTAATGTTTACCAAGAGATAAAGGTACATAGTCTATAGAATATTGTCCTGCAGGCGTCCCTGAAAGGGGCCCAAACAGACCTAGAGAATTCCAGGTAAGACAGGTTGCATAGCTTTGATGTCTCTTCCCATCACATGGGAAAGACTGTCACGTCCGGACCACGGGGCCCCTTTCTCATCCTCCTCCCCACACTGACACCTGGTACTACCTGACTAAAATGTTAAGTGTTGAATGACAGTCACAACATTGTAAACACATTGACCCTTTCCTACCCTGTCCTACCATTAAGTCTCCATACACTGTGTACATTACACCAGAGGATTACACCAGACATGCCACTGCCGTGACACTTTGTTACTGTGACCAATTGGTCTGCCTAACATTTTTTTTTTAGAAAGTTATTGTAAGCCCAACTGTCTGCTCACTATTTTTACAAACCAAAGTGTGACATTTCTGGATTTACCCAGTGGCCTGTGGGGTGGGTAGGGATAAAAAAGGAAGGCAAAACTGGCACTCTGAAGGAATGCGGTTCAGGGAAACAAGTGTTTCTCTGAAACACTCCAAGTTTAAACACGACGAGTAAAAAACAACAACAAAATTTAAAAAAACACACATAAGTCGCCTGAAGCACCACACTCTTAATCAGTCAAAGTTCAAAGGGACCAAGAGCTCAGGACCCCTCTAGACTTGACCCGAAAGCTGCCAGCTTCACCAATTCCTTCTCACTGGGCAGTGCAGCCAGGGGTCATATTACAACCTGGCACTCCCATCGTCTGTGCTGGGCACTGGGCTTCCAGAGAGTTTACGCTGGCTTGGTTTATAAAGAGCAGCGTGGGGGGTTTGAGTCTGCTGTCTCCTATAAACTCAGCTGGTGACAAACTGGGAGGTGGAGGCTTGCTGGCGGAGATGTGTCACTGAGGGTGGACCCCTGAGGTTTCTTAGCCACCCCCCTGCCCCGCGCTCACTTTTGTTGAACTTTTCACCTACAGCAGCAATATGTGCTCCAGCCTCTGCTCATGCCACACCTTCCTCTGCCGTCATGGCGCTCCCCCTGTGAGCCTGTGAACCCTTTCTTCCCACAAGCTGCTTTTGGTCAGGTGTTTTGTCCCAGCAACGGATAGCTGTGTTTGCAAAGCTCAAGATCAGGATACACGGCTGATCCCAGGGTCAAATATTTAACAGGAGGCAGTTGCAGCAGCACAGAGTGTAATGGTTGTATGCAAGTGGCTTCTGAGAGTAATCTCTTCCCGTGTTCTACTGTGGGCCTTGTTCTCAGGGACAAAATGAACCCCCGCCCCGCCCCAAAAGACAGCATGTGCCACTTGCTTCTTGCTGGGTTTTTCAGCTGCTGGATCTAATGTAGCTATTCCCTTTGCAAAACATTAATTCCTTATTGGCCTTGACCTCCCCCGATTGCTTTCACAAGCCTGCACTGCTGGACTCCAAACGAACTGGGGAGGGTGCGGGAGGAGGCGTTGAGGCAACCAGAGGCGTGATAAGGTTCTCGGTCAGGGTCTGCTGGGCGTCCTTTTCTGTCACAAAGAAGGCTGGCTGCTAGGTGGCTGGAGGAGAAAAACAAGAGATTTCCCCACTGGGATGAGGGTCTTTGTAATGTTTATGCAAACAGTGGAACCAGTTACTATGGACTTTTCCTGCCTTAGTCACCCCAGGGCATTCTCTGTACGTGTTAGGCAGCTGAGAATTCTGACTGCACATGACCCAGGCTCTAATGCAAAGTGTCTTTAGCCAAGATAGGAAGTGTCAGTGTGTCTACAGCTGGGCACAGGGTGGGACTGGCTTCAGGATGGCTGGATGGTAGGCTAACTCAACTGTCTGCCAGCCGCACTTGCTCCTTCGTTTGCCAATGACTCTGTGTGGTAGTGATTTCCACTCTATCGTCTTCCCAGCCCACCTCCCTTCAAGTTTCTCACCTGCTCCGTTGTTGCAGAAAGGTGGAAAACTCGGCCACCATTTCAGAACCTGCTCTGCGTGACAGAAAGAGGAAAAACTGCCAGGAGGCAATGGGTGGCACTGGACTTGATTCAGAAAGATCTCTTTGGTGGTGTTCGCACCTTGATGTGCCAAGTCATTAATGGACTGCCATCACCAAATTGGAATGAGAGCTGCGAGATTTCTACTCTGTTTATAAAATATAAGTCAAAAAGACAGGAAAGTGATTTTCTTTCTTCTGTGTGCAGTGGTGTGTGTGTGTGTGTGTGTGTGTGTGTGTGTGTGTGTGGTATATGCACAGGTAAAGTGTATTTAAAAAGAACAAAAACAGGGATGGAGAGATGGCTTAGTGGTTAAGGCATTTGCCTGTGAAGCCTAAGGACCCAGGTTTGATTCCCCAGGACCCACATAAGCAAGATGAACATGGTGGCACATGCATGGAGTTCGTTTGCAGTGGCTAGAGGCCATGGCAAATGCCCATTCTCTCTCTCTCATAAATAAATAAAATGTATTAAAAAAAAAAGAAGAAGAAGAACAAAAAAGCCCTTTGAAGTGATAGAGCCTTTGGGAAACACCCCCTAGGCCACATACACCGTGGCCAAGGATATACTAGTCTATGCAGGTGGCTGGTGAAATTCTCCCCCGTCATCTCTGGCTCCTGCCTATCCTTCAGCTGTCTTTGTTTGGCTTTTCTTCTCCAGCCAACTCCCCTAAATTGTTTTCCCTTTAGACACTCTAATTTCTCCTCTAATTTATCTGACAACATAGCCCAAACAATATAAGCCAAATAGGAAACCAGAGGGACTTGGTTTATAATAATTTCCCGACAGAGAATATAGAATGATTCAAACTTACTGCTAGATGCTGACATTTGTTTCCTCATAGAACCTTTAAAATAAAATCAATATTCTTCACACAGCTGTCTGGAGGAAGGGTCTCAGACAACCTCACAGGGTCCCGTTAGCCCTGAGCCCTGACACCCACCGCATTCTCCTGTGGGCTCCTCCACCTCCGCTCTCCTGTCCTCCGCCCTGGCTCCTCTGGTCTTGCCTGTTAGCAACCACCTCCTCTCTCTCCCCTGAATACCCGCCAGCTGCTGACTTGGCATGGTGGCCGTGGCTTTCCTGCCTGTGTACCTCAGAATAATACAAAGTCAAGCCGATTTGACCGTCTCTAGTCTGCCACTTGTGCTCCCTCTCGCTGGAGTGCCTAGCGCTGTGATTGCTGTGGCATAGCTTACTAACCCCAAACACAGGGCCTCACACACCCACTGTCCCTTAATTACCACGTGAGTTTGCAGCATGGGAAGTGTGCCACAGGGAAGGTTCCTTTCTGCTGCACAAGAGCTAAGCTGAAGTCATTAGACTAGGGACTGGAGAGGGAACTTCCAGGATGGCTCACTCTCTTGACTGCCCACTTGGTACTGACTTTCCAGCTGGAAACTCTCCAGGGGGTACTTGGGTTTCAACATGGCATCCTGAGAGATATGGGGTAAATCTTTTTTTAAAAAAATATTTCATTTATTTAGGAGAGAGGAAGAGGCGGGGGGAGGATGGAGAGAATGGCATGCAAGGGCCTCTAGTCACTGCAAACTCTAGACGCATGTGCCATCATATATATCTGGCTTACATGGGGACAGGGGAGTGGAACCTGGGTCCTTAGTCTTTGCAGGCAAGCGCCTTAACCGCTAAACCATCTCTCGAGCCCCAGTCTTTTTTTTCTTTTTAAGACCTAGGTCTAGATTCTACTGTAGCAGCTTTTGCACAGGTTTATTGGTCATGCTGACATGAAGTTCAAGGGGAAGGCATAATGACCCTGATAATAGATGGACTATCAAGGAATCTCAGGACCACGTTCTAACTGCCCACTTGAGGAGAGGGACGTGAAGCACCAAGAAATTCACTGATGTGTCTGAGACAATATCTGCCCACCTTGCTACCCATCCTGTCTGTAGTCATTGTTACCCATGAGGTAACTCACCCTGAAGCCACAGATGTGCTCTGGAACCAGGTACGACAGGGCTGCCATGTTCTGTGAATGGAGTCCCCCTGGAGTTTTCCAGAGCTGCCATGCCGACAACTCCTGGGAATTTGGAATTGGGGTGCAGACACACAGGTGCCATACCTGGCTAGGGGACATTTCTTGAGGACCATTTTGGGGACAGGGAACTCAGAGTCCAGAGCTGGGGATCACCACTGATGCCTGCTTGATGGAGGGGTGTTATTCCTTTCCTTTGGGTGTCCCCCTTTTCTAATTGAAGATGATAAATGATGTGAATAGTCTGTGTTCTTGTAACCCAGCGCAGGTTGGGGATGTACACGCTTTCCCTTTTGACAGCTTTTAGACCTAACGTCTGCTGGTGTGTTTTATTCTTGCCTTTATACTACCAGAGGACTAGGCAATCACATAAGAGGTGATTTGTTTCCTGAGTCAATAACTTGAGCCACAGATCGGTTCTCTAGAATTTCCAGCTGGAGGCTGAGCTCCCAGGTGCTAATACTGGGCTGTGGGACACTCCAGCAGGGCCCGTGTTACCTTGCAGAGTTGCTGTGTGTCAAAAGGGGGTGAGAGCTGGAGAGAAGCTTATCAGTCATGCCACACTTCATGACATTGGTTTTGGATTGTGAATTCCAGTGCTTCACAGCTAGAGAACAACCAGCAATGGGGTGCTACTAGCATCTAGTGGTTAGAGGCCCAAGGACAATCCCAAACACCAACACGTGGTACAGCAATGTGCCCCCAATTTAGAATTGTCAAACTCAGCAGGGCGTGGTGATGCACACCTTTAATCCCAGCACTCGGGAGGCAGAGGTAGGAGGATCGCCGTGAGTTCCAGGCCACCCTGAGACTCCGTAGTGAATTCCAGGTCAGCCTGGAGTAGAGTGAGACCTTACCTCAAAAAATGGGGAGGGGGGGAAAGAATCGTCAAACTCATAGTTTCGATAGTGCTGGAATTGAGAATAGCTGTATTTTAAGGCCCAAAGGGTAATTTTGGAGCTAGTGAAGGGCACTAACTCAAAGTTCACATCATGACTTGCATTGTTAACGTATTGCTTTTCTTTCTTTATGATTTTGTAATCCAGAGGAAAGCTAAGTCTTTCTGTAGTCAATTTCACAAGATGAATTCAACATCTCGTTTCTTGCACCAAAGTGTGTAAACTTCTTTTTAAAAACTATTATTATTATTGAAATGCTTTTATTTGAGAAAGAGAGAGCCAAACAGAGAAAAAAAAATGGGTACAACCAGGGCCTCTTTCCACTGCAAACAAACTCCAGATGCATGTGCCATGTTGTACACCTGGCTTTATGGGGATACTGGGGCAAGCAAGTGCCTTTAACCACAGAGCCATCTCCCTAGCCCACAAATTGTGTAAATGCCTAGGCTTGCGTCTCTAGTTATTGCACTGCTGCACATGGTTCTCTGTTCTGTCTCTTGTCAGCTCCATGTGAAATTCACCTGTCTTACTTCCCACTCAAGTGTGAGTATGCTGGCTTCTCTGCCTGTGTAACTCTGTACCATACATACTACCCAGACTGTATGTGTGTGGGCAGAAACTGGGATGAAGTAAGGGATTTATCATGTACCAATATCCTCTTCTCACGTTGTCTACCTGCAGCCTTTACAGGCACACGTAGAATCAAATGAACTGTATGCAAGAGCAGAGAATGAATTGTAGCACAGTGGGTGTGTGTGCAAGAGTAGAGAGTGACCAGATGTAATCATGACATTTTAGAAATGGAATGTTCTGCCAAGGAAAAAAGTCACAGAAATAATTTTTCAAACTTACCTCACCATAACTTTTAGGTTTAAAGAAAAAAGTGACATCACAACCCATACCCTCATCAATATATCTATTTTGAATAAAAATTTCACAGAAATTCCTTTGTTATGTACGATGTTCTTGAATCGTTTCTTACTATATTTTTGTAAAGTTGGCGCAATTGACTAATTTAGCTTCGTGACTCACCAGTGGCTCTGACCTGCAGTTTGAAAAACTTGGCCTGAGGTGACAGCCTAGGGTAAAGGGACTAAAGCCACTGAAAGCAAGGGTGGGAGCTGTAAGGTTTCCAAGTGACATGATCAGGGAAAGGTGGCTGCCGACAAGCCTGAGCCATCAGTGGGCACACAGGAGGCAGAGCGAGGTCACCAGACATGTGAAAGAAGAAGGGAAAGAGGGCACGGTGGGATCAATCAATCTCAGAGGATGTTTTTCTCCTAGTGGAGGAATATTCATGGTTCAGAGACTCTGAATCATCCTTCGCAGTTCACGCCTCCACGCACACCAAGTCCTGGACAGCTGCTCAGCACAGGTGGAAAATGCTAGCTGATGAATCCATTCCTCTGACAAATATTTCTCTGGCGCCAACTAATCTAGCCACACACTTGTGTCCCGCTTTGTTCTTCCTAAGAGCTTTCTCATTGACTAATCCTTGATGCTGGGCATCCACAACTGCATCTGGGCCATTCTCTTCCAAGCTCATCTTCTTTCAGCCGGGCGGCCAAGTTTTTCTACCTTATCAGCTTCTGCGTGAACACACAACGAGATACGTGAAGGAAAGCACGCGGAGACACAAGGTCATGAAAATAGTACAGGCCGTTGCCAAAACACTTGATTACTTGCAAGAGCTAAAAGCTATGTCCCTATTGCTGAAGACAACACAGCCTGAGGCCGCAGGACATCAAGTGACCATGCTGGAACTGAGAGGAAATCCCTGCTAGCCCTCCTGGTGCTGGGAAATGCTAGGAAAGCAAAGAGAGAATAATAGTTGCCAACTGACTGAATAATCGGGAGATCCTGCCAGTTACCAAATCAACCAGCTGAGCAAGAAGTAAACTCTCCCTCTCTCTTTTTTTGGTTTTTTGAGGTAGGGTCTCACTCACTCTTGCTCAGGCTGACCTGGAATTCACTCTTTAGTCTCAGGCTGGCCTCAAACACATGGCGATTCTCCTACCTCTGCTTTCCGAGTGCTGGGATTAAAGGCGTGTGCCACCACACCCAGCAAAAGTAAACTCTTGTGCAGTAGTGGCACTCAGCCAATGAGGGTAACCAACTGCTCACAGATTGGACATGAGACTCACTCAGTGGGGAAGAAGTCATATCTGGTTCTGGGAACCAAGCCAGATTCCCTGGGACAGGAAACCAATAGGCTCTAGAGAGAGCCTCCACTGCTCCTTAACTGAGAGGAGTGTATATGTACAGCAGTAAGTTTCTCTAATAACTAGGCATCCCCCCTTTATTCACAAGTTCCAAAGTAACTCATCTGTGGTTGGACACTCTGTTCTAGCTTACAAATGGAGACTACTGGGAGAAGCGGGCCACATCAACGCATCAAGAAGAGAGAGCCAACTGTCTACCATGAAATGGGTCACCTCCACCTCATCTGCCTGGGCCCCAGAAGTTCACCACAGACTGAGCAGCGACACAGATACTGCTCTCACAGCTAGCATGAAAACCAGTTCCAGGAAGATGGTGACAGACCCTGTGGTCACTCAAACCTCATCCAAACAAAGACCCAGAGGCTCCAGAGAAAAGCAACACTAAATCAGATCCCCGTCAAGCCTTGCCAAGGCTCAGGGAACCTTGCAGAAGAGGAGGGTGGGATGATTGTAAGAGCCTCAGGGTGGGTGGGAACAGCCTGAGGCACTGTGTCCATCTTCTCCCCCAGAGAATGACCGAGGCCTCTTGGTCTCCACAATGAATATCCATTACCCCACCAAAGAGCACACTCAGCAGAATTGGGGGGGTGTAGAATCTAAGAGTATAATCTTTTGATAAAACATTAATAAATAACGAAAAAAAAATTAAAATACAAACCCGAACTGCTTACACTGGTCTTGACTTCAGGGAGGGGTCATAAGAATCACATAATCCACTGCTAGCTGAAGTGCCGGGAAGAATGGTAAGATATGAAAAGGCTCTGACACTACAGTCTGACGATGACAAGCACAGGTCACCGGGCTACAATGATTCCTTTAAGCGTAACATCCCTGCTTTATGGAAGAAGTCTGCATTTGAAATGGTGACAGTTTACCCAGCCCAGTCGCCATCTCCAGCTTGGAAAGTCTGAACATAGCACCAGCAATTGCTACCTGGGGCACCTAGACGGTGGCATCATTGGGAGTCTTTCAGAACCAGGGATGAATCCCAGTTCAGTGGCTTATCAGCTTTCCCGTAAGGATGTTTGTTTTCTATCTACAGTCTAGGGATCTGATGGGAATTAATGAAAATATGAGCCCAACGCAGATAATAGAGTGTGTGGGGTGAAGGAAGGCCCTGAAAACATCATTCCTTTCAGCTTCTTCCTGTGGTTGAGGAGGTTATTTTCAACCCTTCACTCCCGTCTGTGCACAAGTTGCTATGTAATTCTGAAGTTTCTCCCAAGAGGTAGAATCTATTTTTCTGCCCCCAGTGGTATGGGTCTTTGCTTTGAGCTTGGCCAGCTTTTGGAGTGTCAGTAGAGTCTTTGTGAACTGTGTTTTTATGGTGGAGATTATTCTCTTGCATCCCCACTTGTTATCATGGGGGCAACCTGCCTCAAGAAACTGTTGGTGTGCAGAGGCTGAAAGACGTGGAGGAGTGGAGGAGACGTGGACTCAGCTTGCTGGGTGGGGTCACGTCTACCTGAACCCAGCCTACATCAGCTGAGCCCTGGCTAATCTGCAGGTGCCCAAGGGAGAAGTAAGTGCTTGACTTGTATGCCTCTGAGTGCATGGAACATTATTATAGCAATAGCTAACTGGTAACTACCTTACAGCTTTCACACTGCGTAATAAATGGGGCATATATGAAGTAGCAGGGACAACTATTCCAGGGAAGCAAAAGACCAAAGTGTGTCACTGGTGCATAGAACACGCTCCAGCCTTATTCTTTTTCTAGGCCCTAAAAGCATTCTGTAGTGTCAGACTGACACATCTCCTCCATTTCTATTTGGGTGTAAAGGATTTCATACCCGAATGCAACTGTTTGGCAAAGGGACTGTTTCCTTTAAGGGAATAATGCCAATGTTATTGTTTCTCTGGGTCAAGTTAACTATTGTTAACAGAAAAAAAATAATAAGCACTCTTTGTGCAAAATCAGATTGTATTCACTTCAAAAGAAATGGAGTTGCTGGATGCATTTGTTTGTGCTACCAATAACATAAGGTTGTCCGAGCCAGTGGCAGATATACTGAAGTGGATTCCTGCTGTGCAAAGCCTCTCCACTTTGCAGCCAGCAAGGGAAAGAGGGAGACAAAGGACACCACCTTGCACCACTCCAGCGGAGCTCATTCTCTCCGAGCCTGAAGCTTGTCCCTCTTGGCAAGCCTTGTATCCAGACAGCCATGGAAAAGGCTGAAGAGGCAAAGCCAAGAGAGGGGCTGTAGGGGTTGGAGATAAGAGTTAGGAGATCTGGTGAAGCCCAAGTGTCAGGCTGAGCAGTAAGCATGATGTACTTTGGAGAGGGGCTTAAGGGATAGGTGGGAACGCTAAAGCTGCCTCGGTGCCAGGTGCTATGCCTGTTTACAGCCCCGTTTCTATCATTTCTTCTGCTTGCAGCCGCTTTTCACCCTGAGATATTTTTTTTTTTTTATACAACTCAGGGTGTACAGGTACATAAAATAGTTATCCAAAGTAAACATTTACTAGTAACAAATTGTAAAGAAATTTACTTTAAAATAATTCCTTAGTTGGGCTGGAGAGATGGCTAAGTGGTTAAACACTTGCCTGTGAAGCCTAAGACCCTGGTTTGAGGCTCGATTCCCCAGGACCCACATAAGCCAGATGCACAAGGTGGCACATGCATCTGCAGTTTGTTTGCAGTGGTGGAGGCCCTGGCACTCCCATTCTCTCTCTCTCTCTCTCTCTCTACCTGCACATTTCTGTATCTCTCTCTCTCTCAAATAAATAAAAAAAATTTTAAATTAAAAAAATAATTCCTTAGTATACATATAATTTTACTATTTACTGAAAAATGAAAGCAAATTTGTGTAGTAATAAGATGAATGTGGTTTTTTTGTATGACAGTAGAGCATGTGTATAGTGGCTGTGTGTGTGTGGGTATGTGCAGATGAGGGTGCCCATGCATGTGTGTGCAGAGGCCAGAGAAGAATGTCTAGTGTCCCTTCTCTTACACTTTTTGGCATTTGTCTTTCCTGGAGACAGGTTCTTTCCTTCAACCTGGAACCGCTGGTTGTCAGTGAGCCCCTGAGACTCTCCAGTGTCTGCCTGCTGGGGTTACAGAGATGTACGCATGCCCATTGTTGCTTTTTATTTTTCCCATGGGTTCTGAGGAGCTGAACGTAGTGGTCTCTGGCCCAAGAGACCTTCATGCTTACGCGGCTAACTGCTCTTAACTGCTGAGCCATCTCCCTAGCTGATGATGTCCTTATTTTTATGTTTAGAATTAAATGTCGGGCTTAGATAGTATTTGATACTGGAGAAGATAGAGCATCTTCACTGTTTTTAGCATTGAAGGACATTCTAATTATATAATTGTCGATATTTCACATAACTATGTAGTACAAATGGCAGAAGTACATTAAGGCCCACTTCATAAATTGTCAGCAATTCTGTCCTAATCGCAAACTGAAACTCATTGAACAACTTTTTATGAAGCTCAAGTCAGCAAATCAAATAGAATTTTTTAAAAATCCAACGTTTGAACCGAATACAATTAAAAAGTATAATTTGTTGTTTCCATGCAGAGAAATGACAGTAGGGCAATATTAAAAGTGTAAGTGTTCTGTAATTAAACCGTGATGCTTCCATAAGAGAAGAAAACTCTTGTGTGTGTAGAGGAAACACTGCAGTTCATAACTAACACGCATGAGTTTCAAATCTGAGCCAAGGAGTTTGGGGCAGCATCCGTTTGCATTGTGTGATGTATCAGCATGTGTTACATGTTCAGAACCAAGTAAATATGGATGCGTGCTGCCAGCAACACCTCAGACTCGCTGCATGCTTGGTTCTGAATTGATTTTTACTCATTACACATTCATAAATCTCTTTCTGTTGCCAATGTTCTTATAACCCCTCACATTCAGTTTTGCAATCCCATATGGTGCCATGACCCACAGCTTAAGAAGCTGGGGCTCAGAGCACGGAATACAAGGGTGAGCATTCCGTGTTTGTGTAGTTCTCATAGTCACAGCACACACCTGCACCTGCTTTGGGCAGGATCAAAGCTCTGGGCAGTTGTGATATCCCTAAAGACTTGAGCTCTGAGTCTTTGTTCTCCACCTCTACCCTTGCACCACGCAAGGAGAGAAGTTAGCTAAATAAACCCGTGTCTTCTGGCTTGGGGGCCCTGTCTGCTTTAGGATAGCTTCTTGTCCCTCCAGCAGAATGTCTTGCTGAGTTCAGAGCAAGCTCCCCCGGAGGAAGACAACTAGGCGTTCTTCCACAGAGGAAGCACCTGTTTCCTGATCCACTGGAGGCAGCGCCCTGCTCTTCCCCGGGGTTGCCAAGAGGAATCCTTGCTTTTCCACAGGCCCGGGCGGGGGGAAGGGGGCTGAGGCACCACAGGCATATTCATGCTTGTTTTAGCCCCACATCAGGTAGTGAACGATATCCTCTTATGGGGCAGAAAGGAGGGGGTCTGGAGACATCCAGATTTTTGAACGTCTTCCAACTGCAAAAGTAAAAATTATTTTCAGCTTTTAATTTTATTCAGAGAACTTCCATCTCAGCATTCCTTAGTTTTACTTCACTTTCCTGCCTGTAATGCATTTGGGGATAGAGCTAAGTTTTGTGGGGGCCAATGTTTATGCAGCTTGAACGGCCTGCTTTATGGCAAGCATCTAAAATAACCGTCTGAAACTACACACAGATGTGCCTGTTTGTGGAGGAGGACCACTGCAGCATTGTGTCCTGAGGCGAGAGCGGCTGGTGCTTCTGTCTCTGACGTGTCCTTGAGGTTCTCCCTTCCTATGGAGGAGAGGAAGAGCCAGGAGCCAAAGCTTTTCTCTGAGGGAGGGGAGGCACTTTGCTCCTGGGTCTTCCAGTTTGATCTCCACTGTGTATAGTCAGGGCGGCCACCTTGCCTTCACAACTGGGGAGAGTGCTGGGGGCAGGTGTGGTCAGACTCCTCTGTGGGCATCACACCTGAATATAGAGTGGGTGAAATGTTCACACAGGGGGCCGTGCTACGTGTTCTGTGCAATGCTCAGGGCTCCGATGGGCCCCTCAGTGAAGCCTATGGGCAGAACTATAGGGAGACCCTGCAATGTGCAGAAGTGCGTGCGAGGATTTTCCCCTTTCCCCAGGAGTGCACTCACACCTCCCCGAATACCATTTTGTCTAATATTCTTTCCCAGGGCCTCATCCTCTCAGAATGTCCTCAGTTCGCTCTTCTTTTAGTTGAAATGTTACTGGGGGTTTTGCCCTGTGCACTAATGTGAGGGAGAATTCAAAGAGAACACTTTGCTGATGACTGTACTGGCCTCAAGCAGGGAAAGGAGGAACTAGGCCAGATGTGAAGATCTATGTATCCAGGCAGCTCGGTCCAAAAGGGGTCAGACAGAAATAAGACAGACAAGAAATAAGAAGAGGGCTGGAGAGATGGCTTAGTGGTTAAGGCGCCTGCCTGCCAAGCCAAAGAACACGGGTTCCAATCTCCAGGTCCCACGTTTAGCCAGATGCAAAAGTAACACAAGGGTGCAATGCCATACTTGCCCACAAGGGGCGCACACATCTGGAGTTCGTTCACAGCAGCTGAGAGGCTGCTGGCGTGCCCATTCTCTATCTGTCTTCCTCTCCTCTCTCTTCTCTCTCTCTCTCTCTCTCTCTGTGTGTGTGTGTCTCTCTCTAAAAAAGAAAAGAAACAAGAAGAGTGTGGTTTGGTCTCTTATTTTTTCCTTTCCCGCCCCTTTCCTCTCCTCTCCTTTCCATCCCTGTTCTACCCCCTCTCTTCCCCTCATTTGTCCTGCCCTGTCCTCTCCTGTCCTGTCTTGTCCTATCCTATCCATTTCCATTTCCTTTCCCCTTTCTTTCCTTCCCTTCCATTCATTTTTCTTTTCTTTCTCCTTCCTTCCCTCCTTCTCTTTCTTTCTTTCTTTCTTTCTTTCCTTCCTTCCTTCCTTCCTTCCTTCCTTCCTTCCTTCCTTCCTTCTTTCTTTCCTCATTTCTTTTTTCCTTTTTTTTTTTTTTTGAGACAGGAATTGGCTATACAGCTTCACATGAATGAATCCCCAATCCTCCTGTCTCAGCCTCCAAAGTGGTGGGATTATAGGTACACACCATGCCTACCCAATATGCTCTTTACTAAGCTGAGTTTGAAACTCCAGGGAATAGCTCTGGGAGATATGAGGGGTTAAGTGGCCGTAGGTGATTCTGGCCTGAGACTTGTTTGAGGACAAGTTATAAAAGCCATGGGGATCACAAATGATCAGTTCACAGAAAGAACAGAGGGGAAAAAATTGCTCTGGCTTTTAAAATGGCAAACAAACTTATGACATCACATAGCACCATGGAAGGACTTCCTGTACCAAACAGTAGGTCACAATGAATGCTCAAGACCTATACAGTCAGTCATTAAATAGGAGTTCTGTGGTTGGATTGAAGCCCACTTCTACTTCAGGGCTTCTGACACCATAAATCACTGCTGTGATCAAACTATAGCAAGATTTCCTTTTCTACTCTCTTCACAGGCTTTGGCCACACATAGTAAATAAACTTTCTTGACATCAGGCTAAAGAAGGACCATGGCTTCCATCCCCCTTCAGAGACTGCTCAGTGAGGAGAGGTATACTGGGTGATACTGTAGACTGAGCAAAACCAGTCTGCGCTGCAGAGCAGAGCTGTCACTTCTTGTCCCTTGCTTGCTTTTGATCACCTTTTTCCACCTCTGGAATAACTATATTTCTTGCACATTTCCCTCTCTTAATCTATTGGGTTTTGCCTGGATCCACAATCATTGGTTCCCAACATATTCTGAGCTCCTGCCCCTCATTCAACTGGGCTGCCTTTGGCTTTTTTGTTTCTCTAGAAATGCACTTTGGTACTAATGGGGGCAGGCCATGTTTTGTTCTTTTAACTACATTGAGAAGCAACATGTACCTGTGTGTCCTTCACCACGGAATGTATTTTTAGATGACTCACAAACGTGTCTTTTCTTTCTCTCCCCCCCCCTCTTATCACTCTTAGATTTATTCTTGGAAGCAGCCCCCTGCTGCTGACTTGACTTCTCTTTTTGGCTCTGTTTAAGGAGGAATGCTGTGCAGAAGCCCTCATTGTCTGTATAAGGATGGGGAAGGACACACAGCTCTGCTTTGCAGAAGAACACGGAGTTCATGGGGAATGCCTTTGTTGCAGCTCTTGGTTGCTATGAGGACTTGTTGATGAACTGTGGCTTCTACATAACCCTCGTCTGGGTATAGATTTAGGATCTTAGGCCAATACCCAAATCCAGGATCTGAGTTCATCACACCTTGCTTCAAAAATCTTTTGATGCTGCCACACAGCAAGGCTCTTCACTATGCACCTGTTCCCAAGTTTCAGTTCACTTCTTGTTCCACGATGACCATGTATGTTGCACCCCAAGTGTCACTTGCTACTTCCCCTTAAGCTGCCTGTGCAATTCTGCACCTTATTTTAACAGAGTCTTCAGCCAGGAGTCCTCTTCCTACATCCTGGTGTCCTGTGCACTGGCATCTTTGCCCAGTAAAGTTCCAGGCATCTCTCTGTATTTTAGTGCCCAGTGTTCCTCCCTCCCCTCACAGCTGCATTTCTCATTTGACTATGACTTCCATGGCACCAGGTTGCTATTCTCACTTTAAACCCTCAGCACTAAGTCTGGTTAATACCTAGTTGATGAGTAAAATGAACAATTCTGGAAGGGTCACGTAGCAGTTACCACCTCATTGTTGGGATGAAACATCTGACCAGAAGCAGCTTATGGGAACAAAAGGGTTTACTTCAGGCTTATAGTTTTTTTTTTTTTTTTTTGAGAAAGACACAGAGAGAGAAGGAGAGGAAGACAGATAGAGATGGGCGCACCAGCAGCCTCTCAGCTGCTGTGAACGAAATCCAGATGCGTGCGCCCCCTTGTGGTCAAGTGCAGCATTGCGCCCTTGCATCACTTTGCATCTGGCTAAACGTGGGACCTGGAGATTGGAACCGCTGGAGATTGGAACCAGCATTCTTAGGCTTAGGAGGCAGGCGCCTTAACCACTAAGCCATCTCTCCAGCCCCAGGCTTATAGTTTTGAGGGAAAGTTTCCTCATGCGCAGGAAGCATGGCAACCAGCTCCTGTCTTCATACTGAGCTGGAAGGAAGCAGCCTGAGTGAGCCAGCTAATTCCTAAGATTCAAGGCCTATCCCCGGTGACACACCTGCTCCAGCACGACTCCATTAACTGGGGAGAAATACTATGGACATTTGGGATATTCCTGTGAGACTGAAATATCCTTCTTGGCTCTTGGTTGGGCTTTTAATTAAGGAGTTAGGATACCAGACACTCATACACATACAACTTCCACCAAGTGAATGTTCTTGTCTTGTGAATTCAAAGCATGAAAGTCACAGACCAGAGGGTGAGGTTTAGGAAGATTTTGTAGTGGAGCTTAAAAGCAGGACAGAAGGCAGAATTCCAGTGTTGCAAGAGTGGACCCAAGAAATGGGGTACTGCTGAAGGTTATTGACTTGGAGTTAATAATAATAAGACATTTCTGGATGGGGCGATGAGCTGGTGAGTTCAGTTCACATACCATGTATCCTGGCACCTTGTAATCTTATTCACTTCCTATCAGGTTTCTAGGTAAGGGGAAATTCCTTCAGGTAAAAAGAGATAAGGAAACATCAGATCCCATGCTGTATCTAGGAGCCTTGTAATCTTATTCACATCTGTCAGGTTTTTAGGGAAGGAGGACCAGATAAGGAAGATAGGAAGAACCAGAATCTTGCCTCCCCGCCCCGGCCCTTATAGGCTCAAGGACATTTCCCACTTTAAGTAAAAATGACTGTCTACTTTTGAGGCCATGTTATTTTCAACTGCCCAGACAATTTCTTTTTCCAAAAAAATTTTTTTATTTTTACATATTTATTTACTTGAGAGAGAGAGAGAGAGAGAGAGAGGCAGATAGAGATAGAAAGAATGAGAGAATGGGTGCACCAGGGCCTTGAGCCACTGCAAATGAACTCCAAATACATGCATCACCTTGCCCATCTGGCTTATGTGGGTACTGAGGAATTGAACCATGGTCTTTTGACTTTGCAGGCAAGCGCCTTACGTGCTTAACTTGTGCCTTTTGATGGGTGAGTTAAGACTGGTAATATTTAAGGTTGTAACTGTGAGGTTTGATTTAATTTCTGCCACGATGGGATTCTTCATGGGTTTTGGTACTTTCTTGAGTTTTGTACTTTTTTGAGCCTGCTCTAATTTTGATTATTGTGATCTTCTTGTTGTTGGCTCTTGAGATGGATTGTTTGACTCTTCTGTGTGGAGTATTCCTCAAGTATTCTCTGAAGGTTTGGCTTTGTGTTCATATAATCATAGACTTGACTTTTATCATGGAAAGTTTTCCTTTCACCATCTATTATGAGGGTGACTTTTGCTGGGTACAGTAGCTTGTGTTGGAAAGCATAGTTTTTAGACTTCAAAGAGTTCCATTCCAGGCCCTTCTGGCTTTCGGGTTTCCATTGAGAAATCTGAGGTAATTCTGATAGGGTTGCCTTTGTATGTAGTTGAGCTTAAAATTATTATTAACAACATATTTTGTATGGACACATCACATGTTGGTACCCTCTTTTCCCTTGTCCCTGCCCCCATTCTGCTGGGGGCCTGCCTCAGTGGGATTGTAAGTATTCCCCATGGGGTTTTGGGTTGTGAGTTGTGGGAGCAGCAGTTGGTTAATTTGGGGGAAGAGAATGTCTCTGGGCATGATGTCTCAACCTGTGGCTCTTGCTACTTTTAGCACTCTCTCTTTGTTTTCATTGTTAAGAGTTTTAACTATGATGTGCTTGGAGAGTGTCCTCTTTGGTCCTGTCTGCTTGGTGTTCTGTGAGCTTCTTGTATCTGGATGGGCCTCTCTTTTGAGAGATTGGGAGAAGTTTCTTCAATAATTTTGTTGAATATGGTCTCTATGCCTCTGGCCTGGATTTCCTTTCCTGCTGGTATACCCATGATCTGGATGTTTTGTCTTTTTAGGGTATCCCACAGTTCCCTCATATTTCATTTGCATTATTTTTTGAACTTAGCAAAGTTTTTGGACTCCCAATCAATTTCTTCTGTCTTGTCTTCCAGCTCAGTTTCTGTCTTCCACACAGTAACACTGTTAGTGAGGGGCTGTAGAGACATTTTTAAGAGCTCTATTTGATTTTTGATTTTCTGTTGTGTGTTTTTTTTTCCTATTCTGTCTATCTCCTTTTGAGGTACAATTTCAGTTTGAAGTCTGATTTTCTTGATGCTTCCTGGAACTTATTCTTGCATTTGATCACATCTTCATTAAGCTTAATTAACTGGTTATTGAGATCATCCATTTGTTGACTCACCTTCAATTCATTTATATCTTTTTTGAGGCTCCTAATGTTTTCTTCAATTAAGTTAAGCTGAGTGCTCTAAAAGATGATTCTGTTCAATTTCATTTATGTGATTGTTGGGTTTTTTTTTTTTTTTTCATGTCTTGCTTCCAGATCAGGGTCACATTGCTTGTTGTGTTTCATTTTGGGATTTGATTTCTGTTGATTTCTCTATGATTTCATCGGAGGCTTCCATTGTGGGACTAGGCATCCTTGGTGAAGATCTCTGTTTGTGGACTTTTGTTGGTTTCTCTGTTTTGTGGTCTACCCACCTGGGGGAAATGTTTTATTCTATGGAGTAGGGAGCAAGTATTTGTCCTTGTAGGATCTTCAGGGAGTGTTCTGTTTTAAGTGTGAATGGGCTTATAACATACAGGGACCAGGTGGCCCCAAGTTAGCAGCAAGGGTACTGGGACCAGGGAACTGGGAAATGAACTGGGAGTTCTGGCCAACCCACTCTGCATGGGCAACCTCTGGAGAAAGGGATACTGGCATGTGGGAGCCAAGGGCCATTCAGTCAGGAAGGCAGAGCAAGTGGCATGCTTCTGCAACAAGCTCACAGGGTCCAGACAGCCTCAAACCAGCAGCAGGTGAACTGGGAATTGGGGCGGGGGGGGGGACAAAGAGATCTCTATGGGGACATTTAATATTCAAACCACCACAGGTAACTTTCCCTTGGACACCAGGAGATTGATAAATGTTTTAATAGGCACCGATGTCTGTAGGAGTTGGATGTTTGGAGAGGAGCTTCAATCTCCTCTCTTTGTTTGGATCTCTGCTGGCCAAAGATGTCAGAGATCCTTGTAAGTTCTTTTATGCTTTTCCTCATGATCTACTTTCTGTTGCTAAAGTCAAAAGGATACCATTGAGTCTCCGCCCATGTCAGCAAGTTCAGAAGTAAGCCTGAGTAATTCTTCTACGGACACCCTCCTTGCATCTCTTCTTCTACCTCTTGGCTCTTGCATTCTAAGAGTACACTTAGAGATGATATGGGTCTTTCCATGCAAAGCTACACATCGCATCCTTTTGGCAGCAGATGGGGTATCAATAATGAATGAGAGATGAACATATGATGTGGCACTCTGATGATGTTTCACTGCCTGCTGTATCAAGAAAGCTCTTCTTGTAGGCAGTGTGTGTTTCTGGCCCTTCCACTACACACCCTGGATTTTGGGTTACATTTAGCAATTGACACCATCTCTATTTCTCTTTATATCTGCCCTTTTGGGGTCTGGGAAAAAAATATTTGTCTATATCCTTCTTAAAATCTCCCATATCCCGCTCCCCAATGTCTTCTATAAAGATTTCAGAAGCCCCGTCTTCCACCCCTATCCCCACAGGCCCTGCCTTAGTGCCCCAAGAACTTATCTCTGGTGATGGAAATTGAGGTTTTTAAGAGTTGACTTTCACCAATCAGCTCAGACTAGATCTGGGATCTTAGAATCAACACCTGTTAATTTCTGGGCCCTTCAGTACCTCATCTGGGAAGAAAAACAGCTCTTCCTTCCCAGCCAGCACCTGCTGACTCAAAACAATAGATCAAAGCCCAGGAAGATAAGGCTCCAGATGCCATGTAGGACAGAGGTCTTTCAAGAAGACTTTCAATCCTTTTCTTGCTCATATTAAACGAGAGCCTCCCCCCCTTTTCTTGCTCTAAACTCCACCACTCCCTTGCTGGCATTAATAAAACTCTGGGGCCCAAAAGGAAACCAGCTGCCTCAATGGTCTTTTAAATTCCTAACCTAACACCTGCTAGGTGCTCTGAGTCTCAGAAGCAACAGGGTAATTAGAATGATGTTAAGATTCAGAATAACCACACATATGTTTTTATACAATTCAAGGGCGTGGGGGTGGGGAGGGGAATACCAGCTTTAAAAACTTACTCGTTATTGCATGGCTTCTGAGTGACACTGTTATCCAAGGAAATGTTCAAAGAGAAGAACATGGTCGTTTTGTTTTACCTGCTTTAAAACAACCACAAATTAACCAATGGCAAGAATAAGGAGAAGGAATCCGAGTTAATCTAGGAAGTATACATTAAAGCTGGTTCTGGGTTCTGGCCCCTAGGATTCAATCACTGGTGTGAAATCTTTATGAGTTACTTGTAAATGTGTGAGGACATTCTTTTTTTTTTTTTTCCATAACTAGAAGGCAGGTGCTACTGAGTTAATTTTAAAGGGTGGAAATGAGTCTGCTGCTAAGTGTCCTGTAATGCACAGGACAACCCTCACACAGAGTTAGCCACCCCTCGTGTCAGTAAATCCTGGTACACAGGATTTATGAAAGGACTTTGACTCCATTCGGCAGTGAACGTTCACAGGGGATGCTTGTGATCTTTGGGTCTGAACTGTCATAAGTCACTCTGACCTACCGCCAGCAAGGAAAGATGGACATGGAGCTGGGAGAAAAAGGACAAGCTTGGGGGAACCAACGAGGTCATGCTAGAATGCGTGGGATGAACTAGAACCTCCGTGGGTGGGCTGTAGGCAAAGCTATGTGGCTGCAGCAGATCTGGGACTCAGAAGGAGCAACAGGCCTGGGTGTTGTCCTAGATAGAAGCACGAAAGAGCTAGCCCGGCACCGTGTGCTTTACAGTGCTCTGCAATGCATGATGGATGTGTCATGACCACCTTCCAGACTTTTCTTGAACCATGTCTCACCTGGAACCTTGGGGAAGAGAATTTTGGAAAATGGAGTTTCAGCTCAGATGAGTTGACAGAGGTCAATGTCACCACATTGATGTTACAAGACAGCCTCATTTAATAAACAGGATTCAAACAACCCATATCTACTCAGAAGACAGGAAGATCAAAGACTTGTCTTACACGTATATAAAAGTGAGTTGAGTAAAATCAATGAAAAACGAGGAAAATTTCTCACCTTGCTTTACTAAGCAAATGAAAAATTTGCTTTACTTCACTAACATTTAAGAACGTGGAAACTGGGGCTGGAGAGATGGCTCAGTGATTAAAGGAGCTTACTTGTAAAACCTGGTGGCCTGGATTCCATGTCACAGTACTCATGTAAAGCTAGATGCACAAAGTACAGCTGTAGGAAGCCCCAGTGTGCCCATTCCTTCTCTCCCACCACCCACCATTTGCAAATAAATAAATAAAAACTTTTTTTGGTTTTTCAAGGTAGGGTCTTGCTAGCCCAGGCTGACCTGGAATTCAGTATGTAGTCTCAGGGTAGCCTTGAACTCATGGCAATCCTCCTACCTCTGCCTCTCAAGTGCTGGGATTAAAGGCATGCGCCACCAGATCCAGCAATAAAAACAATTTTTTTTGAGAGAGAGACAGAGAGAGAGAGAGAGAAAGAGAGAGGGAGAGGGAGACCGATAGAGATGGGCGCACCAGCAGCCTCTCAGTTGCTGGGAACAAAATCCAGATGCGTTCTCCCCCTTGTGGTCAAGTGCGGCGTTGCACCCTTGAGTTACTTTGCATCTGGCTAAACGTGGGACCTGGAGATTGGAACCGCTGGAGATTGGAAGCCTCATTCTTAGGCTTAGGAGGCAGGCGCCTTAACCACGAAGCCATCTCTCCAGCCCAATAAAAACGTTTTTTTAAAAAGAGTATGGAGGGCTGGAGAGAAGGCTTAGTGGTTAAGACATTTGCCTGCAAAATCAAAGGACCCTGGTTCGATTCTCCAGGTCCCATATAAGCCAGATGCACAAGGGGCGCATGCATCTGGAGTTCGTTTGCAGTGGCTGGAGGCTCTGGCATGCCCATTCTCTCTCTCTTTCTCTCTCCCTCTTTCTCACTCTCAAATAAATAAATAGAAGTTTTTTTTAGAAAAAGAACATGGAGAGCTGGAGAGATGGCTTAGTGGTTAAGGTGACTGCCTGCTAAGCCTGAGAACTCCTGCTGCATTCTCCAGGTCCCAAATTTAGCCAGACACAGAGATGCAAGGGCACAATGCCACATTTGCCCATAAGGTGGGTACACATGTCTGGAGTTCGTTCACAGTGGCTGAGAGGCTGGGGCATGCCCATTCTCTACCTATCTCTCTCTCTCTCTGACTCTCTCCAACACCCCCCCCCAAACAAAAAGAACATGGAAACTAAAAAAATGTGACCTTTTTTCATAAGATTGACCACACTTAGAGAGGCAGAGCCCTTGCAAGGGATACAGAGAAATTAGAAGGGTCATCTCATTAGTTATTGATGTGAATTATGGGAGTATCTTAATCAAATTCCAGAAATAAATATAATGAGAAGCTTCTAGTAACCCAATAAAAAGTACAATGTCAGTTATTAAAGGTTTATATTCAAGTTTATGCATTGTAACTTTATTGCCATGGGAACAACTGACTACATGATGCTATTTATTTATTTATTTATTTATTTATTGTTTTTTAAAATTTTATTTATTTGCAAGCAGAGAGAGAGATAGAACAGAGGCAGACAGAGAGAGAATGGGCACGTCAGGGCCTCTAGCCACTGCAAACGAACTCCAGACACATGTGCCCCTTGTGCATCTGGCTTACGTGGGTCTTGGAGAATCGAACCGAGATCCTTTGGCTTCGCAGGCAAATGCCTTAACCACTAAGCCATTTCTCCAGCCCTATTTATTGGTTTTTGAGGTAGGGTTTCACTCTAGCCCAGGATGACCTAGAATTCACTATGTAGTCTCAGGGTGGCCTTGAACTCATGGCGATTCGTGTACCTCTGCCTCCCAAGTGCTGGGATTAAAGGCATGTGCCACCATGCCCAACTTCATGATGCTATTTATTTATGATAACTATAGATTGTGATATTATTATTATCTTGGCTATTTGGATAATACAAGGTAATGTGATTCACAATATATAGTTAGTGAGAATATAGAGAGATCTTATACTTGAAAAAAGTATGCAAAAGATAAATCAAGTAAAGTATTTGCTGTATTATCCAATTATATATGTGTGTCTGTGTGTGCCAGCATGAAGGGGCTCCACAGAAAAATAACACAGTACATACTGATTGCATAACATGTGCTTATTTCAGAGACCTTACATATGAAGAAATACATCTATCTTGGGCCTGGGCCTCTATTTCTATATGCTCATTCTTTCTTATGGGATACTTCTAAGCCACCCCATTCTCAAACCCAAACACTCTCTACAGCATTCCACTCTCGGAGCTCATTTCTGTTCATCTGCTAAGACACAGCACCTCTTCCAAGAAGCCCTCTTAAAGTTCCTGCATCCCCACAGCCTGCGGAAAGGTCCCTTCTGGTTCCACTATGGGTCACCCATAACACCTCGGGCTGTCTGATGCACTGTGTCATGTTCATCGTGTGACTTATTCATTGTCTTCAACCCCTAGAACGTAAAGCACATTCTGCAAGAATGTTTGCTGACCAAAATGGACTGATTTCAGATTTTCCAGCAGACATTTTGGGAAAATACACTTGCTTGTCGTGGCCACTAGAACAATGCCAAAATTCTTGTTAGCCTAACAGCAAAGCAATGAGAGGGAGGCTTAGCTAACCTCCAGTATTAACGCTCCCTTCCGTGCCCACTGCACCCACGCATCGCATACTCCCTCATCTATGAATACAAATCAGCACACTGAGATTATGCCTCCTCGCCTGCTATACCGCTGGTACTCTTGATACTCTGGGAAGATATTTTAATGTTTCTATTAAAGCACAAAAATACATGGAGCCCCCATTGAGTTGCAGGAGCCATGGGAAATGGCATGTTTGTTTAAACACACTCAGGACCTAGAGACTGCTTACAGCACTGTCCGTCAACCTAATGGTACGAAACGCCAAGTCTGGATGTTACAGCAAGCTCGGTGAATTTGTGGTTACAGCCAGAACCTTCAGGAAAGCTCATAAACATCCAGCGATGTCTGCCTGCTAGAGTCCCAGGACTCTGTATCATGGGAAAACACCGCTGACACCCTGACAAGGCCAGGCAGAAGAATGGCTCACCCAGAGACAGTATGAGTGGAATACTCCACCTAAATTATCTCCTTTAATTTTCTCTGGGGAGAAAAATAGCTCCTTTAAAAAAAAATGAGGATTGGCATGCAGAGTACCAGACAGTAATAGTCTCTGAGGCTGAACTAAGACAAGACAGCAGGTACCAAGAGTCCCAAGACGGCCCATCCTGCCCTGCTTCTTGACTGTGGTTACAGTCCCACATGAAGGCCAGCGAACTCTTACACTGGGATCCTTGACATCTCCCCCTGTCCTGACAGCACCATTAAATTGCCCCAAGTGGGTCCTATTACTTATAACCGAATAAAGCTTGACTATATGTCAGGTTAGTTTGGTCCTCAGTTGTAAGCTTTTTCCTTCAGAAGACCAATACCCTATCCTCAGGAGTCACCACTAGGAACAAACGCCCACTAATTGCCACACCTTCCGGGCAGTCTTCCCAGATGGCTTAGCTAAATAAGGCTGCTGACTGTCATATACCTGCGGAGGTAGAGGAGTTATACAATGCCTTCCATTTCTGGCTTCGTTTTCTGGCATACTGAGGTAGTTTGAATTTATGCCCTCCCCCCACACACACAAAAGACTCAAATGTTTTATTAAAGCTGATAACTTGGATTTCCGGCTGACTGGATGAAAGAGTTGTCACTGTGGGCGAATCCTGGAATCCAGTCCTAATGTGTTACTGGGGGTTACTGGTATGCAGAGTGCTTGAGCTCGGCCTGGAATTCCCAGAATGTGCTTGCTTGCCATGCTGCTGGTGGCTTTTCTCTGTCTGTGTGGATTTGGTTATGGGGCCCAGCTTCTTCTGCCAGTGTGGAACTTCCCCTGGATCTGTAAGCCTGAAAGAAAGCCCTTCCCCCCATAAACTGGTTTGCAGGTTCATCCCAGCAGTGTGCAGCTGACTGTGACACACGCTAGTGCTCTTTCTTGCTTGCATGCCAGTTACCCAGGAGAAGCATACCACCTCTGTATCCAGAGTAGCTCCCAGCTGTGCAGTTTGGGCCTGGGCTTCCTAGGGCATACTCAATTAGTGTTGATGTGTTTGAGCATAAGAGCCAACTATTATGAAGTTTCTTCTATACAGTTTCATAGAAAAAGGCTGATTATTTGGCTTGGTCACCTGCCCACATGTTGGCAAAGGGAAGGTGTGCTGGTTTGAATGTGAAATGTCCCCAATGGCCTCATGTGTTTGTGCTTAAGGTCTCATACCCAATCCCTGACCAGTAGAGCCTTTGGGAGGTGGAGCCTTACTGGAGTAGGTGTGTTACAGGGGACAAACCTTGAGGTTCATTAGCCCAGCTCCAAGCCCAGGACTTAGACTACTCCCATCCACGTATGTGACAATATGTGGGCCAGCTTCCTGCTTATGCTATGTTTTCCCCACCATGAAGAAACTTCACCTCAAAACTGTAAGCTGAAGGGCTGGAGAAATGGCTTAGTGGTTAAGATGCTTGCCTGCAAAGCCAAAAGACCCAGGTTTGATTCCCCAGGACCCACATAAAGCCAGATGCACATGGTGGCACAGGCATCTGGAGTTCATTTGCAGTGGCTGGAGGCCCTGGTGTACTCATTCTCTGTCTTTCTATCTGCCTCTCTCTCTCTCACTGTCTCTCAAATAAATAAATAATTTAAAAAACAAAACAAAACAAACTGTCAGCTGAAATAAACCCTTTCCTCCCATCAGCTGCTTTTGGTCAGCTGTTTGTCTCAGCAACAGGAAGGTAACTGGTACAGAAAGCAGACCGTACTTGATGGTGGGTCCTAAAGGGGACGTTAATATTCCAAATCAAGATAGGATGATGTTATCCAAGTAAAATAAAGAGGGGGGAGAGGAAGAGGAATAAAAAGGTTGGCATCCAAATGCCTGCCATTCCCAGAGGCTTTTCTGCGCTGGCACTGTTCATAATTGCCTGCCTGTTTCTCTTTTTTGCAGTGCTGGGGATAGAACCCTGGGTCCCGAGCATGCTGAGCAAGTGCTCTGCCACTAACCTATACCCCCTGCCTCCTCTCGATGCTGAGGGAGGAGGGAGGCTAGCCTTGTTTCTTCACATTTCCCACAGGCTGCTTCTGAAATTGAATTCTCTACCTTTGAGTGAGTCTTTTATGTTCATTTAAATCCAATTCAAACTGCACCTACACTGTGTGGGATGGGGAACTGGGATCTCTTCAGGGCTAATATGTCCTTCAGCACGAGTCTGGCTATGATGAAGCCTCAGGAAGAACTACTACACAAGTCAGCATGCTTCTGTTGGTTTGGCCTTTCTCAGCTCCTATCTTTGGGAACAGCATCATCTTCTTGGCTTTTGCCTCTTCGCCACCCCAGCTCCTCCATGGACACATCTAAGCTGGTTGTTAAATGTTCCTTGGTAACCCTAAAGGCTGTCACAATAATTCCTCCCCTCAAATGCCTCCAATCTGAAACAGTGGCATTGTTTTCAGTTGGAAGAGGTCTCCTCCTGGTGTCTTCTTCTTCTTCTTTTTTAAAATTTATTTGAGAGAGGGAGAAAGAAGGAGAGAGAGAGAGAGGGAGAGAAAGAGAGAGAAAATGGGTGTGCCAGGGCCTCCAGCCACTACAAACGAACTCCAGATGCATGCACCCCCTTGTGCATCTGGCTTCCATGGGTCCTGGAGAGTTGAACTGGGACCCTTTGGCTTTGCAGGCAAATTCCTTGACTGCTAAGCCATCTCGCCAGCCCCCAGTGTCTTTTTTATACAGACTCAGTGGAGAGAGGTAGGGGCAGGAGCAGGACAGTCGTCAGCATCTGCTGTCTTCCTTGAGTGCCTGGCAAGGTGAGGGAAGTACACAGAGCATGGGCTGGAATGAGGTTGTAGCCTCCTTCACCCTCACCCATTCCCCAAAGGGTGCTAGGCTATAGCTCCCTCCACCCTTCCACCCTTACCCACCCTCCAAAAGTCAGAATTTCTTTTCTTTATTTCTTTTTTTTTCTTTTCTTTCTTTTTTTTTTTTTCTATGTAGGGTTTCACTCTAGTCCAGGCTGACCTGGAAATCACTATGTAGTCTTAGGGTGGCCTCAAACTCATGGTGATCCTCCTACCTCTGCTTCCCAAGTGCTGGGATTAAAGGCATGTGCCACCATGTCCAGCTTTCTTTCTTTCTTTATTCTTTTTTTATTGTTTTTTTTTTTTTTTTAAAGGTAGGGTCTCACTCTAGCTCAGGCTGACCTGGATCTCATTCTATAGTTTTAGGCTGCCCTCAAACTCACAGCAATCCTCCTACCTATACCTCCCCAGGGTTGAGAAAGGTGTGCACTACCACGCCTGGCCTCTTTTCTTTCCTTTTCTTTCCTTTCCTTTCCTTTTCTTTTCTCTTCTCTTCTCGCCTCTCCTCTCTTTTCCCTTCCCTTCTCTTTCTTTTCTCTTTTCTTTTTGCATGAATGTATGCTGTGTATATATCTTCGTGTGTGTGTGTTTGCGTATGTGTGTGTACGCACATGTGGGGGTATGTGTGTACATTTATGGATGTGTGCCAATATTGGGTGTATTCCTCAGTTACTCTACACTTTATTGTTTTCTAGACAGGGTCTTTCACTAACCCTTGCACTCACTACTGGGCATCATAAGCTGGCCTGCAAACTCTGGGGATCCTGCTGTCCCTAATTTCCTGGTGCTGGGATTGCAGGTGTGCATGATCACTGCCTGACTTTACATGGGAGCTGGAGATCTGAGCTAGAGTTCTCACGCTTGCTTGGCAGAACTTTACTAACTGAGCCATACCCCCCCCCCAGCCCCTCAGACTTCTCTGAAGCATTATCTTGCTTTGCATCCCCAATTTCTGAATAAACAGAACTTAAAACTTTGGTGCCTAATTCATTTTAAAATCAAATTTAACTCCTTCCCACACAGCCCAGATGTTCCTTCCCCTTTCCTCTGTTGATATCCTTTTGATGCTAGTCATGATTGTGGAAATCAGGATCAGCAGATGTGTCATGGGAAAGCCCCGTCCTGCTCCTTGAAATATTTCTGACCCTCCACTTCTCCCAGCACTCATCCTGAGCTTCTCTGCCACCTCTACACCCTGGTGATCTTGCACGTGAACTTGGGAAATGTGTAAGCCTGCTAATTCAAGCACAACTCTGTCAGCCTACATGTGCCGGCACAGCACAGGCACAGATGAACAGCAGAAATAAAAAACAGCACTAAAATAAATGGTATTTGAAGACCTTGAGACAGATTAATTTAGATGTGATTTTTACAAAGAGTGAGTTGACTATTTTCTTGAATTTTTTAGTTGAGATTTGGGGATTTTTTTAAAAATGTTACAGCAAAAAGGTTTAAGTTCCATTTCCTTTAATTTTTCATTTCAAATTGCTTCAGAGAGTAATGAAGTCTCAACTTGGCTCAAAATTGTTCCCTTTGTGGAGATCAGCCAGTCAGTGAACAAGAGGGTGTGCAGGCTGTTGGGTGTCAGAGAGTTTGCTCAGTTCACCTAGGGTGCCACTGCTGGGAGAGGCAGGGGCAGATATTAAACACCTTTCCCCCCAAATTTAATAAGTTAAGCCCTGGTCCTTGAACTACCTCTAAGAGGTATCGTATTTCATTTTCCAGGGTTTCCTAGGAAACCAGTTCAGTGTGAAAATGTCTTCTTTGTCTTCTGCTTTTTGCAAAATGGTTTGAACCTTCATATCTCATAAAAGGTTGCTTCCCAGGCAATTTGAACAGCATTAAAAAAAAAAAAAAAAGCTTAATCTGCAGTTGGCGGCAGTGAAGGCGGTACAGCCACCTTGACTCGAGGTTGGCTTCTTCACATGCTATTTGCAGTAAACGGATAAGATGACACCCTTGTTGCTGAAGCAAATGTGAAATCAAATCTTGTCTTTTCCCTTTCAGATCACCAGTCCCCCTCCCCAATATACCCAAGTTGATTTTAAAATAATCTCCTGAAATAGTTTTAGGAAATTCTTATCATCACTTACACAGCAGAGCATTAATGAAGAAAAAATTAATCTCTCTTCCTCATCTCCCCTTTCCTCCTTTCTTCCTCCTCTCCCTCCCGTCTCCCTGCTCTCTGCACAGATCTACATGACTGTGTTTCGTCCAGGAGGTGACATGCTGTGTGTCTGAGGTGCCACTCTAGATACACTCTCCCAGATGCCCACTCTGCTCTCTTGGATCGTGCCTGGTTGACAGTTTATTGTCTTTGCATGTTGAGTTGTCATTGGGGCTTTGTGACTTTGTGTTTGGTTGTGCACAGGAGCACAGATGAGTCAGATGAGGGTCAAATATGAGATATTGGAAATTTTCTGTTTTGTTTTGTTTGAAGCGCTTGAAATTTCAGCTACTAACTTTATCTCACATGCTAAAGCTCTTGGGAAACTAGGACGTGCATCTCAGCAGGACTGACATGGGTGCACACACATGGAATAGCTGTGGGTTTGGCTGCATGCCTTTACCATGTATTGTTGGAAGAATAATACTATGGGAGTCATCTGACTCCCATCCCATGCCATTAATCACTTGGGTTCTTACAGTGTAAGATATCTCTTGATTTCTGCTAGTCACTTTAAAAAAATCTATTTATTGATTTTTATTTGAAACAGAGAGAAGGAGAGAGAGAATGGGCATGCCAGGGCCTCTAGACACTGCAAACAAATTCCAGACACATGCACCACCTTGTGCATCTGGCTTAAGCGGGACTTGGAGAATCAAACCTGGGTCTTTAGGCTTGGCAGGCAAATGCCTTAACTACTAAGCCATCTTTCCAGCACTTGCTATTCACTCTTTTTAAAAATATTTATTTATTTATTTATTTTTGGAGAGAGACAGAAAGAGAGGGAGAGGAAGACAGACATGGGCTCGCCAGCATCCTCTCAGCTGCTGCGAATGAAATCCAGGTGTGTGCGCCCCCTTGTGGTCAAGTGCAGCATTGTGCCCTTGCGTCACTTTGCATCTGGCTAAACGTGGGACCTGGAGATTGGAACCAGTGTTCTTAGGCTTAGGAGGCAGGCGCCTTAACCACTAAGCCATCTCTCCAGCCCGCTATTCACTCTTGATCATGTTAACAAAGGGGCCCCATCTCATCTTACCTATTTAGACAAGGTGACAGAGCAGTGCCTATGGGGTCTCCCTCCCCCCAAATGTGCACTCTGGCTTCATTGATTACTAGCTTGACAAATGGGGAAGTTACTTTCATTTTCTGTACTCTTTGCCTTGTAAGTCAAATGGAAATAAGCAAGGATACCTACCAGATAGGATTCTTGTGAGGATTCAATGATATAATGTCTAGATTACACCTAGCCCAGTGCCTGGAAACTGGTCAATGTGTAACTTACACTGCGACTGTTAATGAATCTATGGAAACCACTAGTAGTAGCTTTGTTTCTGTGGCTCATGGAGACCCCTGCCTTCTTGTGTCATGTGTGATATTAAGAACTCCAGTTAGCAAATGATGATTGCGCGCCCACAACTTGTTGGGTTTGGTATAGACTGCGGACATACAGAAGTGGACAAGATAAAGTTCCTGCTCTTTGATATGTCTATGGCATATGGGGGCAGCAAAGAAGCTTTGTGGAAGCCAACAGAAACTTCTGTGCAGAGGGCACTGTGCGAGAGGAGAGAAGAGCACACCTTGGCTCAGAGGAGTTGGGGGAGCTTGGGGGAGGCATGCCAAGGATAGGAGCCCAAGACAGGTACTGGTGTAGCATTCGTTCTGGCTGATTACAGGGCTTTACACTGCGCAACAAGATTTTTGTGATGCTCTGTGTACAAAATGGGATAGATGATTGAATGCTTGCAGGATTCATTTTCCCTTTTAGAAACACCAATATTTATTTTTATTTTTATTATGTATTGGTTATTTTATTTATTTATTTATTTATTTATTGTTTTTTGAGGTAGGGTCTTATTCTGGCCCAGGCTGACCTGAGTTAACTATGTAGTCTCAGGGTGGCTTCAGACTCATGGTGATCCTCTTACCTCTGCCTCCCGAGTGCTGGGATTAAAGGTGTGCACCACCACGCCTGGCTTATTTATTGTTTTTAAATAAAATGGTGATATCCTTTTGACCCCCTCCCCAACCTCAATTCTGATGAGGGTCTTTTTTGATGGGGTGATTGGTATTCATTGTGGGGACCAAGAGACCTCGGTCAGTCTCTGCAGGGATGGGAGAAACACGGTGTCTCAGGCCGTTCCCACCCACCCTGAGGCTCTTACAATCTTTCCATCTCCTCTTCTGCAGTGATCCCTGAGCCTTGGCAGGCAAGACAGGGATCTGATTCAGTGCTGTTTTCTCTGTGGCCTCTGGATCTCTATTTTGATGTGGGTTGAGTGACCACAGTGTCTGTTGCCATCTCCCTGGAACTGGTTTTCAGGCTCGCCATAAGGATAGTATTCCTGTCTCTGATTCCTCTGCAGTGACTTCTGGGCCAAGGCATCAGATGGTAGACAGTCAGCTCTCTCTCTTCTTTTTCTTCTTCTCCTTCTCCTTCTTCTCCTCCTCCTCCTCCTCCTCCTTCTTCCTCTTCTTCTTCTTCTTTTAAAATATTATTTACTTATTTATTTTAGACAGAGAGAGAGAGTGATAAAGAATGGATGTGCCAGGGCCTCCAGCCACTGCAAACGAACTCCACACACATGCACCACAACCTTGTGCATCTGGCTTATGTGGGTCCTGGGGAATCGAACCTGGATTCTTTGGCTTTGCAGGCAAGCACCTTAACCACTAAGCCAACCCTCCAGCCTGGCTCTCTCTTCTTGATGTATTGATGTATCCTTGTTCTCCCCAGTATTTTCCTCTACCTGTAAGATAGAACAGATTCTCCAACCAAAAAGTGAGAACAGTTTGAGTAAAATGGGATAAGCCTCGTTATTAGAGAGATATATTGATATGTATGTCCACTCTTCTTAGTTAAAGAGCAGTGGGGTTTTCTCTGGAGCCTATTGAAAAAACAATGTTTTTAATTTAAAATATTTAATTCAACATACTATATGCATGTATTAAAATTGTCAACAGATAAATTTTTTTTGGAGAGAGACACAGAGACAGAGAGAGAGGGAGAGGAAGACAGATAGAGATAGGTGCGCCAGAAGCCTCTCAGCTGCTGCAAACAAAATCCAGATGCATGCACCCTCTTGTGATCAAGTGCAGCATTGCGCCCTTGCGTCACTTTGCATCTGGCTAAACGTGGGACCTGGAGATTGGAACTGTTGGAGATTGGAACCAGCATTCTTAGGCTTAGGAGGCAGGTGCCTTAACCACTAAGTCATCTCTCCAGCCCAGATAAAATTTTTAATTGAGAAAGATTGAATATATTACAGGTATACACTATGATTATTTGCAATATATAATTCAACTAGTTATGCTTATCACAAAGTACTTAACATAGCTGTCTCCATCTGTAGTAGCTACCCTCTCACTGCTAGGACACAACACCCAATTGGAAGCAGCTTGTGGAAGGAAGGGTTTATTTCCAGTTTACAGCCTCAAGGGGAAGTTTTCATTATGCCAGGGAAAGAATGGCAGCAGCAGAGAGCAGGGCATCACATCTCCAGAGCAGCAGGGAGGAAGGACTGAGAGTGAGTTCTGAGCACACAGTACAACTAGACTCATACACCTCAAAGCCCACCTTCTAGCAATATATCTCCTCCAGCAGGTGTCCAACTCTCAATGGCTCCATCAGCTGGGGGCTAAGTATGAGGCTGAATCACAAACACATGAGGCTAAGGGGGATGTGTTATAATCAAGCCACCACACTATCCATATTGTGCATTAGATTCCTAGAACATGTTCATTTTCATTTTAGTATTTGCTTATTTATTTATCTATTTATTTAATTTGAAAGAGAGAGAGGGAAAAACAGAAAGGGTGTGCCAGGGCCTCTTACTGCTGCAAACAAACTCCAGATGTATGCGCCACTTTGTGCATCTTGTACCAGGGAATCATAGCTGAGCCATCAGGCTTTGCAAGAAAGTGCTTTTAACCACTGAGCCTTCTCTTAAAACTCAACAGTTTACACCCCTTGACCAATTTTCTCTATACTTCACTTCCAAGCAACCATTATTCTCTGCTCTCTACTTCTGGAGTTCAACTTTGCTAATATTCTACAAATAAGTCAGGTCATGTAGTCATGCTGTATCTGATTTGTTTCATTTAACATTATGTACTTTGGGTTTATCCATGTTGTTACAAAGATAGAATTTTTTATTCTTTGATAGAATTTGGTAGGCCATTTCCATAGCTTAGCTATTGTGAAAAATGAAGCAGCAAACAGGTGCAGATATTTCTGCATGCTATTGATGTTATCTTCTTTGGCTAGGTACTCGGATATGGGACTTCTGTATACAATAAATAGTTCTACCTACATTTTGAGAAATATCCCCTATTATCTTCCACAATGGCTTTTCCATGTACAATTTTTTCCCAGCAGCTTAAAAACTTTTCTTTTTCCTCACAAGACTTGACATTTCTTGCTTCCCCCCCCCATATAACTGTCCTAACAGATGTGCGGCATTTTTTCTTTATTCTGGGATTAGGAATGTTGAACACCTTTCCATTCTTTGGAGTAATGTCTATTCAAGTCCTTTGCCTGTTTTGTTAAAATCAGGTTGCTTGATTTTTTTTCTTTTTCTTTCTTTGTCCCCCCCCTTCTGGTTTTGTGAATTCCTTGCATATTTGGATAGTACCCACACACTGTGTTGGATGTGTGGTTTTCAACTTTTATCTCCCATCCAGAGTGTCACTTGCATTGTGCCAGGCAAAGGTCACAATTGGATACAGTCTTACTCACTTGTGAACTTTTGCTTTGAGTAACTATAAAAAAAGTCACTAAGATTAATGTCGATGAGCTTATATTTTCTTCTAGTTTTATAATTTCAAATAATACACTTAAGTTTTCCACCTCCAATCTTTAAAACTAAGAATAAACAACAATACCCACCCCTAAGTTCTGGCAGCACATGAAACTTTGACATCTACATTTTTGCCTCTCTCTCACTGCTCAATGTAGACTTGGGGTTATGTGCCTTTCTGTCGGAGATGAACTAAATTGCTTCATCCAGCCTTGAGATTAGTTAGTCCTTGAGAATGGGTTGCTAAGCCCCACTCATTGTATCTTTCCCGAGTCAGGTTGACTGAGGACTTGAGATGAGCAGAAGAACCTGAATGAAAAATGGAAGCCACACACTCACGGAGAGCTGTTCTGCCAACATGCGCCATGGGTCTTTGGACTATGGCATGGAAGGGAAGTCAATTTCTCTCTGTTTTTCAATTTCTGCATTCTGAAATTATTTTCATCAGAAGTTATAGCATTCTTTGGCCCAATATGACCTCATTCAAGGAGTTAGTAATTTGGGTCATCTGCATCCCTGACCCCTAGATCTGTAACAAACAAGCAATGAGCAATCCAGTTAATTCCCATGCCTGGATTTATTCTTCTCTAAAAGGGAGGTGTTGAACTAAACTAGACTTTCCAATATTGTGGTGTAACGATCACTACCATATTTCTGATAAAATGTTTTGACGTATAATTTTCCCCTTGGAGGGAATGGCATGACCTCTTGGGACAGGAGAGAGGAACGCACTTGGCGTAAGGTGAGTGGAACTCCCATCCAGGGCATCTAGAGTCGAGAATGAAAGCACTCTGGGCCTGGGCAGGGCCTACTGGAGATGCATCTGGAAGGTATAGATGTGGTCTTATCAGTTTAAAGTACAAATTACCAAGCAGGTAAGCCAAGGCCAACCAGGCATCCTGCCCCGGGGTATAGACTATGAGCTTCATGGACCAAAGACAGTGAGTTAGTTTACAAATGAGATGCCTGTAGGGCATTTTGGGCCTCATTCTATACAGAATTCTTTTTTTTTTTTTTTTTTTTTTTTTGGTTTTGCGAGGTAGGGTCTCATGCTGGCCCAGGCTGACCTGGAATTAACTATGTAGTCTCAGGGTGGCCTCGAACTCTCGGCGATCCTCCTACCTCTGCCTCCCGGGTGCTGGGATTAAAGGCGTGTGCCACCACGCCCGGCCTCTATACAGAATTCTATACAGAAAAGGCTAGGCAGCAGTTTGGGGCATACAGTCGTGTAGAGACCCTCACATGATAGGGGAGACAGATTGCTCTATAGCACATATTTGAGGACAGTGTAGGAGGGCAGCATTGGGTCATTTCTAGCCTCCACATCTCCATGTGGGCCTCATGTGGCTGAGATGCCACAATAGTGGCAAAAATCCAGAACTGTTTTAGCAGGCTAAGCAATGTGCCTCCATCTACTCTACCAGGTACCACTGGCTGTTTCTTAAAAAATTGTTTCATTTATTTATTTGAGAGAGAGAGAGACAGAGAGAGAGAGAGAGAGAGACAGAGAGACAGACACAGAGACAGAGAGAGAGAGACAGAGAGAGAGAGAGAGAGAGAGAGAGAATGAACACCCCAGGGCCTCCTGTCACTGTGAATAAACTCCAAATGCATACAGTTGTGCATATGGCTCTACAAGGGTACTGGAGAATCGAACCTGGGCTGACAGGTTTTAACCACTGAGCCACGTGCCTAGTCCCCAGTGGCTGCTTTTTGGGGGGAGAGAAGTAGTGAAAAGCAGAAAAAAAAAAAAGGAGAGATTTTAGTTAACCACAAGATGAGGACAAGATGATAATGCAAAAGACTGGGGTCTCATTCTGTACCCTACACTGGCGAAGAGGGGCACACTGGGATCTTGAAACACCATGTTGGAGAAGAGGCCATGGTGGGATTTTGAGTTTTGGAAGCAATAGTAACACACTTACCTGGTTTGACCTTGACACCCTCCTGTGAAGCGGACAGGAAGGCATTACTAAGTCTATCCCGCAGATGGGAAAAAGGATGTTCCACAAGTTTGAATCACTGTCCAGGACCACCGGGGACCCACAGAGAGTGGAGCCAACTCTAACTTGAACCTGGGATCACAGACGTAATAGTGTGACACATTCCCTTCTGAGTCAACTTGCCTTTTGAGAGGGGTAAGCGCCAGGCCACTAAATTAAGGACAATTCCCTTACAATATCCCCTGTCCCCACCCTCCCCATACACACGCGTGCCGCGCACACACACACACACACACACACACACACACACACACACACACACACGGTGAGCCCTATCCCTAGGCTCACATCTGTCTGCTACTCCAGCCAGGTAATTAGAGAGTATTGTTTTTGGGTCACTCTTTCCTGAGGACGAACGATCCATTTGTCTTGTCGATTAGAGAGCCCAACAGATCGAATGACAAGGAAAAGTTTTTGATCTTGCTATTATAGTCACCTAATTAAAACAAGATACAGATGCTCCATCACCTAGTAATTTTCACCTCACTTACTTTGGCTCCAATTACAGCCCATCCCTACTGGCTTACACTGTTTAAATTACACAGTCAAGAGGAGCAATGACTATTTACCTGTTTCTATTCATACATATAAGTCTAACACATTGTCTTTCCTCCCCAAGCGAGACATGTGATCACAGGTCTTCTCTTCACCCCAGAAGCAGATGGAAATGCATCTTTGGTTCTTAAGTAAAATTAAACACCAATAAGAATTTAAATCAGCTAACACCTATGTCAACCTCCAACAATGTTGTTACACACACACACACACACACACACACACACACACACACGTTCCCAGGAAAGGAGGTTGAAGGTCTTTAGCACAAGTAGAGCATATTCAAGCCACATTTTGGAATCTATAATTTCCTTTTCAACGTTAACTACTTTTGGCTAGCGAGCCTGACCGTTTGGATCAGCAAAGTTAACTACGTTTGAAGTTGTTACGTTTATGGAGTGAGTAATTAAGTAAACAGCATTGCCAAGCAGCTGAGATTACCTATGTGTTGTCGACCAAAGTTCCCATAGTTGATCACAATCGAGGCTTATTTACTAAAAGATGTGTTTGTGTATGGAGAAAAGCTCTGTGGCTTGGAAGCAGAGCTTTAATTGTCTCATAGACAGACAAAGCAGTAACCAACCAGACACAAAGAAAACAGTGGGATCTGGGGAAGAATGACCCCTTCCCACCCCACAACCCCCTTAGTGGGATCTGAGGTCACCTGCCAGAGGCAGGGAAGATGCTGGCTTCTGCAGTGATATGAGGTGCCTGGCGGGCCACACTGTTGAGTGTTCTGTTAGCTTATTAGCACAGAGGGGACCAGTCTGTGCCTACTGCAACGTGGGGCATCAGAGTGAAGGAGAATCTGAGGTTGTAGAGGTAATGTCTGTCTTCTGTTTATTTGTTTGTTTGGTTTTGGTTTTTTGAGGTAGGGTTTTACTATAGTCCAGGCTGACCTGGAATTCACGATGTAGTCTCAGGAAGGCCTTGAACTCACAGTGACCCTCCTCCTACCTCTGCCTCCCGAGTGCTGGGATTAAAGGTGCTCACCACCACGCCCAGCTTGTCTTCTGTTTCTTGAAGGTTTTGCTTCTGGAGGCAGGTGACCAAATTGACTGTTGACATCGGCCTCTGGCTCTGGCATGAAAAGACAATAGTGTAATAATACTTCCCCCACACCGCTCCCTTTCCCCTTAACTTCATTTCAGTCTATAAAGAAAAGGCTGGGCAAATTCCTCACCCTGCTCAAGTGTAGGACATTTCCTTTCTGCTCCTCATTCAACCTGGTTTCTTGCAAACTTTTGAAATTTCTTTTGCCATCCGCGTGACAGGGATAGAATGGAGTAGCTACATCAAGCTTCTGTCCTTTCTCTACACTGCAGACAGTCTGTCACTGCACCTGACGTGGCAGGGTACGACCCCAAGAAGGGCGGCCACCCCGTTTGGCTTTGACTCGCTCTTTTCCTGCAGGCCACAGGGCTCAGCAGACGCAGGAAGGAAAAGATGTGTTCTTTAATGATGGAAAAATATTAAGAGCACAATGCTCTTAAAAATAGAATGTGTGCTCCGTGCTTTTATTTTGGGGACTTTATTGTTGTGACCGTCTCTCTTGGGAAATGCTGCAGGAGGCTCTTCCCTTGCACTGAAGCGCAGTGATTGTGTAACCCGAGGTGTCCCCAAGAGAGCCGCAGGCATGAGGTCAACATGCAGGTCTGAGAAGCACAGCTACGCGTTCATGTTGATCGCTGCTCCGATAGGCCCCGCCTCTGCAAGCTCCAGTTTCTGTAAGATGAGGGCGATAGTGTGTGGGCTGTCAATCACGCTAGGTTAAGATGAGGATCCAGCCACAGGGTAGATAAGAATGTTTTTTTAAAATTATAAAATGCTAAAAGTGCGGAGTGTCATGGCCACTGACAATTGGCAGCCTGGACCCTCTATGGTGGTGGGAACCATTCCACTTTTTTATTAATCAAACTAATGATAATTCTATTATCAAACATTCATACTTTTTTTTTTTTTTTGCACTGAACGTAGCACTAGGAATGCGACACATTCTGTGTCCTCACCAGAAAGTGGACATTGGGTTTTGTGGAGGACAGCCCACTTACTCACCTCCTCTGCATGTAACCAGGGAGTTGTCATGACACCGAAGGAACAAAGAGTGATTGACTCCCAGACTGATTTTTCAATGTTTTCCTCATCCTGCAGGCACCTGGGAATCCTGCTGGGTTTCTTTGGTGATGGGTTCCTGGGATTTGGTATTATATTCAATGTCACCTTCATCTGATTGTTTTTTTGTTGGTGGTGAAAACTCCCAATGGAAAATGCTTCTGACTTCAGTTACCTCCCTTTCTCTTTCACTAGCTTCCCGGATTTGGACCATGGTTATGGCCAGTGCGTTTGCGGGACAGGTGGCATGCTCTGGGGAGGATGTTAATGATTCTCCAGAGAGCCTTCTTTCTGAAGGTGATTAGGAAGAATGAAGAAGTTGTTAGCCAACTGGGCCAGTGTCACTGGCTGCAAGGGACCAGCATTCAGGCTCCTGCAACTACCTTGGTTCTTGTTTCTAAAACTGCAGCTCATCCCAACTACCTTTTCACCAGAACATGCTTAGGCGGAATGCAGGTTTACCAGGGAGAGAGGAGCGAGTGCTTTCAGAGGGGACACCTTCAAAAGAAGCGGATGCTGGTCTCTTTGGTACTTTTGGTTCAAGATACCAAGAGACAAAAGCTCGGGCGTAGAACCGTGTGTGTGTGTGTGTGTGTGTGTGTGTGTGTGTGTGTGTGTGTGTGTGTGTGTGCACGCGCGCGCGTGCGTGTGGATATGTCAACAGAGGGGGATGGGAAACCCTCCGCCACTCAGCTGCCTCTCTTGATTGGCTCAAATATCATTTCCATTACTACGGGGACATCTGCACATTTTTCTGCCCAGCCACATTTAATGCACATCAGCTCAGCCCTAACCCTCTGCTGAGGTCAACCACACCTCACCTCCAGGCATCCCAGAGGGGCTAGAGCTAAGGATGTACAATCCTCTAAATGGAATATTGAAGAACCCCATCTGTCTGGTAGTCCCAATCAATAAATGTGAGCCCTTCTATCCCACTCGGTACCAGAGACGCATCACCACCTGGTTTTAAGACAAGCGTGAGATGGAGGTTTCTAAGGGTTACTGGGTCCAAATGCCCAGCTGTCACAGTGCTGTGCCAGGACAAGGATTATGCTCTTAATCGTGTTATTTCTTTTCTGCAAGGTTCTTTTAAATTCCCCCCTGTCCATTTCCCTCCAGCCAAATGTTCCAGTGTCTGAAACTGGAGTTTCCTTTCTGACACTTTCACTGGCTGACTGACTTTGTTTTGAAAGAGCCTTTGTCTGGGCAGGAAAGCCAGGCGATGTGGCTCTGGTGTGTCTTGCTTGGTCTCTGTCAAATTGTAAGGCTGAATTTTACCTAACAGGGCCCTTCAGGAAAGCAGCCAGGTTCAAGATATCAGCTCTGGCTCCAAGAAACACCTTAGCATCACATCTGTATGGGAACAGCTACTCCTTAGGGACGACAGTCGAAGGGTACACTTCAGAAACCTCCAGTCCTGTTAACGGGCTCTCAAGCAAGCAAACACAGCCATCAAAAAAATCTGGCTTCTCTGAAGGATTTTTCTCATCTAAGTGGGGGCTCCAGCTAAACTATTGGCTATGCCTGTTCAGGTTTGGTCACCTCCTCCAGCCCAGCATAAAGCTGACTGCAGCAAAAGCCACCAGACAAAGCCATGTTTGCTTCAAACCCAGAGCCTCTGCCCAGCCCGTGCCTTGGCCTGGATGAAGGTCACTGGTGTGCCCAGCAGGGGAAGGCTGGGGCATGCGTGAGGCTTCTTGTGAGAAAGGATGACTGAGACGTGTGCGTCTGTCTGTCAAACATTGCTTTAATGATGTCAGTGGATGGGGGCTGGTCTCCTGCATTGTGCTCGCTGTCAGCTTTGGGATCATGAGTATAATCCTTCACTTGGTGGCCTTAATTTCCTAATAACCTCCCCCTGCCTTTTCTGTTCTTTTTGAGTTTCTGAGTTCTACAATAGGACAGCTAAGCAGAGTAAACCTGTCAATCACGTAAGATGGAAGCTTTACTATCTGGCATAAGAGGGGACAATCTCAGAGTGGCCTTAGCCCGGTTCCTAGAGAATCTGGACGTGGATGTGGGCTTTCCCCTTGTGCTGGTCTTACCAGCTTGGCATGCCATTTGTCATGCTGCCGGCTGCCCAAGCTTTGCCTGTACCCACCTGTTTTCCACATTATTTCCAGGTAGCTTTCATATATATATATATGAAAGAGAGAGAATGGGTGCACTAGGGCCTCTAGCCATTGCAAATGAACTCCAGGCGCATGAATCACCATATGCATCTGGCTTATGTGGGTTTGGGGGAATTGAACCTGGGTCCTTAGGCTTCACAGGCATGTACCTTAAGTGCTAAACATTACTTCAGCCTTCTGGGTAGCTCTTGAAAGCATGGATTTGAAGCATCATATGCTCCAAGCCAGCTGGTGCCCTAGTAGCTAAAATCCTAGCACGTGAAAGTCAGATTCTTCCTGGTCTGTCCCCGGCTTTGTCTCTCCAGGTGCTCTCACAACCACTGCGTAAGCTACCTGGCCAGAACTTTTCCTGTAAGAACCAGCTCAAACGTTAACATTAAGCTCTGAGGATCTTCCTCAGCACTTGGTCCTTCCCTCCACATGGTAATTTCAAGGGCCATGTTAATCTCTCCTTGTAAAAAAACTGGTTAGTCAACCTTGTGCCTAATAGTGCCTGGCATTATGGATATACTTCAAGAAGCACAAATGGTAACTATGGTCAAGTTTCCACGATATGCTTGTATGAAAATGTCTGTATGAAATCCAACACTATGTACAATGAATGTATGCCAATAAAAGTTTATAGAGTTAATAAGGAAAACACAACTGGAAGTGATTTAAGAAAATCTGACTACAGAGACTATGCTGAAACTGTGCTCTAAGCTTCCTCCCTGCCAGCTTGTTTTCTTCATGTCAAAAGGTGCTACGGGAGCTGTGGGAGGAAAAAAGCCACCAACAATCCCACTCAGCTGTGGACCCTGTCTATTCCACCACTCGCTTGCCAGGCAAGATATGCCCACTAGTGCAAGAGCGGCATGAATGTTATGGGAGTAATGAACTGTTGTCTGATTAGAAACAAGGCCCATTCCAGAAGAGGGATTTCATGCCTGGTGCTGTAAACCTGACCAAAAGCCTATGGCTAGTTAAAGAGGCTGTAAGGGGGAGAACCCACTATTGTGATTATGCTAAATGGACAGCATACCAGACACTGGTGTTTCTTCCCATAGATTAATACCGCTAGAAGCCTTGGTCACAGAAGTTACGTACGGCCATGGGCATGGTCAATGCAGTGATGAGGAAATGACTACTGTGCGCTAGCCTCAAACAGAACAGCTCAACCACCCTCTCCAAGGCTCAAGGACTGTCGTGGAAGAGGAGTCAGTGAGAATGTAAGAGCAGAAGGAATGGGGAGAAAGTTGTGGAATGCTGTCTTCTGGACACAGCATGGCCATTATACCCATGAATGCATAGCAGCTGTGGATTCCTGCACGAGCAAACCTGTCAATACTTCACCTTCAGTGGGGTAAAGGTACCTGAGACCCTAACACCTCCAAGACTACGTAACGGCAGCTAGTGGTTGCTGGCAGAGGGAGAGTCGGGTTCATCAGTGCAGTCACTAGCTACTGCAAGTTGCCCATTCTGTGATCAATAGCCTTCCACCTATGGTGATGCAAACGATGCTGATTTAACTCCATGGGTTGAAAAAGAAGGTATGAAAGTCAGGTGGGGATGTGTGAGGAAGAAGAAGTGTGTTATGGGAGGAGGTGATAAAGAGAGAGGGATTGGCAAGAATAAGATCAAAATATGTTACAGGCATATATGAAAATGTCAAAAAAGAAACTAACACAACTGGAAGTGACTTAGGAATGCATGGTTGAGCAAGGCCAAGACCTCACTAAGTGTGTGTGAATCGCAGTCCAACCCACAGCTTCTCATACTCAAAATGACCTAAAACGTTGTTTTCATCACTGAAGGTCAAAACTAAAACACTTTAGCAATAGACTTATTGAAGTAAGTGTTTTAAAATTTCCCAGGGGGGAAAAAAAAAACCTGACCTCTGCATTTCATAAGACCATTATGCAAAATAAAAACCAAGTGCCACCTCCCAATATAACTCCACCAGTTGTCTTCTGAGCTGTAAGAGAGAAATGCTAATGAGGACAAGATCCAGCACCCTCTAGCTCATTAATATGTAAAAAGGCTGAAGTCACATCTGTGCAGGGATCTATTTTTAGTGGACCCTACATACTAAAATCCTATCCCTGAACTCTTAAACTATCAAGCCTACCATAAATGTTTGATGATGAACAAGCCCATAAAAAGAAAATGCATAAAATGAATAGAAGGAGTCAATGCGTGCTCTGCCTTTTAATTACCGTGACTTCCACTAACATCCTGCTCCAGGCTGGGTGCGGGCAGAGAAAACACATCAATAAGTGGGATGGAGGGAGCAGAGTGAAGATATTGCAAACAAACATGTCTAACTACATAGTTATTTATGCTTTGGAAACCAGATAGAAATGGAAGAAAGAGAATCATATCCCAGAAGGGCAGGGGTGAGGAGAGTGGCCAAAAAAAAAAAAAAAAAGGAAAAAGTGAAGAGATAAATAAAAGCATTCAGGACACAAAGATAATATAGAACAGTCTGGTTTTATTACTCTTAAGTAATAAAGAGCCTTTTCCTTGCTTTTTCTCTTTTTCCCTCTTTTTCTTTTTTTCTACAACATACATTTAAACCGTGAATCAGAATGTTAGGGAATGTGGAGATGGAAGGAAAATTGGTGACATCACAATATTTTTACAACTTTACAACATATAAATCTGAGTTTGTTGCTCTACAGTGTCTAGCCAGGGTGGAAAGCAAAGGCACACTCAGGCTTTTGGACCCTCCCCGGACAAGTGGTAGGAGAAAAAGGAAGGGGGGGGACACTTAAATGCCAAAGACCAGCTCAATACATGTGGGCACTGTAGGGATAACACCGCAAGTGATGGGTTGTGGGATGCAGAGGTGTGGGTTTGGACACGGGTTTGCTTAACACAGCTGAGGCAACTGATGCCCACGAACATGGGTAGAGTTGGGCTGTCAATACTTTTGGGAGTCAAGCGTGAGGAGACGGTAGCTGGGTGACAAGACACCTGTGACCTTCCTAACTTCTGCATTTGTGACAAAAGGGCAAGGGAGAGAATTGATATCTGTTTCTAGAAAAGTCTTCATGGTTTCAGATACAGAGGTCACAGGACATGAACAACGACTTCACTAGGAAACAAACAAACAAAAATAAAAACAACAAAACACAACACAACATGGATAGATAACCTACTCCACACAACAGCCCATGTACAAAGGGACAAAGGGCTGTGTACTTGTTCTCCTTCACACCCTCAGGGCTCAAGGGGACTGCTGATTGTGGAGACGCCATTCTGTCACTAACCAACTCAAAACTGTCCTTGTCAGTCTTTTTCTTAAAGTTTTTATTGTTTTTTTTTTTTTAAAGACAAAACTAAACCCAGATTAAACTGGAAACAAAAAGAAAACAAAAAGACCACCAAACATACTGTTAAACAGTTTAACAATGCTCATGGTTTACAGTATGCTGACAATTCTTTTGTTCATGAAAGAGTAAACAAAGTCCCTTCTGTGTGCTTTAGCAAATGAAAACCAAGGGGGGGGGGACACACTCCATCCCCTCCCTCTACAAATAATACATGGGTAAAGAAATTAAAAAAAAGTAATTAAAAAAAAAAACAACCTCTTTTGCCCCAGTCAACCGTTTTTGCAGCATCCATTGTGGTTGGCCTTTGAGTTACTCATTAATAACAGCAGGGACCAGCCTGCCTGCCTCTATTTCCACATCGTTCCTCTGTGTGCATTGCAGCGGTGTGCTGAGGGCATGCGTGGCTGGGAGACCCCTCCTAGTCGTTGGCCCAACTCCACACAGCATGTTCTCCAGCCAGTGGACGCAGCAGAAATGAGGGCTGGGACCTGAGTCCCTTTACTGCTGCCTAATGAGGATGTCCCCATATTGAAATGATCTGGGAATAGAAAGGAAGCAGGGAGCTCCAGAGGAAGGGAATCTGCCACCCACAACACTGGGGTCCACGCTTCACGGCACAGCCAGAGGGGTGGTTGAAGTTGGCACGACTAGAAGGCAGTGTGAATTGGACGGTGTGGTGCTGCACGGCTTTCCCAGGCCATGGCATGACAACCAAGCACCACCAAGGTCGTCTTTCTTCTTCCATCTGCTTGACTCCAATCTTCCAGGGGGCTGGTGGGGGAGGGGGGGTTAAATAAATATCTGCATTTATTTCAAGTGGAAATAAAGGTTGCTCAGAATGACAGTTTACAAGTGTACACAACTCAGGTGTAAGGCACAAATTTACATGTGGAAAAACAGGCTATTCACAGATGTAACCCCACGAAGAAACCCGTGTGATCAAACCATTAAGTTTATGCAAGGTAGCAGCCAGCCTATGAACCAGTTCACACTGTTTGTGGAATTCTGCTTGCCGTCTCACATGCAAGGTGAAATGAGATGGGGTACCACAAGCTGGTGCCTTCACAGACAGCTAGGAACCTCTGACAAAGCCATGTTGGCGGGCAACGGGACATGACATGCCCTTCTGAACATTTCTCTCCTAGTTGCTTCAGAAGTACGGATCTGGAAGGACTTTAAAACTAAATTTTTTTTTTTTTTTGCACGTTAATTAGCCAGAAACCTGAACAGCAAATTAACTGGGATTTAAATAAATATCCCCACTGGACCATCTTCCTTTAGCTACTGACCCAATAGTCCAAACAAAAGCTCAGAATTCCAGCTCCAACTTATTTACTCAGTGAATTTATTGTAAAAATAAAGAAACTCAATTATTCCAGTTAATGGATTTCACGTTAAATAGTTTAACTTTCAGTGGGCTTCAGAACAGCTGTTCATAGGATATTTGAGAGTCCTTTCCTTAAGGAAAAAAAAAAGGTGAACAATAAATAAAGAGTTACTTGCGTTAACGGTCACGTTATTTCATTAAAAGAGAGGAGCAGAAATCTATGACATAGTTGCCCAACATGGCATGTATCTGCTATAAACAGAAAGCTGTAACACTGGCGGGCATTTCACAGTATCTGCGCATAGTAAACTTCTGCCATTGTTAAAGTCTGAGTTAGAATTATCAATGGATTCTTTTTTTTTTTTTTTCTTTTTTTTAAATTTTCATGATTTTTTTAAAAAATGTGTTTGTGTTTTGAAGATTGGAACGCTTAGCCCAATTTGGCAACGTCCCGTGCAGTCATGGTCAAAACGTTGCTGTTTCTGTTCACCTCTGTGTGTGTATGTGTGTATGTGCGCGCGCTTGCACAAGCACGTGTGGGGTGTGTGTGTATGTGTGTGCATGGGGTGGGTATATGTGCTTTTGGCTCATGTTTGTGAAGATACTGAAGTCTTTTGTGGGTCCGACCTGCTGTAAGGGTATGGGGTGTGGGGTAGGGGGAGGAAGGAAGAGAATGGAGGTGAGTCCCACCGTTGCAAACCTTCACCAAGCCACAGGGCCCAATTTTCGAGAGTACCCCTGTGTCCCCGAGAGGGGGACTCAAGCGTGCCCAGCTCTGCGGCGGGGCCGTCTTGGTTGGGTTGCATGAACCGAGGGCAGATGAGAACCTTGCTGAGCTGGGTCTGGAGAGCTCACCTGGCCTGCTGTTTTCTCGACTCCTGGTCCCCACCCACCCCAGGGGATTATGTACAGCCATCATTGGGCTTCATGGATGTGGACAGGGGAGCAAAGGTGGGTTTGGGGGGGACGTCTGGCTTTAGCGAGGGGGTGCGCTTCAGCCCCGACCTCGTCAGTGAGTTGTAGGCATTGAGGCTGGGCTGCCTCGACACAGTCACCGCCTGGCCAGAGGGCTGTGAGCTGTGCACCTGCATCGAGTCCACCCGCTGCGGGGCTGGGGGCGGGTTGTCTCCCCGGCCAAAGCTCTGGTTTCTGGAGAGGTGAGAGGAATTGGAGGAGTTAGTATTGTTTCTTTTGAGGGTGGTGGCCGGGTGGCTTCTCGTGAGCGAGTTCGTGGGGTAACTCCTCTTATAGTCAAGGCCGTAGGAGGAGGAATGGTGCATTTCCAGCCGTTTGCTCAGGCCGGTCTGTGACAGCGAGGCTCCAGGGGGCCCCAGGGAGGCCTCACGCTGCGGAACTTTGGGGGGCAGGCTGTCCAGATTCTCCACGAGGTTCACCCCATGGTTGGGACTCTTGCTGCTAAGATGGTCCTTGATGGTCTTATACTCCAGGGTGGCGGCCTGGTCCTCCAGCGTCATCTGGGCCACCACCTCGCTCATTTTGGGTTGGTCCACGTATTCATGTTGGTAACCCTGTTGCGTGATGGGCAGGACCACCACACTGGGGATGTGGCTTGGGGATGCCCGAAGGGGTAAATCCGTGGGAATCACAGGGGAACCCAAGGGAGGCATGTCCTTGGTGCAGGCATTGATTAGGTTCTGGCTCCGCTCCCACTCGCGGCTACCCCGGCTGGGTTTCCGCTTCTGCTGCAGCGTTGGCGTGGACTCTGGGGTGGGCAGGGCGCTCAGGTCCAGGTGGTGCTGGTCGGCCTTAATGAGCATCTTGGCCGTGTTGCTGGGAGTGGTGAGCTTGCCGTTGTGCATGAGTGGCGTGAGGATGGCCTCGGGCTTTGGGTCTTTGGACTGGGTGTCCCCAAACAGGCCGCTGAGCTTGGTGACGCTGCTCATGGAGCCCCTGCGCGAGTGGGCCAGCTCCTTCTCCTTGCGCTGCACCGCCGCCACGTCTTTGCGCCGGTGATCGCACACGCAGTACACGATGATGCCCGAGAACACGGCTCCCATGACGAAAGCCAGAATGACCGCGATGGCCAAGAGGGTGACCGGAACGAGCTGGTCGTTGCCTTTGAGATAACTTTCCCGGATCACTCCTGTAACAGACAGCGTACACCGCGTTAAGAAAAGGAGAAGCGTACCATAAGGTTTGCTGTCTGGTGGCCACCCTGTTCATTCATAACGGGAATTTGTGACAGTAACACCTGTACAGAACTTTCATTGTCTGGGGCGACTTGACAGACTGATTAATGCCCCCCCCCCCCACCACATACTCCCATCCCACCGTAGCCAGCATGGGGAAGCAGGCAAACTGATTTTGTTGCTGCCTCTCTCTCTTCCTATCCCCACTCTCTCTCTCTGCAGGCCATGAGTTGTCAATCTCCTTCTGGGGACTGTTGAGGGGTTTGGGCCTTCAGATTTTATCTCTTTTTTTCCTTTTGGTCCTCTTTCAGTCTTCTATAGAAATAGGATTATTTATTATTATTATTATTATTATTTGAGTCTGGAGGAAGAGGCAGCAATTGTATGCACACTAAATGAACGAATCACACCACAAGCCAAACTTTCCCTCGGAGTCTTTCCCCAGAGTGCCTCGTGACCTCTGCTTGGAGAGCATGAGCCTGCTTTTCAAGCAGCCAGAGGAACGGAGAATAGGTGTCATCGACTATGAATGAAAATGGCTAAAGCTCACAGGTTACAGCATTAATGCTTATTTTTCACCAGAAAAGAAAAGCCACGCTCAACTTCAGGTGAATATGCTATATGCTAACTTTGAATGAAGCTCTCTCCTAGAACTGAAAGAGTAAGTATTCTGGGGCCCTGGGAAGTATCAGCTCCCATAATTACTCTTAGGGCTTGCTGTCACCATTAAGACTTCTTCAGCTGAGCTCATATCTTTAATTTAATAAAAATTACGTGACTACCCGGTCTACAACCTTACACTACATTAACCAAGATGCTGTGTTTCTGAAGAAAGTTGGTTTCCCTGTCCTGCTTCATCAGCTACCAAGCTGAGCGACACTAATCGAATGTAAACACTGAAGCTTTCTTCTTCTTCTTTTTTTAAAACACAAGTGAGAATACATATTGCAATTGTCAGATCTAGAGTGCTTGATGCCGGTAGCTAAAAAAAATAAAATCTCAAATACCTCCATCCCTCTCTCTGGAGAGTGAAAGAACATGAATACATTAGAGGCACTGCATGGGCTGGGGAAATGTAAACAGCGTTCCTATTATGGAAACCATAGCAAGACAGAAAATGTACTTTCTCTGGTCCCTGGAGACACATTTTTCCATCTACTAAATCAACTCTTTCTGGAATATGTTTAATGTATCTTACTGGCAAGTATCAGTGGCACAGAATTAGAATGAAATGAAAATCTTTATCCCCTCCAAAACCCATGCCACATGGCCTTAAACTTCTGATGAAAATAAATTTATTTTTCTTTATGTCATAGCCAAGATCTTGGAAAAAAACATGTAGCTTTGTCATGGGGGTTTTGTTGACTAAAATATTTTGATTATGGTCGTGATGGGCCCAGAGACCTCAATCTGAAGGTGACACCCTTTTCTTTCTAAAGCCTCCTCCTCAACTGTGACATCATTTTGGGCTGCTGTGGAAATGATTGTCCTATGGCAAATGATGGTGCCTTCAGGTAGGGATCAACAAGAGCAGCATATATCCCTTGAAATAAAGAGTCTGTGATTAAACAAATTCCCCTGCAGATGAAAGGCTGTTGGGGCAAGATGGCAAGAGGTGTAAAAATTTCCCCATGTGACACTTTCAAATATTTCCACACGGCACATCATTTGCTTGCCAGTGGTGGGGTGTCCTGTCCCACTCTTCTACCTGTCCTTACTTCAGCCAGTCTCTTACCCCAGACTCCAAACTCTGGCGATTCTTGGCATCTCTTACAGGTGTGTGTAGCTATGCCTAGCTGTGTATGTGGGATGGAACTCAAGCAGCCTCTGAGGCCTCCTCAGGCCCTCTCCCTTGCACAGGAAGTGGTCTTAATTGCTTTTAAGGGTAGAAATTGAGAAGAAAAAAAAAATCAGCATGGGAATGTGGTACTCAATCACACCTTTTATGTGTAGAGCTCCTCAAGCAGTGGGGTGTCTTGCATTCAAATATGTTTTAATGCCTACTCACAGAGAAAATGTGCTAATGAAAATTCTTCCTAAACTTTGCATCTCCTTGTTGTTGTGTTAAAATAGCAACTGATTTTTCCTTCAATTTTTATTGTGTATGGGATTCTACTGAACATGTTTTTAACCATCTACACATAATTGCACCAAAGTGTACACCTGTGAATAAAATGGGCTTCATTTTCCTCATTGACTTGGTGATTTCTACGAGATATAGTGCTGGCTAGACTCCCACCCATGGTAGCTAGGAATTAAACTTTTTCACAGCGTGAGTATTTCATATAGCCCTTTTGGGCACTCATCTTTAGTGGGGTGTGGGTTTTCAGTAGGTTTATTGCAGATGTTTTAAACTGTACTTCTAAACATTGTGGGTCATCTTCAGACTGGCTATGTAACCTTGCTTCGGAAGTTACATAAAGGAATTATCTCCAGTCATATTCAGAATTTGGATAGTTAACATCCATCAGGCAAATATTTGTATTTGCATCAGTATTTGCTCAAAACAATAAGAACTCTTGGTCTGGAGAGATGGCTTAGCAGTTAAAGCACTTGCCTGGAAGCCTAAAGACCCAGGTTTGGCTCCCCAGAGACCACGTAAGCCAGATTCATATGGTGGCACATGTTTCTGGAGTTCATTTGCAGTGGATAGAGGCCCTGGAATGCCCATTCTCTCTCCCACTATCTCTTTCAAATAAGTAAATACATAATCTTTTTAAAAAGAAGCTTTTTAAAATGGAAAGAAATTGGCTTCGGAATAATTTTAAAAGAGCCACTGAGAGTGAATGGGTTATTGAGAGCAACCAAGTGCTCCAGGAGAATGAAATAGTTGGAGATACATGCCCCTCTGCAAAGGGCCCAGGCCCTAGTTGGAACTGGGAGACTCCATTATTCTGGATGCCGCACATGAAGGCTGGACATGTAGGAGAACATTTGTGGGATGATAGTGTCCCCTCCCCAGGTATCCCACACCTCTGAGGAATACTCAGAGTTGGCATCTTCACTTTGGGGTGTTGAGATGCCTTCTCTACTCATCTCTGGGCCTTTTGCTCTCACCACGTAAAAACAGGGCATTAATAATAAAAACAGTATCTGAACGATTCTTTGCATTGATTCATTAACCACTAGCTAGTTCTCACTCGTCCCGAGGGCTAAATGGTTCTTCTTTCCACCTTCCTATGGCAGGAAGCGAGGCACACAATGGTGAAGAGAGTTCTCTGAAATCATGCCTTCAATTGGCAGATTCGAATCTCTACAGCTCCTTTTTTTTTTTCTCTTCCGAGGTGAGAGTTTTCAGATAGGCAGGGAGGCCTCAGGGAGGCAGTTTGAAGCTCTTTAGAGGCCTGAGCACTGAAACGATTATGAACTGTGCTGGCCGCATGCCCTGTAACATGTGACTCGAAATAAGAACAATTACAAACTGTGAAGTTGAGGGGAGCTCAGTTCCACTTTGAATTCTCCTGTGATGACCTTACAACTGAATTTTGAAACATCCAACATCAAATCCTCCCCCCCTTATTAGTTGTGTACATACTCAGTGTGAAATGCTTTATAAGAATGGCTTTTCGTAGTCTTTGCTCATACCTTCTTTGAGCCTGCCCTCATCTGTCCCTGGGAGCCAATTTCAGGCTCTGGGACAGTGGGCTGTCTTCTAACTCTGATTGTGCGTCTTTGTGGTGGTTTCTACCTCAAGACCGAGCAAAAGCTTTAATTAGGAGATGACATTTGAGCTAAAGCCTTAAAGATATACGGACTGCAACTGGAGTGGAGAAAACCAATAAAATGAACAGGTGTGTGTGTGTGTGTGTGTGTGTGTGTGTCTGCGCGGGGGGGGGGGGTTGTCAACTGTATCCAGCAATAGTGGGTGGACTCCCTCCCTCTGGTCTCTTGCATCTAGCATGATCCATGCACTGGTGCTTGGTTCTATTTCTGCACAGGCCTTGTGTCCCCTCTATCTGGAATGCCCCCCACCTAATGTGAGTCTACCTTTTATTAGACTCAAGTCTGACTGGGACAGCTCTTCTAGTGGGCGTGTCCCAGGGCCCCGCACTTCCTCTCGTACAATCACGATAGTCAAGATGTTTCCTTTCCTTATCTAGACTTCTCTGAAAGAGATTCATCCTTGAATTCCCAGGGAGAAAAGGGCTCCGTATATAACCGCTAAACTGCTAGGAAATAAACACAGCTTAATGAGTACATGCATGAGAAAAATAAAAAAAGAGAACATTTTGAATAAGGCTATGAACAGCCTTGGACCCGTCAGTTCAGAAAGGAAAGTTGGGTGGCCAATTTACCTATCATTTCAAAGAGCTTGCAAGGGAAGCTGGCTCTTCATTTTGCTCTGTTCTACAACAAACTTCTTATCGAAAAAACTACTGGTTTCCGAGAGCTGATACTTGTATGTCAAAAGCAAAGCTGGTCTATCATTATTACTGTTAATGTTTTTTTAAATAAGATAACTCAGTTTCAAGTGTACCTTACCTCCTGCACGCCTAACACACAGAGGTAGGAGATGCAATCTGACCAATCAAGATACGAAGCAAACTAGACACACAAAATCAGTCCTGCCAATTAAGCTTCACAGCGACTGCTGTGACTATGTTAAGACCAGGGAGCCGCCGAATCCCTGGAAATGGTTAAGTAGCACTTTTGCCCCCATCCCCTGGGCTGCCTGTTTCTGAGCTTCTGTGATATGATGGATGTGTCTGTCTCCATAGTGAAGTGATTCACAGGCATCTGTGTATAGCAAGACTCACTGACCACAAAGACGACAAAGCCTCTCTGTGTCCTTTAGAGAAATATGCAAAGGCAAGAGGAGGACGGACACTGCACCAGAGAGGGTTTGTGTTGGGTTTGAGGACTGAGAACGATGGCAAAACCCCAAGAAAAGCCCCAGAGGAGGAGCCCCCTAAAAATAGACTCTCGATTCTGCTTTAGAGTAAGGCAAGCCTGCAATTTCCTTGAAATCCTCATAACAACTTGAGTGAATGGAATCTAACAGTCCAATTTTTCTTGTTTGAAAATCTTATTGCAACAAAATGCTAGGCTCAGAGTCCTGCAAGGCAATGTGGATGAATGAACTAGTCATGAGCCAGCACCTCCAGGGCTAACCACACAGGGCTTGCTGTAATCCCTACGAAGAAAAGAAGAAAATAAGTAGAGGGGGGAAAAACCCAACTGCAGACAATTTATCTTCCAAGCCACACCCCAGCCCATGGGGATGACCACATTGAAAGTGAAATGGCAGCTCTCTGTGGTTATCTGGGCAGGAAGCAGCCTTCTTGTCTTAAGGTGTAATGTGAACCAGATGGCTTAGGAATAAACCAAAATGCCATCAGCCATGGAAAGGCATGCAGAACTTATAACTCAATTTTATTTTCCTTTTCTTTTCTTTTCTCTCTCTTTCTTTCTTTCATTCTTTCTTTCTTTTAAAATTCTGGCAGGCTAAAGGTTAGGTGCCGGAAGGAGTCGTGTTCTTCAAAAATGTCTAAAGTTAGTAACTGACCATGCCCACATACAGGCAGCTTCCAGGCCTGGCCATTGACTGACTTGAATTCGGAAGCTATTTTAGGACACACACATGGAAATAATGCTGACTGCAGATGAACCTGCTTCCACTTCTATCACCCCTGAATGGGTGAATTTTAGGTTGAAATGGCAACTGACCATGAAACTCAATTCAATTCTTTTTCTCTTCTTTCTTTCCTTCCCTCCCTTCCTCCCTCTCTTCCATTCTTCTCTCTCTTCCCTTCCATCCCTCTTCTGTTTTTTTTTCTTTCTATAGAAGAATGCCTTAATTTCCTCCTGTGATGGTTTACTCCTTCTCTGCTGCTCTGTGATGTGGATTTGGCCGTGCCAGTGGGACTGTGGATCTAGAATGGGGACTCGTGTCTAGATTAAATCAGGAGGAATGACAAATCGTTAAAGTCATGCCTTGGAACACGTCGTATCTGCGATTCCGTGCTTTTGAACTGCTATCGTCTCTGAGGGGCAATGATTACTTTAGATCAGGGAAGTTTTTGCAAAACATTCAAGGCTTGCCTTTCTGCCCTAAGGTTTTCTTCTGCGAGTCTACCTCTCCATGCTCTCTGAAACCAGGTTAACTTCCTGGTCTCACTGTCTTCCTCTGCACCCTGACAAGGTAGCCAACTATAAAATGAGGACGTAGGTCTCTGTGTGAAATCATGAAGTTAATATAGTTCTTTGGTTGAATGATTTGCAGGGCTTTGTATGAAGCAAAGATAAAACAATTAAGGGGAGAACAGGTCTGTCTTAACACTCTTCAACTTTGACTTATTAGATAGGAAGTTCTTGGGCACTGAGTCAAAGATGAGGCTGCGTACTATTGGGTGAAAGCACAAAGATTTTGATTTGAGATTCAGCTCTGTAAATAATCTGCTGTGTGACTCTGGGCATGTCACTCAATCTCTGAGCCCCAGTAGTGTTGGCTATGATGGATATTCTGAGAAGGATAAAACAGGCTAGGTAAATGAATGCATGTAAAGCACTTGGCTTTGCGTAGGAAACACGCTGATGTACGATTCATAAGGTACCAGCAGTATTTTTAGAGAGGTTCTGTCTGCCTTGTACTGGGTCCAAGATAGACTACTTTAAGGGCATACTTTAGTAGAGCCCAAATGTGTTAGCCAAGAATGGAAAAATTAAGATTTAAAAATACAACCAGGGCTGGAGAGATGGCTTAGTGGTTAAGGCGCTTGCCTGCAAAGCTGAAGGACCCAGGTTCGATTCTCTGGGTCCCACGTAATCCAGATGCACATGGTGGTGCATGCATCTGGAGTTCATTTGCAGTGACTAGAGGCCCGGGTGCACCTATATTCTCCTCTCTCAAATAAATAAAAAATAAAAATTTTAAAAATGCAACCAAAAATTCTTAGCCATTGAAATTCAAGAATGTAACCCATCATCAACTTGGGCAGTGGGTGAGTTTGCAACCCAGCATCAGCCTTGACAGAGACACACATCTCTAGGACTCTCCTAGCAGTCTGCATCAGAATGTTGGTTGGGTCCAGAAACCTGTATTTTATTTTAACAAGGTCTCCGGATGATGATTCTCATGTTCACTAAAGTTTAAAACCACTGCCTTCAATGTCATCAACAACATTCTAGGACACATATCCACATGCTGAGCTCTGAAGACCTACCTCAAACTCCACTGACTTCCAAAATGATTTCTAACAACCACATCACGTCAATGCACCAAGAGTTCCTTGGTGCTCCAAGTTGTGAGTCTTTAGTAGGGTATATGTACAGTCATTTTACTGTCATAATTATGCTGACAAAATACAAAATTGATGAAACTGATGTTATTAAAAAGACAACCAAATCATCCCTCACACTTTCTCTCTATTGTACCACTCTGCCCATGGCACCGAACAGAGTGGTTCCAACTGGCTAGTGCCACAGCTGCCGGTGACCTTTATAGTTGCTGTGGTATGAAGACATAAAGGGGAACCATTGTGTGTGAATCCATGTGTGTGACAGCAGCATTGGACAGTGGTACTTTCAGCACCCAGAACTTCAGATCCTCGATGAGATCACCCCGGTCATGCCTGGGTTCTAGGGCTTATGGGAGCCCACTACTGAATAGAGTTAAGTACCATCCCTTCATGGCTCACATCTAGTACCAGCTTAACATCATCCCCTTAAACTTAGTTCATTACTATCAAGCAGCAATTAGAATGATTCAAGGGATGCCAAAATCTTTCCACCTGCCTCCGCATGACCTGAGAAGAGAAACACAGGGGAAATTCTTTCCCTTCACATTCCTTTTGGTTTTTCGAGGTATGGTTTCACTCTAGCTCAGGCTAACCTGGAATTCACTGTGTAGTCTCGAACTCACAGCAATCCTCCTACCTCTGCCTCCCAAGTGCTGGGATCCTGCGTGTGTACCACCACACCCGGCTCGCTTTATATTCTTGAACTGAAAGAAAGGATCTGGGCTCATGTTTGACCCCACCACGTACGGTGTTGCTTTATGAAAATAAAAATGTCTGCACAACAGTACTGTGAATGTAGCTTGGCCCTTCCAGATCTATTGAGGTGAACTGAATCTGGACATCCATAGCGTTACGCAGGACATTTTAAGTTTCTTTAAAATTTCTGTTGTGTGCTTTTAAATCATGGAGTGCAAGAGCAATCAGCACTTAGGGTATATTTATTACCTTAACAAATGTCAGAGGATTGTGTCCAATGCTATCTATTATTTATGAATAATGAGGCCATAGGGCTGGAAATGACATGCTTTAATATGTCCAAAAGGTTAGGCGTAATGGAGTTTGCAGCCTTATAAATTTCTTGACACCATTTTCCCTTCTAATAAAGCATTGTCACTGGCTGTCTACACCAAACTTCCATTACTTCTATACAGTTCATAAGGACAGCCTCTGACTTTGCTGAAGAAATGTAATTATAGATATGTGTTTGAAAAGGGATGCATCCTGTTAAAAATATGAAATTAAAAAAAAATAACTGGAGTGGGAGAATTCCAATTACTCCATTAAAAATGAAATCACTTTATGATAATTCCAATGCTGTAGACTTATAAGAGCTTAAGAAATATTAATTAAAGATGACAAACCTTTGTGTTGTCTATAATGGGATTTCTGAAACTGAGGAAGATCCTGTCTAGTGCACAGCCAGTGACTTTGGACATATTGAACTATATTTCCCTAGTTTACCTTAGGGCCTTTCTGAGACTTAATGGGCCAAGAGGATTATACATGGTAAAATCCATATGACTCCCCGCAGCCCCTTCAGCAGCCCATGCACCTTGTACGACTTACTTCTTGTCAAAGAGGCTGATGCCTTTTCCCCTTTCTCTCTAGGGCAATGCTATGTCCTGTGTATTCTGAGCAAGCCCTACAGAACCTGAGGCCATTCCCCTGTGTAATGTTCTGAAAAGAGAAGCTATCCTTAGGAAATGACCTGGTTTCTCTTCCTTGGTCCTCTGTTGACTGATCTGTTTAATGAAACAATGAGGGTTGTAAATTTCATCATCTAAGGAGGCTTAACAACCAGCAAACCTCAGGAAACTGGTTGTGGGAAAAACGTTTGTGAGACAAACTTTAATACAGCACAGAATCCAAACTGCGAACGGACTCTTCACCATGCTCCTTAGAGGATGAACAGGAGCCAGGTGAACAGAGTGCAGACGAATCTGTTCAAGAGCAAGTGTGTAACCTCTCCAGATGTTCCAGTAATAAGATCATGCTTAACCCAACCCCTGGAGTCCTTGAAAACTCCATTAAGCTGTCAGAAAACTTTGTCATTGTGTGTGGTTTCTGTACAAAAGATGGGAGAGAATGGGAGAAAAGAGACTGAGGGGAAGGGGGCTGGTTAACATGTCACATCAGGAATGATAGGGTTTGAAAAAGCAGCTATAGAGGGAAGGTAAGCACCACCTCTGGAAGGTGAATTTATTTAATGCTCTGTGGTTCAAATTGCTGTTTTTAAAAAGTGAAAGTTCAAGACTCATAATTTAAGTCCTTTACTTTTTCTTTTTCTATTTTTTTTTTTTTTTGAGAAAATGTATGGTATGTGGAAAAAAGGTTTAGTTTGTATTTCTAGAAAGTTTCCAATGGTGGTGTGCAGATTTAGAAGGCACAAGATAAATGGCTTTCTGCATGGCTGACGTTGAACTTTTCCGCCTACTTCAACACTTTCCGCAATCGTCTCACCAAGACCTAAGATACATTCCACAGGTTGTCAAGAGGGTACAAAATTAATTAGTACAAATCTACATTCGTGTCCATTCTGCTGACAGAACAATGGCTGCAGTCCACAAGGGACCCTCGGGCAGCACCTTCTCCCTGACACACACCCACACAGGGGGAGCCTCATATTCTCCAGGGTCCCTGCACCTACCTGACCTGTGGCAATGCTGTCTGCCTCAGTCCTTCAAAGGAAAGCCAGAGACCACGAGGAGAGTCTCAGAAATAATACAGTAAAGTTAAAAGGGCACTGTCAAGCTGGGCGTGGTGGCGCGCGCCTTTAATCCCAGCACTTGGGAGGCAGAGGTAGGAGGATCGCCATGAGTTCGAGGCCACCCTGAGACTACATAGTGAATTCCAGGTCAGCTTGAGCTAGAGTGAGACCCTACCTCGAAAAACCACAAAAAAAAAAAGGGGGGCACTCTCTTTGTTTACCTTATCATTTTTTTTCCTCAGCCTCTCATGATTTCAAAATCTGTCCCGGATGAAGTGTGTAAGGCACCATATTCCCCAGTGCTTTAACTCAAGAAGCGAACACTCCAGGGTGGAGTTCAGCTTGTCTAGGCTTTACCTGGGCCAAAGCTCTTCGTGTGGCAAGGTGCAGTTGCCAGGAAAATGTCAGCCCTATCTGTAACAGGCATTTTGGATCCAAATCGATACAAGGTTCTATTTCCCAAACTTATTGGATACAGGTAATCCATAACCACATATTATTAAACAGTCAACTCTACCATCTATCATCTGTCAACTTCCCTATCTTCATTTTTAATATTCTCCCCCTTCCTTGGGTCCCTGTCTTCCCATCACCGATCCTCCAGCTCCCCTATTGCCTGCAGCTAAACCTAAAACTCCTTAGCATGACATTTAGGGCTCCGCACTCCTATTTCAATCGCAAGTCCCATTCCCGCCCTCCATATACTTTCTCAGTCTAGTCATCCCACATGACTCGCCTTCTTCTTATTACACTCTGTGCTGTACAGCTTCTGTGATTTGCTCATGCAATTTTTTTAAAAAAATTTTTTATTTGAGACAGAGAAGGAGGGAGAGAGAGAGAGAGAGAGAGAGAGAGAGAGAGAGGGAAAGAATGGGCGCACCAGGGCCTCCAGCCACTGCAAATGAACTCCAGATGCATGCACTACCTTGTGCATCTGGCTTACGTGGGCCCTGGCTAATTGAGCCTCAAACTGCTTAACTACTTGCCTTGGAATATCCTTGCTCCCTTGCCCCTTTCCACTTCTGAAATTCAACTTTTCCTTCAATGCTTCGTTAGGCCTTTCCTCTAGTCCACCTCACTCCCTGCCAATCATTTGCACCTCCCCCCTTTGCTTAACCTCGTTCATGCCCTACAATGACTACGTTCCTGACTTCTCTTTGCCCCAGAGCCAACCGTGTATCTCCCCTGGTAAACTGTAAGCTGTTTCAGCACAGGTGTACATTGAAGTAAAATCCATGCATTCTGGAACCCTCAGCATAGGACTTACATGTAGCATACATGTTTGCTGGGTGTTTGTTGAATGAATGAAAGAGCAAAGGACAATTTGCTGTTTTGCTTAGTTTTTGAGACTAGGGTTATTATCACCAGTATTCAACTTTTATTTGGGGGAAGGGAGGGAATTATCATGGTTTATTGTCTGTAAGCATAGAAGTTGTCAATAAAAAAATGAAAAAAAGGCTTATATTTTCAAGTGTTTTCTGGATTTCGGTCCCCTTCCCTGCCCCCACAAAGCCATGGAAACAAACCATATCTAGCTTACTGAACAGGTGATGAAAACTTGAGGTTAAACAAAATTCACAAACAGGAGTTTGAATCGGGAGTTTGAATTGCTCCTGCCGAGGAACAATTTGATTTCTGAGCCCTCCTCTCTTAAAAGTGACATTGGAAACAGCTATCCCACTTCAGACATGTAGTGACTTCTGGTGATGGCCTTCTGACATTGCATATGATGGAAGGTCTTTGTCACAGGAGGAATTTTTACTTAAACTCCTTCGATACGGGTTCTTTTAAATTTCCCAGAGTTAAAGGACAAATGTCATCTAGAGGCTACATTTTTACACCCTCACCGAGTAACTGCTTTGGAAGGGTTCATGCAGTAAATAATTTAGGGTAGTTGGTTAAAGTTAAGCTTCTGATGTTTCATAAAATACATGTTTCATGATACTTGGGATATGTTAATATCATTCAGGTAGAGAAAATACAGAAGGTACTTGGGCAAATTTTAATTTTAGATAAGCAGTAGTATTTTATTTATTTATTTAACTACTTGCCTTGGAATATCCTTGCTCCCTTGCCCCTTTCCACTTCTGAAATTCAACTTTTCCTTCAATGCTTCGTTAGGCCTTTCCTCTAGTCCACCTCACTCCCTGCCAATCATTTGCACCTCCCCCCTTTGCTTAACCTCGTTCATGCCCTACAATGACTACGTTCCTGACTTCTCTTTGCCCCAGAGCCAACCGTGTATCTCCCCTGGTAAACTGTAAGCTGTTTCAGCACAGGTGTACATTGAAGTAAAATCCATGCATTCTGGAACCCTCAGCATAGGACTTACATGTAGCATACATGTTTGCTGGGTGTTTGTTGAATGAATGAAAGAGCAAAGGACAATTTGCTGTTTTGCTTAGTTTTTGAGACTAGGGTTATTATCACCAGTATTCAACTTTTATTTGGGGGAAGGGAGGGAATTATCATGGTTTATTGTCTGTAAGCATAGAAGTTGTCAATAAAAAAATGAAAAAAAGGCTTATATTTTCAAGTGTTTTCTGGATTTCGGTCCCCTTCCCTGCCCCCACAAAGCCATGGAAACAAACCATATCTAGCTTACTGAACAGGTGATAAAAACTTGAGGTTAAACAAAATTCACAAACAGGAGTCTGAATCGGGAGTTTGAATTGCTCCTGCCGAGGAACAATTTGATTTCTGAGCCCTCCTCTCTTAAAAGTGACATTGGAAACAGCTATCCTACTTCAGACACGTAGTGACTTCTGGTGATGGCCTTCTGACATCGCATATGATGGAAGGTCTTTGTCACAGGAGGAATTTTTACTTAAACTCCTTCGATACGGGTTCTTTTAAATTTCCCAGAGTTAAAGGACAAATGTCATCTAGAGGCTACATTTTTACACCCTCACTGAGTAACTGCTTTGGAAGGGTTCATGTAGTAAAAAATATAGGGTAGTTGGTTAAAGTTAAGCTTCTGATGTTTCATAAAATACATGTTTCATGATACTTGGGATATGTTAATATCATTCAGGTAGAGAAAAATACAGAAGGTACTTGGGCAAATTTTAATTTTAGATAAGCAGTAGTATTTTATTTATTTATTTATTTATTTATTTATTTATTTATTTGAGAGAGAGAGAGAGAGAGAGAGAGAGACAGAAATAGGCAGGTAGAGAGAGAGAGAGAGAATGGGTGTGCCATGGCCTCCAGCCACTGCAAATGAACTCCAGATGTGTGTGCCCCCTTGTTCATCTGGCTTACATGGGTTCTGGAGAATCAAGCCTCAAACCGGGGCCCTTAGGCTTCACAGGCAAGTGTTTAACCGCTAAGCCATCTCTCCAGCCCCAAGCAGTAGTATTTTAGAGAGAAGCATGTCCTATGCAATATTTTGTACATGCTTACCAAAAAGAAAAAAAAGCTATTTAGTGTGGTGGCGCACGCCTTTAATCCCAGCACTTGAGAGGCAGAGGTAGGAGGATCGATGTGAGTTCAAGGCCACCCTGAGACTATATAGTGAATTCCAGGTCAGCCTGAGCTAAAGTGAGACCCTACCTCGAAAACCAAAAAAAAAAAAAAAAAAAAAAAAAAAAAAGCTATTCAGCTTTATCTAAATATTGAAAAAATAGTACTCAGGTGGTATATATGATATTCAAACTTACCTGGGCATATTATATTCTAGTTAGCAATTCTACTCTTCTACTCAACAATGTGATATTTCCAGTGGCTCCCCACAATATATACTTAAAAGTTTTGGAGGTTAGAATAGTTTAACAGTTATATAAAAGTGATATTAAATTTTTTTAGGATAGGTATAGTGTAAGTTTCAAATAAAAGTACCAATATTTTAAGAATTTTATTTCCATTACCAGAACCAGCAGGAATGTATTTATCAATTTCATGTAAAATTTTCAGGATACCTTTCCTCTAAGCAACCTCTAAAACTGAAATAAATGAACTCTAATTCAAAATAGATCCCCCCATGCCTCAGCACACCTTGATCCTCATTTTCTATGTGTCTTTCCACCTAGTCCAGCTAATTTCAGATTGATAAGTGGGAACAAGAACCCCTTGCTCCTCCCACTAGAGGACTCCTCATAAGACAGAAGCCCTTCCTCTGGAGTCTCTGGAAGACTGGTGCCCCTCTACAGCTACATCCACACTGGCAATGGCGGTAGCATAATTATGCAAATCAGAATGGTTTCGTGTTTATTTTTATTTATTTATTTTTGGAGAAAGTGAGAGAAAGAGAAAGAGAGAGAGAGAAAGAGAGATAATTGGCATGCTAGGGCCTCAGCAACTGCAATTGAACTCTTGACGCTTATGCCACCTAGTGGGTATGTGCGACCTTGTGCTTGCCTCACCTTTGTGCATCTGGCTTATGTGGGATCTGGAGAGTCAAACATGGATCCTTAAGCTTCACAGGCAAGTACCTTAACCACTGAGTCATCTCTCCAGCCCATGTGTTTGTTAGTTTGTTTCTTTGTTTTTTGAGGTAGGGTCTTGGTCTAGCCCAGGCTGATCTGGGATTCACTATGTAGTCTCCGGGTGGCCTCAAACCCATGGTGATCCTCCTACCTCTGCCTCCTAAGTGCTGGGATTAAAGGCATGTGCCACCACACCCGGCCGATCCTTGTGTTTATTTTTTAAAGGAAGCTCAGGTTATTAAAAGTAGAATTTGCTAGCATTCTTGGAAAATGTTAGATATAAATCCTGTACCAACACTCATGGATTTTCCTCATCTTTCCTGTCTACTGATACACCGCTGCAATAACATTATTGTTGAAGAAAAGGACTAAAGAAAAGTGGCTGATGTATACAGCCAAGTGGCCTTCACTCATCTAGTATCCATTCTTAAAACTGACCGTGCAGGCGTCTCCTTGCTCACAAATATCGTGGTAGCTTTGCTCTCATGTCTAACTACTTTGTCTGTCTGTCTGTCTGTCAGTTTGGTAGGCCTTGGTCAGGAACTGTGTCTATTTCATTGGGATAGTCCAGAATTCCTCACTAGCATCCAAACTGCACTACAGAACCAATGATCAATTTTGCTTGAGACACTCCAGAAAACATTTTTTTTTTCTGTTATAGTATGTTACTGAAGAAACAGCAACAAAATTCTGGCCTGTATGTAGGAGCCAGGAAAATGAGAGAGGTTTGTTTTTTATCATATATTACTGTCATCAGAAATACTTTTCTCTGTACACAAAATCACGAACACATGACTTGATAGGAACCAAGGCATTTCCTTTCCCTTTGGGAGAACTGGCGTGCTTTAAAATTCCAAATTAGGTAGATTTTTAAGCCCTGGCAAGTGTTAAGATGTGAGAGTCATTGAGGGATATTCCTGACTTGAGTTGGTCAGTACAGAGCGCTTGGCTCTGAGGGGTGTGGATCATAGAGTGAGCGGAAACAACCGTCAGAGGACGGCATTATCAAGATAGGAGAGCATGCCGGAGCAATGCCGACCTGCGTGGAAACCAGGGAAGTTGGGGAACAGAAGAGCTGGAGGGAAACTCTCCCTGGGCCTCAGTTTGGGTAATGGTGAGCTACGGCTCGTGGCTGGTGGGGAGAGCCACCTGCCAGATGTCTAATCCCCTCAGAGAGGGGAATGGCTTTTTTAGTCTCAATCCATTTTTCTTTAAATTCCTACTTGATCAAATGTCCCATCCCCGACCTGAAAGCTTGGTTGCTAAAGGAATATATCAGAAGGTCATGGGATGGTTGAATTGTAAAACTCCTAAGCATGCGTCAACTTGGTTTTGCAATGCCTGGCCAACCCAAGCTTTGGCAATCATGGAATCTTCTTTGGAGTGCCAGGGACATTGTTCCTGATAGTAGTTTTCTCCTGTTTCCATTGCCCTAGGCCAGTATTTCCCACACATCAGTCAGTCAAGGACCAGTCTATGTCAGTCATATCAGCGAGCTCACCTATCATGGGATTTACGCACCATTTTTAAATTCCCATTGTTTCTAGTATTATTGATTTTTTAAAGTGTTATTTATTTATTTATTTATTTATTTATTTATTTATGACTGACAGAGGGAAAGAGAGGGAGAGTAGGAATGGGTGTGCCAGGGCCTCTAGCTACTGCAAATGAGTTCCAGATGTGTACACCCCCTTGTGCATCTGGCTCACATGGGACCTGGAGAATCGAACTGTGGTCCTTAGGCTTCGCAGGCATGTGCCTTAACTGCTAAACCATCTCTCCAGCCCCTTATTGATTTTTTTAAAATATTTTTATTTATTTATTTGCAAACAGAGTGAGACAGAGAGAAGGGAGATAGATAGATAGATAGATAGAGAGAGGGTACACCAGGGCCTCTAGCTGCTGCAAACAAACTCCAGATGCATGTTCCACCCTGTGCATCTGGGATTATGCGGGTACTGGGTAAACAAACCAGGGTTGTTAGGCTTTGCAGGCAAGTGCCTTAACTTCTGAGCCATCTCTCCAGCCCTATTCATGTTTTATTTAAATTACCTTTTTAAAATGTATTTCAGGTGAAAACTTTATAAGGTTGTCAGGAATAGAAACAAACACCACCTCTCATAGGCAGAAAATAGCCACTAAAATCAACCGAGAGTAAAGCAATGCTGATTGCCGGTAGCTGTGAGGCAAGGCACAAGGCCTGTTCTGTTCATCAAACAGGGATGCAGCAGGTTTAGGAACTGTTAATGACACAGTACCAGGCAGAGGCTATTCCTTGGCCTAACCAAGATGGAAAGAGAAAAGATTAGGGCACAATTTCCCTCCAACGACTTAGTCTTGAAGGCCACGATGCCCTTGAGCCATCTCCATCATCCCACTTGGAGGCAATACTGTCACGGGATAAGTACCGATGTTGATGAACTCTGACCCACACGAATGTACCCCGGGGTTGTTATGAAGCGTGGGCTTTACAGACTTTATGATTTCCCAAAGTAAAAACATGCTTACACACATCGCTTATACATCGATTTAAAATATAGCCTATAACTACTGTATGCTTTATTTTACATCATTTGTTTAATCTTCAATTGACTTCTGTTCCTACATATTTTCCTTGACTATAACTATCACATTGTCTTTACTAAATGTCATCAAGTGATAAAATCTTAAAGACTTCCCCAAATGAGTAAGTATCCACCAATCCCGGCATTTTTCATGGAATGGGGATATCCACTTCTATATTTACTGTCTCCTCTGCTTTCTGCGTTCTCAAGGGAGCCCTATATGAGGGAGTCTATAGGACGGGCTTTCTTCTGCTTGGCTGCTCTGGCAGTTTTTACTTGTCTAATTTCCTCATGTACCTTCCAGGGCTCTGGGGAATCAGCTTTTATATTTTTCTGACCTTCAGTGAGAAACAGGAGGCACCAGAGTGGCCACTTACTCCTAGGTTGTTTAACCCAAAAAAGAAAGCTCTTCTTTTCTCTGGGGAGGCGTGGTGGGGGAGTAAGCCAGATCTAAAAATAAATGGGGTTTTCTCTCTTCTTTATATGTAATCAGAGTCCCTTTTGTAACTATCCATTACCACCTCAATAGTTATTGGATGAATGAATAATATATATTTTCAGATGTGGCAAAAACCAAGAAAGAAGTCGTCAGGGCTGCATCTAATTTATCAAGTTGGTGATTACAAGGCTGGCTGAGAGGCTCCAGACTTCTAGGGACCCAGAGATAAAACAAAGCGCTTGGCTGTGTTCTTACTAATGAACCCACGGCTTGAAAGATAGCAGGCAATTTTAAAGAAAAGCGGCAAGGACAAGAGACATTAGACAAGGCCAGCGAGGGTAATGAAGGGCAAGGCCAGTTACTGAGAAGGAAAATTACTTCATTTTCTATGATAATGCTTCTGCGGGCCTTGCGGGTCTCTCTTCTCACACTTTGTTAGTGTGACTATACACACACACACACATACACACACACGTACGTACGGTACCTGAATGCTACTCACAGTATAGAAGGAAAGAGCCTTGGAACATTCCATGGTGGTGGTGGGGGGGCAGAGGGCTTGGGTCTATTATTTTGAAGGGGGGAGGCTAAGAACAATGGTAGCAGAAGGGGGTTAGACTGCAAGGTGAGGACAGGCTTTGGACAGAGGCGCGGGATGCACAGGGTTAAACCAAGACCAGAGACATGGCAGGAAAAGAAAGGAAAAGGGGAGCAAGCATACTCTGGAAGTGCAAGACTGTTTGGAGGATAAGTGGGACAAAAAAAAAAAAAAAAAAAAAGGGTCCAGCCCTGGTTCCATCAGCAGAGGCGCTCAGTTAGGCCATTGGCTTATTCTGGCCAAAATGAAAAGGGCAAGAGGCACGTAGCTTCTCTTCAGCAAGCTGGTCAGCGGACACATTTGCTACATAGCAGGGACACACACGTCAAGTATTTCAGGAACAATTCCAGAGTATCTTGAGCTCCCGAAGCTGGAGCACATAAATGTCACATTCCCGTGAGACAACCCAGTGGAAAGAGCGCCTCGCAGAGGCCCTCAAGATACTCCCCGCAAGCCTGGCATCGCGGGGAGATGCCACACACATGGATGTGACGTCATTAAAGCACTGACATTAGGGAATGAAAAGAAGCAAGGAGACCACAGATTGGCTAGGTTAAGGGACATCGGAGTGAGTCAGAAAAGGAACGAGACTTTTCCAACAGAGTCACGCCATCACCAAGTCATACCACACAGTGCTGGGCAAAACAAAATGAAAAGATTGAAATAAATCATGAACAATCAACGGAAAGGTAATTCGGAGCAAAGGGAAATTAAAAATCATAAAAATCATGGTACAGGGAACATTGAGATATATCATTTTCGATTTCTGCATAACAGCTCATTGACATTGCCCCATCAGTCATAAAACCAATTGTCAAAAAAAAAAAAATCGAGCTCCAATTTGACAGGGCAAGGCAAGGAGTCACAGCACAAGAACAGTGATCATGTTACACACCCATGCAGTCACCTCTGCCACCATTGTCTGACAATATGTAGACTGCTTCCAGCTTTGTCAGTGTTCATAATAAGACCCAAGAGAATGAACGATGCTGAATTTTAAAACAATCTGTCAATGTGTTAATTGGACTCTTTGAGAACCTCCATTCCTTAGGGGAGCTAATGGCCCCTTCTAAGTGCAAAGAAAACGACCACAACCCACTGCTAGACGCGTGTCTGATAGGCCTTCGTGCTTTACTGGAGAGACTACTTCTTCCAGAAAACTGGAGCAGAGCCAAAACAAAGTGACTGTCACTAAGTCATCTCTCCTCGAGAACACAGCCGAGGAGGCTGACACGTGTGAGGAGGGCTGAAGCATGCACAACATGTAAGGAACGCCCATGCTGGGGCTTGTGGCCTGGCGGGCAGGACTTCACTTTCACTGGGTGATCTCTTGGGCTGGTAGGGACAAGGATCTCTCCAACTTTTAAAGAGGCCTGGGAGATGAAACCTGCTTTGTTCTTCCTTTAAATAGATTTGGGACAGGGCATATTACAGCATGAAGGTCTATAGGATAATCAAATTGATGAAGGGGATATACTGAAGAATGGGAGAAAAGGGGCTTGGCTTTACAGTTAGGCTCGGGAGAGCCCTTGCAGGTTGAGGGACATGAAAATTTGGCCTGGGAGTCTGCCTGACACCCTCCTCCCCTTGAAGGTATTCCATGCGGGTTAAACTGGAACTATGGATGCAGATGACAGAGCAAGGCACGGTAGACTGTCTTCTAAGGGTCATGGTTGCTTGCTCTACCCCGGCTTGGATGAAACTCTTGAAAACATATAGAAGGAAACAATGCTGAATGGGGGGAAACAGCTCAGCGACATAACTGGGCTTTTCAGGCTCTGAGTTACAAGCCTGCTTTTTTGGACAAGTAAAGGCCTCTCTGGGCGCAGCTGCAGCTGAAGTAGGATGTTACCAGAAGCAGCAAACGGCGAGAAAAGACATGACATTTCCTGTCTGGAGCCCAGCAAAGAAAGCAAAGGAGAATTTAGGACAGTTCACAGTAGAGTCCCTTTCATTTCATGTGGCTTCCTTTCCATTTCAAATGCATAGCGATTCTGCTTCATCAAATGACATATTTTTGTCTCGCCTCTGGTCCTCTCAGGGCAATGACAGTAGTCTGAGGAGCATAGCCCTATTCAAATTCAGGCCCTGTGTGAGAGGGAGCGATGTTATCGGGGAGAAAAGACGTTGCCCCACTTCTCAATTCACTGATCAACGGGCTTGTACTTCCATTGCCCTCACTTGCCAAAGCCTGCACGGCATTCCATGATATATGACAGTGGGAAAGGGCCTAAAAAAATCTATATATCATAGCATGAAACTACGAGGGGTCGAGCATTGGCTTTGGGCCAAGCCACTCCTCTTCTGGGTAGAGAAAGCTCTGAGCAGGTTTTGTTTTGGTGTGGTTTCTTCAGGATGGGAGATTACTGAGCAACAAGCACCCAGCTTGGGTTGCAGTCTTTTCTGAGATGCCTTCCATCCTAGTATTGGATTGTACTGGAGGTTTATTAACGCTGCTAGAGTGTTCAGCTGGAAGCAGTTACACAGTCCTCCCCTCTTCCCCACCCCTCTCCCCCCCCACCCCAGGAAGAGGTATTTCCAAGGCCTTACCCTTCTTGTCTTGAAGGTTATGGGAAGACACTGCCCCCAAAGGGTCTGTGCTGCCGGGTGACACGAGCAGATCCTTCCAGTCCAGCATGCCTCCCCTAGACTCATACCCCTCTCGAGATGCCGAATCTGACGTGGTGGTGCTGGGCAAGAGAGAACTGGCGTGCCCTGTTTTCATCACAAATATAGTTAGGGAAACATCACTGGAGACCATATTCCCTCTGCTCAGAGGCCATCCATGGTGGCCGAGAGGTGAGAGGACATGTCTTAGAAATGTCAAGGCTTGCTGGCAGGGGCAGGTGTGTGTGTGGGGGGGTCTTCGGTCAGAGGCCTCTAGCACTTAGAAGATGAGGGTTAGATCATATCTACCTCAGCAAGCAGCTGCTGAGCGAGCCCTGCCTTTTGCTATACCATGGGGATATTGACACTTCCTAGTCTTGGGAAGATAAGCTGGCATGATGGTTAAGAGTATCTAGCACAGTGACTGTTCATAGAAATGTTCAGGAAATACTTGGCATCTTCTGGGTGGGGGCCAGCGGCAGCATTAAAGACACAGTATATCCCCTCTGGGTACATGGTTGGTAACTGATGGGGCAGGGAGAAGGTAGAGATGGACTTTGCCTCATCACAGATAACTCGGAGGCCCACACTGTGTCTTGTGTGCACAGTCAGCTCAACTTCACAGGCATGGCACTCCCCATTCTCGCAGGAGTTCTCTGTCCCTAGGGACCTCTCCCCACCCCATACCCTGGCATGGAGACCTCTCCTGCTCTGTGTTGTTATGGCTGTCTATGTCTTTTGTATCTGATTCCAATCAAGCTGGTTTCGGTGTTTCATGACTTGGATTTATGTGGGACTACCTGTGCGGCCTCACTGGCTGAGATGATTCAAACTAGACAGATAGGGTTTGAGCTCTGAGGAAGCCCACCACTGCACAGGGCCCGAAGAATGGAGAGACTGGGCGTTTCGGCCTATAGCCTGCAAACACATTCATAAACTCTGTCTCTCTCTCCACCATTCCACAGGATGAAATGCAGCTGAATCAGGTCCTTTGATCTAAACTGTCACAGTGATTTAAAGAAGCCCAAATAGCTGTTTTCTCTTGGAGAAATAAAATACAGCTCCTCTGTGACTTCCAAGTGGAGTCTACAGCTTCCTCATTAAACCATCTCATCTATAAACAAACCTCTTGAACCGTTTTTAAAAAGACATCTTCACTTGGGTGTGGAAACGCATGGCTGTAATTCCAGCAAGCTAAGGCAGGAGGACTGCCATGAGTTCAAGACCAGCCTGGTCTACAGAACAAGTTCCAGGTTAGCCTGGGAAAGACCAAGACAATGACCATGCCATGTTTAATTAGGGCCTTTGGTAGAAAAAAAATCAGTATAATTCCCAAAATTCTAGGTTCAAGACATGTTCACTTTGTATGTAATAAATTTAACAGCCACCAGAGAGACAGCTATTGATGATAAATGCATCACTTTCTGGTTTTCGTTCACAATTAATATTGCAGGTTGGGGCTGTAGGAAGCCTCAACATCACAAGTTACAAATAACATATTAAAAAAAAAAAAAGCTTTGCATCTGGGAATTTTGCCTACCAGGAAAAAACAGGCTAAGAGGCTCATTCGTGTAAGCTACGGTGATTTCTCTGGAAACGTCAGCCTTAAACCCTGCCACAAGCTTCAGTAATATTTAAGAAGTCCCTCTCTGTACAGAACTTGTGTGGCTCCCGCACAGCTTCAAACATCTGCTTCGTTGAAAATAGTCTGCTTCATATCCCATTGCTAAAACTCTGCTCATTTAAGACTCCAAGAATGCTTGATTCTAGACTTTCTGCATGTCTAAGTTCCACACCTCATAACGTCGATAAGAGAACAGGAGTAAGAAATTCAGCTTGAGCAATAGAAATAAAGAATTTCCTTTTTGCTTATATTGAGGTCTAAAGCACAGTCTCTCCTTCCATGTCTGAATTCGAGACTGCTTAAAAATATGTAGGGCTAGCCTAAGAGAATTCAGTACCCAACATAAGAAAATAATTAGAAATAGCTTTGTAGGGGCTTAGAAATGAGCCCCTTCCCCTCCAAGTAGCAAGAATTTCTTTCACCTGAACTGATATACATGCTGAGCACTTTCAGTATAACTGTGTTCAAGGGGCAATTTTATGGTGATGCCCTAAATATGGTTTAGGGAGAACATTTCTTAATATGGTAATCTAGGGGAATATATGCCTAAGGGAGACATTTTCTGTGCAAAGATTTCCTGGACCATATGCTGCAAAACATGGAAAACTCATTGGTAATAGAAAGCTATGGCTACAGGAGGAAATTAATGTGGACCAGATGGTAGTTAGATAGGAAAATGTTTTACACAAATGTGAGAAATCAGCCTTTTCCTTATCTCTGATGTGTTAGTCTAATACCCACCACATCTTGGTTTTCTTTATGTAAATCTAGAGAAACTATGCATGCGATTTACTCAAAAGAAAAGGCACGGCATAGGCTTGTAATCTTCTTATGTATCATCACCCACAAAGCTTCCCAGTGCTATAAAGAAGCCACTTATGTTCATCTTCATAATTTGATTTTAGGGGCTACATTACTTTTATGCATTGCTTATGAAACTTTGCAACCAAAATCATGCCACCAAAATAGGCAGTCATTTGCGGATGTAGTATTGTATGTCAATATATTTGTAAGTATACTTTTGTCAGTCCAGTAGAAAAGGATGAAATTGAATTAATGGAGCTTGTGCTATAATATTCTTTAAAAATGCAAAAATTACATCCATTTAAACAGTTAAAGCTTAGTGCATCATATTGTTTCTCTACATCTACAGTCCCAATGTTGTGATTCCAGAGGTTAGAGACCCTTCACACCACTCTACCTTGTTTACAATGCTAGTAGGCAATTAGACATAGACGAGACACTAGATCAAAGGAAGAGGAAGAAAGAAAATACTCAGGGCCCAATTCACTAAAAGGGGTTTTTGCCTATGTAACTGATGTTTCATAGAACTTTTGCCAACAGAGAGTTTGCAGGGTGGACTAAAATGATCCCTTTTGATCTGAGAAGGAAATTCCAGAGTTGTGGTTTGTTCTCTGGGTCTGCGCATAGCCACATAGAGCAGGACGTGCAAAGGACACAAGAAGCAAGAAACACTGTGGGTGCATTTCGGGATTAGTTTCCTCATCTACATACACGTTCATGAAAATAGCAATTTGGTCCTTCCTCGGATGCTAACAGATGCTCCCCCTAGTCCAGTCCTGAGACATAGAGGACACTCAGTAAGATTGGCTGGCAAACTAAGTCTATTCTTAGTTGATTAACTCTAAAATAGTCATCTCTTATAACCATTTGTGCACATAGAGTACCATCTGGACCATCGCTCTCATTTTGATGGTCTCTTTAATTACCTGACCACTTCGCAATGAATAGATTCGGCCTGAAATGTACTGGATCATTAGCCAAAAGGAACTCATCTTTAGTTTCCCTAAATCAAGAGCTGAGGACAATTGGGTGTTGTCCTTAAGATAGAAGAATTAATAGGATCTTGTCTATTTGAAGGAGAAATGAAAGGTCCACATGTAGAAGCTGATCCTGTTCATAGAGAGCCTCCCATCGTTTAATTATTTTATCTGTATGAACAATTCCATGGGAGCTGAAGCTGGTCTGCATAGTTGATGAAAACTGGGGAGGTTGCTCGTTCAATTAGTTTCAAGGTCTGAATTCCTCAATATCTGATAAAGATTATTCAATTATAAGCGATGACTGTTAAGTATGGTATTGGAAAAGAACAGGTGCTAAGTGGATTTTTGTTGTGAAGGCTAAGGGTAAGTGAGATGACGTTTGCCTTCTGAGCAATGTCCTTCTGGTCTATGGTGTTCAGTATCCTGGTCCGAATCATCGATGAGAGAATGTTAAAGGTGGACAAATTCTGTGAGCCTCCCACCCCACCCTGTCACTCATCATGAGGGGCTGCTTGGGTACCATTTTCCATATTGCTCAGCTTGGTTCGAAGACAATCTTGAAGACTTCAAAGGGGTTTCTATTTATACTATTCAAATATGGACCGAACACATTTGTACATGTCTTGAGCTACCGTATGGATCAAAACCTACCCTGTTTTCTACTTTTTCCTCCTTTGTACAATAGGGTATGCCCTATGTTTAAAGCCTTCCTTTTAGCTGTTACTTTGTTGTATATCTGAAACACACAGACTATACATGGCCGAACCCATAGTTCTCCTTTAAAATGCAAAAGCTGGGGTTGGAGAGATGGCTTAGTGGTTAAACACTTGCCTGTGAAGCCTAAGGACCCCAGTTCAAGGCTCGATTCTCCAGGACCCATGTAAGCCAGATGCACAAGGGGGCACATGCATCTGGAGTTTGTTTGCAGTGGCTGGAGGCCCTGGTGTGCCCATTCTCTCTCTATCTGTCTATTTCTGTATCTCTCTCTCTCAAATATATAAATGAATAAATAACAAAATATTTTTAAAAATAAAATGCAAAAGCTTAAATTTGCCACTGGCAGAAGTTTTACCATAGCATATATACTTAAAACCACAAACTTTGCACCTTAGTAAGTATTTTGGGGGGGATTTTGAAATATTTAACTTTCATATTAAGATTTAAGAATACTGTTCATGAACTTAGAGGTAATGCTTGTATTTCTCAGGTAGAGAATGATGGGAGAATCCTGTCTAGATATCATTTTCACTATGTCACTCTTCCTCGTATAAATCTGAAGAAATCTCACTGACAGTATGTTTAAATATTCATATGTGTTGTAAGCTTCAATTTCAATGGCAATTTCATGCTTTCTTGCAAAGTTTGTGCAATAAGTGTCTGGAGTCTGTACTCTCTTCAGTGGTTTCCCTGTGAAGAGTATTACCCTGACAACTAGAAATTGTGAAGATGGCATTGTCTATTAGCTGAGGAGCTATCGGCTATTAGATATGAGCACTACTCTTTTATCCTGAATATACTTATGTGTAAGTATATTCAAACTGAAGAAGCTTCTTCTCCCTCAAGAATTCATTAAATCTATTTACCAAATTCCTGGAGATTGGCATATTTCATGTTATGTGGATTAAAATTGAGGGATCAGCCTCCTCCATCAAGTATCTCATTAAAAACAGAGTGGGTTTCTGAAACCTAGTGAAATCTAGAAATAATTTTAGTGAATTGGGGCACCGGAGTAGCAAAGAATCTGGTCTAAAATGTTTAGGTATGAAAACTATAAACTACCACAGGGTAAGTAACTTAAAGCATGTATATATTAAATAAATAAATAAATATATATCTCAATAAACTGACCATACACTGTGTTGTAAGATATTTCATGATCTGGTAGAGGAGTGGAAATGTCTATAAAAAAATAACGAGGATAAAAATTAATTTAAAAGAAACCTAAGTTTTGAAGATACCCAATAGGATTAGTGAACTAGGATTTCTCAGACAGATTTCCACTGACATTAACTTACGACAGTAACATCTTCCTTACCGTTCAGTGCCACGAAGGAATCTGAAAGACAAAAGGGGGGGAGGAGGTTACTTAATGATGCCCACTCTGGTTTGCGTAACTTACGTAGTGAGTGAGAATGAGCTCATCAGAACTGGGCCAACAAGTGAGCTCCAGTTCCTGCTTGCAACCTAAAATGCTTCCTGCCCAGTTCATTTTCACATCTCTACGTCTCTTCTACCCAGTGAGCTTCCTCAAAGCCACCGCCAACGGACGAGCACACAATCCAAGAGTCCGCAGAGGACACAGTTGCTGTGATCAATTCCATGGGAGCTGTGATCAGCTCACGTGTTTCTGAGAAGTCATGCCCTACTTTAGAAGAGGGATGTGGCTGTGCACGAAATAAGTGATAACTGGGCCACACTTTGAAGAACAAACTCTTATTTATATTCTTCCGGGTTTTATCCTCACGAGCACATGGGCGGGGGGAGACCTGTCCAGTATCATAATGTTCTGAATTCGGCAGGAGTTTTCGTTTGGAAACTAGAACAAAACTCCAAACCCACACACTTCTTAGGCAATGTATGTAGGTGTGTGGGATGCAGGGTGTCGGCGTCAGGTCACTCGTTCACTCAGCCTCACGCTGGCTCTCTATGCTTTCCTCATTTCTTCTGAACATCCTGCTAAGATATTCTCGGAATAACTGATGTCTGTGGCTATGATAGCAGAAACAGCTCCCGCTCTGACAGGAGCATGGGGAGAGGCCCTCCCCTCCCAAGGGGTGGCTGAGAGGCACTGCCACCGTGGGTAACACTCCAAGTGCCTCAGCAGGAGTGTGGGGTGGGGTGTGTGTACTAATGTTTTGGGCCCAAAGAAACATGTTGCACTGCTGAGACTACACTCTAAATAAAGATTAAATCACGGGCCTATGACCCGCTGATGCTAGATGCGGAGGTTCTGTTAAGTTCCCCTCTCTCAGAATACTGTTTGAACGGTGCTTTATAGACATAGCAACAATCTTTCCTCGCTTGCCCTCGTGATATTTCTATTTCGAGCCGAATCTAGCATCAGTATTTTTCTACAGACACTCATACCACCACATCATAAAAAAGATGCTGAAAATGGTTCGCAAAAGTCACTAATCAAGTTTCTGTGATATCCCCGCCCCCAACCCGTTTCTCCAGAAATGATGCTACAAGGCACATGGCAATTGAAGCCCAGTGATTATGATTAAGCCTTTTCACTGATACCAACGAATGTGCAAACATGTGACACAGGCATTCTGGTTGATGACACGGTCTTCTATACCAATTGTAACCCATCAATTTTATGCGTGGAGACATGATGATACATGCAAACTTTGGTAACATACTGAATGTGTAGACAATACACAGGCTAAACTATGGGGATGTAAAGCAGGCTGCTACCCTCTTTATTTGCTTGATTTGTTCTCTAGAAAAATGTAAGTAGAAAGATGAATGACCCCTTGGTCATGGAATTTCAGTTCTCATGCCATAAAGACTTCGAGTGATTTCCGAGATTTGCAGCATAGATGCAAGCACTGGAAACCATTCGGTTTCATTCCCTTAGGAGCTACATCTTTTTGGGTTTTTTTTGTTGCCAGTTTGAATACAAGCTTCCTAAATTCAGCATATGTAACATTAAAAAAAAAATCATATTGTCTACAATTAGAGAAGTTATCAAGCCGGGCGTGGTGGCACACGCCTTTAATCCCAGCACTTGGGAGGCAGAGGTAGGAGGATTGCCGTGAGTTCGAGGCCACCATGAGGCTACATAGTTAATTCCAGGTCAGCCTGGACCAGAGTGAAACCCTACCCCCCTCAGAAAAAGTTATCAATAAAAATAAATAAATTTAAAAATTCACAAACTAAACATACTTTCCAAGAGCATAGCATTTTTTTTAAAAATAAGCAACACTAAAGCATTTTCAAGGGAATTTTCATATGAATCAGATCATAGGACAACTGAATAGATTTTTTCTTTTTGTCCCAAGATCCCTTATAGAAAGTTCTGATTAAAATATTACCACTTAATGTTTGACATAACTCTGAAAACAATTCAGTAAGTTAATTTCTATAGAAAGGTTATTTCGAATCACTTTTTAACTGCTGGGTTATTTTTGAAAACCTGTTCCTATCTCAAATGGTACTACATATAAATCCAATTTTGAAAAATAATTGCTTTTGTCAGTCAATATGTTCAAGAAGAATGAAACAGTCCCCCCCTTCAATTAAAAATGTAGCGCATAATGATTAATCTTTTTTTTTTAACTTGGCTAAAGTATAGTGTAATAGCATATTATGAAAAACAACAAAACCATCACTTTTATAATGGAAATGCTCCTATAACTTACCATTCTGCTGTAATTAATGTCCTCTACAGTGCATTTGTTCTATAGCACTAGAATGATGGAACAGGTGCCAGCACATGCAACAGACCAAGCTGGCTCTCACAGAGGGCACGGACTTGTCATTTACAAGGAGCTTCAAGAGTTCACTTCATTGAGTTCCACATGGGGAATAATACTTCTAGACCATTCGATAAAAGCATCTTTACCCAGAGACAAACAGAAGATGAAAAGGTTCACTTACTGTGACAGTCTCCCAGGCCATCTGTGTTGCCACGCTCTACGTCCTGCTCAAAAGCCAGTCTTTAACAAAAGAGGAACAAGGAAAGACAAAAACAAACACAGAATGAGCCATTTCTCAGGTATGAGCCTCAAGCTGCACTAGAAGAATAACAGAGTTTTAATAAGTTGAGTGGCAGGTGCAAAAAGAAAATAGTGATTTGAAAATTTATCTTTGAAGCTTACAGAAGCTGAGTTTTATGTTGGCTCTAAGAGAAGCCATGGTAAGCAGTTAATTTAAATCTTATTTAGGGAATTAATTAGTTTGTGGAATTATTCATATTCTTTTCTTACTCTATTCCCTGAGTACTTCTCAAACATTCAGAAAGTTTTAACATGAAAACGTACTTATTTAAACAATATAGGAGACTTCAATTAAAAAATGTATTTTCTATTTTCTCTCAGTCTTATTCTTGTCTTCCCAGCCCTCTTTCTATTTCTTTACTTTGCCAAATCATGTCTAACCAAGTGTTGAAGGTACTAATGACCAGTGAATATGTGAGACCTAAGAGGTAGACAGAACTTGATGGAACATTGTGTGGATAGCCCTGTCCCAGCACTCACATTCCTCTCATTTTCTTCCGCAACACGTTTGTCCAACCCAACTTTAATACCACCTATTCTGATTTGTAAAACAGGCACACCAGAAGGGCGTCCTTCTTTGCAGGAACTTTGTGCTTATGTCCATAATGTGATCGACACTCCTGCTTTGCCGCAGCCTCCACAGTTTATTGTGAGCCACCTAAGAAAACTGCTTTGAAAGTCACACCTTGATCTAATCAATCTACCGCATCTAGCTTCTAGTATTTTCTGCTGCATTAATCATCAAACATCCTCCTAGACTAAAGATGCCTTGTAATGACGTCAAGCCGATATGCATCTAGACCTGAAGCCCACTCTCCAGCCCTTAAAGGAACTATATTGGAGTTCTGATGATTTAAAAATAACTCATTAAAAAAAAAAATCTTGTTACCTTTGGTCAGTTGTTGAATACAGGAAGAAAAATAAGCCATTTCCTAGCTACCCTATCTGTGTTTTATGACCCTTTTTCCTCCAGCCCAAAGGATCTCAGGAAAAGATATCATGCTCCAACACCAGAGAATGACATTGGTGCGAATTGCAAGATGGTTCTCATGATACACAGAGGGGCAGCTCTCTACAATATCCAGACTTTCAGGTCAGTTAGCATTAGCTCTGTTTATGGGAATGCTTGTCCTCAAATTATGCAGGCCGTGGTCACCAAATGTGCCCTTCTGTTTGTCTAAGTGTTCTAAGCTAGAAAAGAGGCTTGCTGCTATGGGAAAATGGTTCTGTTCCCCAGTTGGGGCTGGGGAGACTCCTTTGTCGAAGGAAAACCCTGAACTGCCATATGGTACCTCACTTGAGTTTCTGCAACCTGAACTGCCATATGGTACCTCACTTGAGTTTCTGCAACCTGTCAGAGACATCCACTGAGTATTTTTCCAAAAGTGATTTGGGATTTTACATCCAGGGAACTAAAAACATGAGAAGAAACCTCTTAGCTAAGATAATCGTCTAGAGCAAGGGTAACCGTTTTAATCTAGGGGACCAATTGGAAAATTGCCAAAAAATTGATTGTGCAATGAGTAATAAGGGTCAGTGTTTTTCACAGGAGAAAGCTTTATTGGATGTATACACCTTATATGCAGCATCAATGCGTGGCTTGACAAATGTTCTACCATTTATTCTGAGCCCTGTAGGGTCAATTAGAAGAGCCCGTTTGGCGAGGGATTGACAGATATCACTAATCTAATTGGTATCCCCTGGCTCTTTATTGGTGCCGCTCTCGCACTGTGAGGCCCGAGGCAGACACATTCTTGTCCCTCTCTCTGGGGAATACTTCTGCAGCCCACCGTGCTTCCTTTCTCTGTGTTTTTTTTTTTAACCAGTGTGAAGCAATTATTCCCTTGGCAATCTTCCCGATGCGATGCTACGGGACTTTGCGAGCTAAGTGGACGAAGGAGAATGCCAACAGTTCCGGTCGCCGAGCACGGGTGGCTTGAGTGAGCACAGCCAAGCTTGCATCTAGAATGAATAGTGACCAAAGGCCACTTGCTCCTTACCTGCTGAGGGGTGACAGATGGGCACAGGAACCTCCTTCCTTTACCCACCCACAATATGGGTCTCTGGAGGCAATACAGGTTCTGTAGGAAGAGGATGGCTGTGAGCTACCTAGGATTCCTTTCTAACCACGGTGGACTTTGCTGTCATGAGGCAAGATACATACTTTTTACACTTCCCATGTCGTTCACAACGGCCAAGGGGCACCTTTATCACACATGTTGAGAATGCCACATACAGAGAGCCACTTGCTCTGTCCAGCTGCATGCCCATGATCCTTTTGTCTTCTACTCCGTCATAGCTGCATCTGGTTTTATGAGGCAGGATGGTGTCATTAATAGATTCTTTGGAACGGTTTTCTTATTCGTGCCACTACCCTACACCCCACTTCTGGCTCATAGGATCTAACTAAAACTAGAAGACATACTATGTATATTTACACACATATACACGTACACACATATCAATGGAACTATACATGATTAGCAAGGAAAAATAATGTTTTCTATGTATCAAATACTTTTACAAATATCATGAAAAGTCACCTTAAGCTGCATAAAATAACAAGTCTGCGATGATCTTTTTTTTTCTTTTTCCTGTATGAAAGGTATTATTATAATGTAAGAGCTAATTGCTGAGAAAGGACAAATGTTCCACTCACTTTTCTGGGTTGTAAACATTCATCTCTTCCAGGAAAAGGCTGTCATTGAGGAACCCACTACTTCCTATCCTGGCCAAAAACTTCAAGATGATTCCCTTTTCGGATCCCAGGAAAACCACAGTGTGATTCTGATATGGCCCAGCAGAGCTGTCAACTGCAATCTTGGTCAGGCGGTATCTGAAATGGCAATATCATGATTTTTTATCTCTCTGTGAGTCTATCATTAAAAAGTCCCTTTTCCACTTCAAACAATTGTGACATAGCTTTCTAGAAATAATCTCATGAAAAATATATGCATATAAGTAATTCTCTCAAGCTGTTATGGTCCTTTATTTCCATATGCAGAGCATTAGTTTGGCTCCAATAGGGAGGGGAGGTATGTGTACATGGAGGCCAAGTCCCTAATAAACAAACCATCTGAAACCATTCAGCAATGAGCCCTTCCATGAGCAGTAAGGCAAGACTGATGTCTTCCATGGAGAGGGCAAGAACAATAAGCGAACTCATTCAGCACTCTTTTAACATTGAAAAGGGAAGTGATGGGTACCATTCTCCATGCTTTCCCACTGAGTTATAAAGCCTTTATCTCAATCTGCTGGATTGCAATCACAGAGGCCGACAGGGTTCTGAAGGTGGAGGGCTGCATGGTGCTACTAATAAATATAAGGACCTGAAACCCAAAGGTGAGATGCAGGCCTAGGATTAAGTTCTATTGGGCATTTTCTTTCTCTGGAATTCCTTAGTCATTCAACTTTCATGAATACCAGTTTATCCTAAAATAAATCTAAATAAAATAAATTATATACTGTGACAGGAACCAGAAATCATGAGCCCTCCTACAAGTAACATAAAGAAGTTCCCATCTTATCGTCATTGTACGTTAATCACTTTCAACAGAGTCAAGGTATGAAAGTGGTGATAATAAAGTAAATTATTTTGTTTTTATTGACTGCCACAACTGAATGATGCTTGGGAGAGCCTGCTGTGGTAATTGAAAACAAGCTAAGAAAGGATATTTAATGCTATCAAAAAAATCTCTCATCGGCTGTTGCTTCTCTGTTGATTACCCTTTCAGGAAACAAACACAGAGTACGACCCCTCATGCTGGAGTGCAATACAATGTAGTGTCCATTCAGGCTGACAATCCAGCAGCTTTCCTCAGGTGGAACCTTCAGGCACCTCCATCCACTGCTTCTCCCTCACCACTGCTCTGTACTGCACAGATTGGATGGATGAATTAACCCGGAAGGAAATCTTTTTCTTTCTTCTAATTGCTGGCATGGTTACAACCAGCCTGAAAATACTGGCACTCTTCTCGCTGGGAATGTGGCTATGGGGAGTTGGTGGCATCTACCCAACCCGTCAGCATTTCATAGCTGAATCAGTGCCCAGGACAGCAGAAGACGTTTGTGGTATTTCAAACATGATCCACACACAAGTTTTAGGAGTACAAGATAATGTCAAGGAAATCCATTTAGGACATGGTTGGCTTGACACTCACTCACCTGACCATCGTCCTCAGAAACCACGGTCTGTTGACGATGGAAGGCACCGCCTCATCCATGAGCGGATGGGTCTTAATGAAGTTCAGGGTATCGTCAGGAAACTCATTGGAGGTTGCATATTTTTCTAAGGAGGATGAACCAGCACAGCAACCTGGCCTGAAATTAAACAAAGGGTAGGAGGGAAAGCATTTATTTCATGCCTTATGGCAAATTCTTTGAATGAACTGCTTCCCTAAGCATCTGGGATGAGGGGGAATGTATGGCAGGCAGTGAAGAGGAAGCTGAACGATGCAGACTGCCACCAACTCCAAGATGCTGAGATTTCCTCTGGGCCGCCACCTCCTTCCATACAGGAGCCTCAGCCAGTGCCGTTCAGCTTCATCTTGAGGCAGCCTGGCTTCCTTCCAGATCCACAAACCCCAGTGAATGACGACAGAACTCGGAGCAAGCTAATGTGTGGTGCACATGTATCTCTGTACTCTACTATGTGAAAACCTCGCTGGAGGTTCTTGAGGAATCTGTTCTACAAAGGAAGGAAATTGAGCTGATGTTTTTACAAGTGCAGACAACAAAGATGTTCAAAGACGCACGTGGGCACATACCAACAAGATCACCTCTCACAGTATATTTGTTTTTTTATTTTTATGTGATTTGAGCAGGTATGAAAAGCCAATTATATGAAGAGTCCTGAAAAGTACTTATAATTGAACAATGATAGAAATTCTTTGCTTTTCATTCACAAGAAAGTGCTGTATGGTTTCGGGAGTCAAGAGACATGCCAGCAATGCCAGATCACAGAAATATGAAATTTGGGCTCTAGACACTTGATTACCTGCTAGTGCAGGAAGGAAACTGAACCTTCACTGTGTGCCCCACCCCCATGCCATGTAGCTACTGTTTCGTGGCATTAACCCAGACATCCCAGTACAAGCATCTTGATGTTGCAACAGAGATGAGGCAAGCCTGTGGAAGCCCCTGGGTAAACCCAGTGGCATGGTACAATTCACAACATATGTGTTCTGGTGATGGCTGAGTAAAACCATCTTCACATACCAAGGAGAGCTTTCCATAAATTTCTCCTTGAAACCTGATCTTTCTGGCTGAACTCCCTTTTCTGCTTATCCATAAGATACTTAATAATCCCAGGTGCTGACTTAGAGAATCTGTCTTCAGTTCCTATAGTGCACTTTTAACATCAAGTCTGCTCACCACAAACAACAAAATCTGATCCTGCCAGGGTAATTCGGGTGATTAAGATGGATACCCACTTGAGTGTCTCCTGGGAGAATGGCAACTCGCAGTATTTAAGTAAGTTCAATTAAGTGAACTTTTAGGGATTTTGGCGTGAGGGGCATGGGAGGTTGGGTGAGAGTATTAGAAAACAAAACCAAGACCAAGAAGAATGAGTAGGACACTGGGCTTCCTTCCATTGGAGCTGTTCCCATACGTGTTAGATGGCACATGCTGTCACAGAGATGCAGAATGTATGCCACACAGAGTGGGCAAACACAGGGTCAGGCCAAACGCTTCCTCATGACCCAGGTAGAATTAGCTGTTTTAGTGAGAGAATCTGAAGGATGTTATTATCTGAGCAAGAAATCTCTGGCGTGTCTTTGGGCTGTAGACTTCCATGCCAGCAATTGTAGGGCACAGTTATTTTAGGGGGCATGGGGTAGAGGGTGACACTATACTGTATGTGGGTGCAGAACAGGGAATAGCTGAGAGATTCCCATGTCCCACTGATCTCTTCCTGCCTTGGGCCTGCAGACCTGGATTCAGCTCTAATCCAAACATGGTTACAAAATCCAGGGACCACCACTTATAGTTCACATCGTATTGGGATTAAAGACAAGATTCTCTATGATTGGAGGGAGGTGGAGAGGAGCAGTGGAAATAATCTCTCTAGTTACGTGAGTTTGTCTAATCAACTTTACTCATTTCCCCATTTATAGTCCAACGAAGCTGGCTGTAGCAGATGGCTCCTCTCACTTAAACAGGTAAACCTCATTTACAGAGGGTAAGCAGAAGACAAGAGTCATCGCAGGTACTGGGGAGAACCCTGGGCTTTCGTGAAGCGGAAGAAGGCAAATGATGGTGAAGGTCTTTCTGTTTTCTGAGACCTCTATCTGCCTGGCTAGCAATCGGAAGGCATTGGCATGCAGTTCACAGGCTGCATCCCAGCAGAGAAGCCAGCTTCACCACTTCTGGAAGTCAAAAATAGTTGAACAAATATTTGCATGTACCTGGGTTTAGGGACTCGTTCATCAGGAACTGGTGTCCAGGTGGAATCAGGAGACTTCTGTTCCTTGAATCGCCCAGTAAAAACGTTGGCAATGTCAAGCATGTCGTAGGCACAGACTGCAGACCCAGGAATGCTGCAATGTGACAGTTCACACACGGTGTGACTCATACAGCTGTTATGCATTGCTATGGACAGTATCTAGTGCAGGGAGGTGGAGTTTAGAGTGCATACCTAGCATCACATGTGAAGGGACATTAATGCATCAAGAGACTGTCTCAATCAAAATTACATCAACAGCCTTAAAGAATCGACTAGCTACAGTAAACTCACAAGAAGGAAAGAGAAATCTTTCCTCCTTTCTTCCCTTTTCTTTTCTATCCTTCTCTTTTTCCTTTCCCCTCTTTTATTCCTTTCTTTCCATCTTCTGTTAATTCCACCTGCATGTATGAAATTCTCAATTTAAAGCAGAAAGTGCTCTGTAAATAACTGACAGACCTGCCCTCAGCTGGTCTGCAGTTCAGTATGGCGGCCAGTCCAAAAGCAACTGCAGGGCAGGCTGATAAGAGCCGTACACGGAAGAGTCAGGCACAAGGTGTCAGGAGAAGTGACTTGGCTGACACGAGGAACAACTACAGGGTTTTGATGGGCACATGGTAGGTAGTCAGGCTGACAGACCTGGGAGAGAACATGTGACATATGCAGGGTATGGAACATTCAAGAACCAGGCCTGAGTCCTGGTAAGTCTATGGCATAGGCAATGTGAGAGAGGATGGAAGGAGAGAAGGGAGCCAAACCACGGGGAAGCTGATGAGCTTGACCTTGTTCCTCAGGGCAAGGAGGGGACCCTCAAGGATTGAAAACCTAACCAAGTGTGCATGGATGGAAGAGGGAGTGAGGAAGGATGAAATCAGATGGAATAGAGTCAGTGATGGCTGAGGAGCTATAGAGGAAACTGGTAAGATCACCGTCACCTGATCTCATCAAACAGATGTGGTCCCTGAGACATAAGCATATCAAGTAGATGTTTCTTAGGAAAAATGAATAGATTAACCATAATATGCAGGACCCACTCTTATATTGTAATCACAAGGTAATGCACACTTAGAATACAAAACAAAAGCTCTCACACTGTAAATGTGCGCCTAAATGCCACCCTTGCATTCCCATGTATTAGGATGGTACATTTCTTCTTCTTCTTCTTCTTCAAAATCCTAGGTAGTTGGTATCTGATATGTGAACAAGCAAGCCTTGACATATTTTATATCCGTTCTCTTCAAATCTGAAAATCCTTACAGATGGCTAAAGCTTACCTAAATCTCATCAGGCACTTCTCGCTGTGATGTAAGCTCTTATTTTCATCTCTGTTCAGTGAGAAACTCTTGACTCTTGCCCTCCCTCCCCGTCATTGAGGAACATGCCTTCCTCCTCCAGCTTGCTCTGCTCTTGGCTTCCCTAATTCCTGGGCAATATCTTTCTAGATGCCGTTCTCCAACCTCATCACTTTTTGGGGGGTACCTGTCACCTAGGTACTCATGACGTGCTTAAGCATGTAAATAGTGTCATCCAAAGCAAAGCCATCTATCCCTAGAGAAAGGTGTTCCACACAGAACATGCTAGACGCTACATGGAAAGACGCCGCGGTGCATGCATTTTGATTCCGTGACCATGAGGTATGACCTACAGTTACCTTCCTTTCACACAGCAGTAATGCAGACTTGGAAGTCTTATTGGCTTGACAAAGAGCTGAGTTTCAGGAAGGGATGCTAATACCCGCATGCTTTCTGTTCTCTAATTTCCAAACATTTTCACTGCTTTGGGAACAATTATCAACGTACCATTTAATTAAGCAAAAAGTCTTAGCTCAATAAACACAGAAATAAGAAGGGATAGCCTCATACTCAATATTTCTAGGGACGATGCTTGATGGCTTATACATCTTCACTAGAGCCCTCCTGAGAAAACAGGGCTGGTGTTGGAATCTGGGCTATGAAGCAACTTGTGGAGGGAGGTCACCTGAGGACTGCTTCCTCAATAGGATAATAACTGGATCCCTGGCTGGGGTACTTGATGGATTCTTCTCACTCTTAAGTCGAATGAACTCTCAGTGTTTTTAACGTCTAAAGATCCAATCCACCCATGGAAAGACAAGTGAAAAGGAATGTAGAAGAACTTTCAAGAGGGAGGAGAAAAATCCCTGTGTCTCCTATTACTGACTACCTGGACCAGGCAATGGATTCTATTGAGCTTAGTTTCCTCAAGTGTAAAAAACATGAAAATAATATTTGGCTTCCAGAAAAGGAATTGCACTTGAAAAGTATGTCAGTTATATAAATAGGAGATATTGTTATAATTTATTTAACTCCTTTTAAAACCCTAAATTAATAAAGATTATAAATGTCAATGAATTCGTTGATTAAAAAAACTCAGTTGTACTCGCTTCTTAGTCACAAACGGTGGCTGACAGTTTTCCATCAGTGGTAAATATTGGGTATTAGGAATTAGGCATTATTTCCCTCCAGCCCAGGGAAAAGGGGATTGGGAAGAATAAATGATGTCAACTCATCCAGGTCATGGTTACCTGTTATAAGGTGTGGAAAAGGTTGCCAGGACAACATCACGACCGTTAATGCGAATCACCTCTGTAACTGCCTGGAGTATGTTGAAATAAAAGTGAGAGTCCCCAGGAACGGAACAGTTCAGGCGAGCCTTGAGGAAAGATGTCCACTGCTTCTCTAGGACCCTCTGAGACCCTCCCATGTCGTTCTTACACACCTGAGCCACCCTAGGAAAAACCACCTGCAGGGAGAGAGCACAGAGGGAAAATGAAATGCAGCTGCTTCCTTCTAAAATGCAGAAGATCCTAGAAGAACTTGCCTTTCCTTGACAACAGAAACAGAACAACAAGGTGCTTAATTTAATATTGTGTTTCTAAAATCAGTAATGGAAAAAAAAGAGAAAAGAAAAAGAAAAAACTCAGCATAGGAACAGCATGTTTTAAAAGATAAGGCTGTGGCATTTAATACGGAGCCATAAATCCTTCAGGGGATCAGCTCCCAGCCACATAAACTCATTTCCATACAGACTGCTTAGCTTTTTATTTCCTCAAACAAAAGCATACTTTGTATGCACCATTTCTGCCATCCTCACTGGCTGCCTCTGGGGCTGGAATCTCATACTTAGAGTGTGAGTTCCTCTGACTGTGCCAGCCACCCTGGCATTTTATTTTCACCTTCTAACTTAGTGACCTTGATCTGCTGTCTGGTTAAAAATAATGGAAATAAATATCCCCCAACTACTATATTATTTTCTACGATAAAGACAAAAATCAAGACCCAATTTACTTAAAAGATAGTGGAAATGAATTCTCTCTGTGGAGTAACTCAATTAAAAAAGAAGATTGTACCCTGGAAGCAGCATCTCAAGATACTTGGAATTTGCGATGAAAGCAACCAAGCATCTGTTGCTTTGCTCTTCAGTAGAAGCACCTAGAAGGTTCCCTGTAATTTGTAATCGCTCTGAAAAACTAATAGGGCTTGCAGGCAGCACGGTTTCATTGCTGCAGATCCCCGGCTGCATCATTATTGGGTTTATAGTTTGCATTTCAGGGTCATTTGAAACAACATTGGTTCAAAAGTGGATTTCTGAAAATGTCACAAGGGGAGCTCAGAATGGCCTCCTACCCTCTTACCTTCCCCATGGTGTTGTATTCCACTGCGATTTCCCTGAAGAAAAAGTAGATATAGTCTCCGTAATCCACTGCTTGGACAAAGTAGGGTTCTGCAGACAAAGGGGCACTTTAATTGGGGATCTGTCACACAGTGTTAGAATTTTAATCAAGTGGAGCCAAAGATATGTTCGTAATTAAATGTGTAAGGCTATTTGACATATGTTTAACATTAACCATTTCTAATGACTTCACACACATAAGTGTTGGTAATTGCTGAAGGCACTTGAGCTTACAAATTGTATCTTGCACAAGCTTTGTAACCAACAGTGAAGGATGAGGTTTGCAAATCTCTGTCATTTTATTTTCCATAATGGAGTGTCCATATGATGGAGAGCATTGTGTACACAGCACCCTATCACCCCCACTCACACAGGGTTTGTGAACAGGAAAGATCCTGTTCCCCACCACCTCTAAATCCCCGTCCTCTTTCGTGAACAAACTCTTCACTTCTTTTCATGTGGGAATCTGCAATGAGTTTGAGGCAGAGAAAGACGAAGGTCACGTATTCTATTGTTATAGCCCTGGTGGTTTTGTTAATACTCCAGAAAACTCGTGGGAAGGGGAAAGGGAGGTAAAATAAATCAGTTGAGGCAAATGATGCAATTTACATGATTTTGTCTGTCAGAAGCCATTACAAAAAAATGAATCGACAGGCTGGTCTGTCCGGATTCTAAATCTCCCAGTAGCTATGTACTCCTTGCCCTCTTTCTTCATTCAGTGGCTCACCTTTCAACCATTTGGAGTCATGCTTGACAGTCCTGAGGGTAGGGCTGTCTCCAAGACTCCTGTAAATGACCGCATCTATGGCCAGGAAGTCCGTCACTGTGGCTGAGTATAGTTTTCCATCTTAGAAGAAAAAGAGAGAGAGAGAGATGAAGAGGGTGCAAGCGAGGTACTGGGGGTGGGGTTGGGTGGGGGGAGTGACAATAAAGACATCCCCCTAGATTGCTTTCAGACATCAGGCAAATGAGATAGGACAACTGGGAAAAATCCAAGAGCCGCTAGGAAAAGACTTGGACCGCATTCCTAACCATTTTAAATCGGGATCCTGAGAGATGAAACATTTTTCATTTTGAAATTGCATGGCAATTTTTCTAAGCAGTGGCAGAGGCAGCTCAGGAAACAGAGTAACTGAAGAAGGATGTTTGCCTCACTTGATTAAATGGACCTTGACTGACATCTCAAGGCCAAAGAAGGACCCTAGCCTGCTACTAATGCCACCACGCCACAGAAAACTGGATTAGGTGGGAGTTCGAGGAAGGGTAGAAGCTGATTTTATCCCCACAGATTTTAAGTCCCTACAGAAGTAAGGGTGACCTCGGCTTCAGCCTGAGCAGGTGAAGGGAGTTGAAGGAAGAGAGTTCATAAACTCAAAGAGCTGACTCAATGACCACTTCCGTCCTGGGAGTCAGTTTCTTCTTCTCCACATCCCCGCCCCCCCACCCGGGGTAGGGTCTCACTCTAGCTCAGGCTGACCTGGAATTCACTATGTAGTCCCAGGCTGGCTTCAAATTCACAGTGATCCTCCTACCTCTGCCTCCCAAGCGCACCACACCCAGCCATAGCTTCTCTTTCCTCCAGTAAGGAGACATCATTAAGACCTGCCAATCTAGCCTTAGTGACAGATCTGTGCTTCACTTTAGGACTTCTGAAGTCAGAAACTGAAAATATTAAGATACATAACATTCCAATGAATGAAGACTGAAGATTAGTCTCTGACCTTTAGGTTCTTTCCTGAATTAGCAAACACTCTGTGAACATAAAACCAAATGAGCTATTTAAAAATAACAAATTTATGTAGATTACATGGAAAGTAATTATAGCCACAAGAAAATTCCTTGATTCATTTTAAAGGATGGTATCATTCCATTAATTACATGTCAAGTGACTTAGTGTCCAATATAGCATTTTATTTTAAGTTCTTCCATAGGTAGGTTTTTTTTAGGTTCTTTGTTTTAAAAAAGTTATTTAAAAACACTTAAGTAAATGTCTTGATATCCACCTTTGGCCTTAAAAATCAAAATTTGCTCAAGTTCAAGTCCAAACTCTTTTTTTCTTTTCTTTTTTTGGAGGTAGGGTGTCACTCTAGCCTAGGCTTAGTTGGAATTCACTATGTAGTCCCAGGCTAGCCAAGAACTCATGGCAATCCTCCTACCTCTGCCTCGCAAGTGTTGGGCTTAAAAGGCATGTGTCACTATGTCTGGCAAGTTGGAACTCTTGCTAAATGCATATTAGTAGCTAAAAAAAAAGTTGACTCAGTTGAGTTGAACCACAGAGATCAAATCATCTTTCTATTGACAAACATATACTGACACCTCACAGCTTTTCTTATGGGATCTATGTGCTACATTTTCATGGCCCTGAGTCATACAGATATGCCTGTAAGGGCCACTGAGTGCCATGATGGTAATTTATTCTGCCTATGTGTTCTCCAGGACTCTTTTGGTTTCACATTTAACACTTCACTAAAACAGAACAGTATTCTGTGATCTCTTGGCTATGATACCATTCCGTCATAACAAAGGTTTACCATGAATAAGCACTGAGCCTTTATGGAATCTCGCACATTGCAATGTGCCGCCTGGGATGGGGAAAGGCATGTCTTGTTCTTGATGGCTCTTAAGGGCTCGAGAGCCAATAGTGGACACATACCCCGTCCTGCACAAAAACCTCTCTTTAATTTATAGTTCCATGAAAGGCTCCCTGGCCTTGTTCACATCCAGGCTTAAAGGCAGGCCAGCAGGGCTGTGTTCCTGACAATGTGGGGGCTGCGTCTTTACAGAGCCGTCCTCTCTCCTGGGAGAGAACCCTGGGAACCTTCCTGCTTCTACAATCTGTCACTGGGGATGGAGGCTCACAATGGGCGACACTGTGAAGGAGCGGGAACTGATTATGTTCTATAACCAAAGCCTTAAAGTCTCCCTTCCACTGGGATGTGCCAGGTTTCAGCTGCTAGGATGGGAACGATAGCCTGCTGCTTTATTATGTGTTACAGTACTCACTGTTACACCAACATTTCTCTCCACATCACTAGCACATACACAGCTGGCAATGAATTTTTAAATAAATTCCTACACTCCTACACTCAAACACACACACACACATTCTACTAAAGCCGAAGATGGCAGCTGATTAGCTGTTTCTTCATATGCTTTGTAGCAGAAGGATTAGATGGGGTTGGGGTGCATGGGCCCACCTAAGCTATCAGCACCACCCTGTTAGCCCCTATGGCCTTTTGCACTGAGATATGCATGTAACCTAATGAAGTCAATGACATTTGAGGAGGCATATGCTGCCTCACTGCTCCGAGCAAGCTTCCAGAAGCTTCCTTTTGTTTCTTTCCCTTTTCCTTTCTCCATGTAGACAAGCAGCCCTGAAGCTTTCACTGGGGCTGGCAGCCATCCTCGGCTGTAAGAACAGTTGTCCTGTAAAAAGGGTGAGGCAGGGCTGGAGAGACGGCTTGGCAGTTAAGGTGCTTGCCTGTGAAGCCTAAAGACTCAGGTTCAATTCCCCAGTACTCACATAAGCCAGATGCACAAGGTGGCACATGCATCTGGAGTTCGTTTACAATGGTTAGACTGCCTCTTTGTCAGTCTGTCTCTCTCTCAAATAAATATATATATATTTAAAGGTTTATTATTTATTTATTTATTTGAGCTTGAGCTAGGGAGGGAGAGAGAGATGGAGAGAATGGGTGCACCAGGGCCTCTAGCCACTGCAAACAAACTCCAGATGCATGTGCCACCATGTGCGTCTGGCTTCTGTGGGAGTGCAGAATTGAACCTGGGTCCTCGGGCTTCTCAGGCGTGCACCTTAACCTCTAAGCCATCTCTGCAGCCCCATTTTTTTTTTTTTTTAATGGTGAGACAGAGAAATGCCAAAGGAGCTGCTATTTGCAGATTGCTATTGAGTGAAACCGACCAAAGTCTACCCGACTATGATTGGAGCCCAAACATGCCATCACATGTTCAGTGCTCTGCTGTTTTCTTTTTCTCAAGGCACAAACGCCTGCGGATGAGTGGCAACGACTTCTTCTAAGAAGCCAAACTACAATTTCTGTACTTATTTCAAGTGGAAAAGGTATTCTTAATTAGAGTATTCACCAGAGACTCGAAGTACAACTGCGCCTACACCGAAACCCTCCAGAGCAGGCTCTCTCACAGGCTTGAACACACAAAGGCAAACGCAATGAAAAGAAACCAGGTCATTTACCTGCAAACAGTGCAATGTTGGCATGTTTGGCATCATAAGGGCATCTGGCCATTCCACTAAATTCATCCCCCAAAGGTTCCAAAGTGTCGATCTAAATAAAAAATAGGACTAAGTCACTACCAACAACCACCGGCAGCAGTAACTGGTTTTTACCAAGTGCTTAATGTGCAGATTAATTCATATGCATTCTTGCAAATACATATATGTGTATATATATATATATATATATATATAATGTTTATAAATGCCCTTTGAGGCAAAGCTATTGGTTTCAGGTGAAGACCAGAGGTTTAGAAAGATAAGTAACTTGACCAAGGCTCCACAATTAGGAGCGTGTGAACTCTGATCATGTCTGCTTGACTCTTACACATTATAACACACAGATTTCCACAGTCTAGTGGAATGGTCAAGAAATAAGCACTGTAAAGGAAAATCTCTGCAGCAATCACTGGGAAAAAAAATCTTTCTGCCCCAATTATACATTGAGTCATGAACTCTATAGAGAATGATCTTGGTTTCTGGATTTGTTTTGCCTGACAAATCTTTCCTATGTGGATTAAATCCCAGTAGGAGACACGGGATTTTTTTCCTCAGCTTAGTTGGTGGAACAATGTGACATCAGCCACGATGAAAAACCACAGATGCAAGAACTCAGCAGCATCTGCTGCAGCATCGCGGGATGGCCTCTCCCTCCGAAAAAGAGATTTTAGAAGTGTGTTCCACCCTGGGGTTGCACAGCAGGAAAGCAGAGGCCCAGGAGGTGCCCACTTCCTGCAAGGGCCAATGCTACCTGACTGCCTTCCATGGCCTGGGGCCACCACAGGGTGCTTCCTTTGCGCTAGAGGTTAGGAGGTCAGAGCTGGACGGCTTGTGAGTTTTCTTGGGCCAAGTTAGTATGGGAAGACACACACACACACACACACACACACGCACGCACGCACGCACACACACACACACACACACGCACACACACGCACACACACGAGAGAGAAAGAGAGAGACAGAGAGAGAGAGAATGAGAATAAACTGAGACCCCAACTTTTAATTTTTCACCTGGCTTTATTACTTTTTTAGACCATGTAGAAGTCAAGGCAGGCCTTTCTTACCCACGGCTTGTGTATGACTCACCTTCTCCGGCCCCAGCGGCATTTGTAAGTGTGACAAAGCCTCCCTCATTGTTTACCAAACTCCATTTCCCTTTCCTCTACACTTTCCTCACACTAAACTACATTTCCCATCTTCCTTTGCAGTCCCATGTGGCTGTGTGACAGTGCTCTGGCTGGTGGAATGTGAGTGTAAAGCTATTTGCCTCCTCTCACCCTGATCCCCTTGCCATTTGCCCCCACCACATAGGGAGGATGCCAGGACCCTCAGAGAGGGCAGAGGTGTGAGTAGGGACCAGATCTCCAAATCACTTCATGGAACTGACCTATCTCACTGTCCCCTATGCCAGTGTGACAGGAGCAGGAAGAAGGACACCTTTCGCAAGAGCCAGAGGTTTGCTCCACCTTGACCAGCGGTAGAGTCTCCACGCCAGTCCTTTTGGGTTTTCCTAGCATGTCAGACGTTCTCCACAACATTAATGTCTTCACATTTATTTATAGCCTAATTCAACTTTTGCTTTATGGCATGTTAACATCCGGGAGTACCAAGGGTGGGTCATGGGTTTGAAGATGGAAAGAAGCTGAATTTAAAATGGGCCTGGTACTGAGGTCACTTTCCAGGAGGGGAGAATGAGGGTCTGGCTGGCAGCTCTTAGTGCCAGCCAGTCACGTGCACCTGCCGTCCTCATGCCGCCAACCACTTTGAGATAGTCCTTGCTGACGTTATCCTATGCTTGTAAACTAACTGAGAATCACGTCAAGCAGCAGTCTTTAAAATATAACTTTTTAAGGAAAAGAGAGACCAAATCAGACATCCTTTAAAGCAATGTATCCCCAACCCCCCACCCCACCCTCAGGACACTCTTCAGGAAAGTCTTTTTCAGATACTTTATCTCAACAAGAGCTTTCTGTACAATGGTGAGGCTCTGTGGTCTGCGGGGCTGGCAAGAGTTTAGCTGCATACAATGATGCAAGAGAAATACTTGATCCCAAGGGCCACAGGCTCTAATCCCAACAACAGGCAAACAATATGCAAGGAGGATATTGTACCTACTCCTCAGAGGGGCTGGTACCTGTAGAGGAGTCAAAGGCAGGAAGCAGGGAAACTTCACATACTAGTTACTGGGTTGTGACTTTGGAAAAGTCCAAGGACAAAACATAGAAGCAGTAAAAACAAAACAAAACAAAACAAACAACCCCCCCCCAAAAAAAAACCACCACCCTGGTGGAAAGTCCTCTTTCCCTGAAGTAAGAATGAATCCTTGTAGTCTTCAAATCTCTGACTAAAACCACAACTCCTGGGAAATTACATCCCCAGAGAGGATAAATAATTACATGAAGAGCACACCTAAGTTTTGTAGAAAGTTCTGGATGTCTAGAGCTCACAAGAGGAATAAAGATGTGGAGGGCATGGAGTGTCGCTTGAAATATATGGTGGGCAGCCTTCAAACTCTTCCCCAGGAAGGGGATAAGAGAGGGTAATAGGTGGTGAATATGATCAAAATACTTTATATATATGTGTGTGTGTGTGAGTTGTCAAAACGAAAAATGAAATGGGGCTGGAGGGATCGCTCAGTGGTTAAGGTGTTTGCCTGCAAAGCCAAAGAACCCAGGTTTGATTTCCCAGGACCCACATTAGGCGATGCACAAGGGGGCGCATGCGTCTGGAGTTAGTTTGCATTGGCTGGAGGCCCTGGCGTGCCCATTCTCTCTCTCTCCCCCTCTTTCTCTGTTAAATAAATAAATAAAAATATTCTTAAAAAAGAAAAATGAAGTGAAGATCATCTTATTGGAGTCTACATTATTTATTGCACATTACTTTTTCAAATAAAAATTGTATCAATTCTAGGTATGGAACAGAGGCAAAGACTGAAAAATGTGTCCCTTTCTTGTTTCAGGTCACTCTCTAAACACTGACACTTCTGTGAGTTGATGAGACTGGAGGTTTTTGGTGGAAGGCTGGTCACCGTTTGTGCTTTGAGATCTTGCTCCTGATCTCTTGATTAAGAGCACTTACAAGAGCAGCTCTCATTCTCCCTGCAGCCCAATACATGATGTCCCGTATCATCAGCGAAGCCATGCTGTGCCCTGGGGCAGAAAAGAGCACTGGCATTGCTAGGCATCGAGACAGGGCATGTGCGAACACATCCTATGTGTAGCTTCTGGGAGCCTGGCTCCCAGAACACGTGTGCACGGCTGTGGCTACAAGTGAGAGGCGAAGGCATCCGTACAGGTGAGGCACTGTGGGAAATGGAACATACACAGGAACAAGGAACTGGACCCCTCACGGCCTGTGTGTCACGGTGCCGAGAAAACTTGTGACACGTCATGAGAGATAACGTTCCAGCTAGGGAATTCCTTGGGACATGTTAGAAGCATTAGCATTAATGAGTCCTAAACAATGACAAACAAGGATGAAATACTAAGTGGTAGAATTAAAGCTGAAATTGTATGCTGTCACTGGGCTGTGTCTAAGAAGAGGTGGATTTTAAAACTTGACCTTTGGTTTAGAATAGATTTTTTTTTTTTTCATACTAACCTTGATTTTTAAACATACTGCATACAAATCGTGTTTATCTTACTTACTGTATTTTATGTGTGCTGGTGTGTTCTGTGCCTAAGTCAAGTACCTCCGTTTCTTCATCCTTGTCTTGGTCCTGCTGGGTCTAGCTTCTAAAAGCAAGGTGGAGGGGCTGAGAGATGGCTTAGTGGTTAAGCGCTTGCTCATGAAGCCTAAGGACCCCAGTTCGAGGCGTGCTTCCCCAGGATCCACGTAAGCTAGATGCACAAGGGGGCACATGCATCTGGAGTTTGTTTGCAGTTGCTGGAGGCCCTGGTGTGCCCATTCTCTCTCTCTCTCTCTCTCTCTCTCTCTCTCTCTCTCTCTCTCTGCCTCTTTCTCTCTCTCTCTGTTGCTCTCAAATAAATAAAAATAAAAATAAAAAAAAAAAAGTAAGATAAACTAGATGCTCTCTATGATGTTTCTGTTAAGAAAAGGCTGGGGTGGCAGGAGAGTCTTTTCTGGTTAGCCCACTAATTCTGATTCTGGCCTCAAATTGCTTTCCTCATTCTTCACACCTTTATTATTGCACCATATTATGGTAAACTCCAGATCTGTATGTATTTCTCCCCATGCAGCTCTGTAAAGAAGGTTCCTAACCATCTTCTTCTTGCTGGTGTGAGGCATAACATGCACAGTAGAAACCCTCTCTCCTGCTCCCCAAACTCAGCTTCCTTGTGCCTGTGTTGTCTCTATTCCCCATCCACAATGATGGCAGCCCCACCATCCACTCTCCAAGAGAGGGCCTGGCAGGCCTTGCTGGCTCCTCTCTCTCCCCTTCCTTGTCCATCATAAACTAACTCCTCCTGGGGTTTTCTTATTTAAGTACTCCCTGAATCTATTCTTCCCACCTACCTCTTTTTTTTGGGGGGGGGGCACTTGTCACTTCAGAGGGCAGCAATTCAGAAACAAATGACCTTTCTCAAATTCAATAGGTTGTTCCTTGTGCCATGCCTTTGTTCATGCCATTCCTTTCTATCTCTGCCCTTTGTTTTCGTTTGTTTGTTTGTTTTTTAGTATTTTATTTATTTACTTGGGGGGGGGAGAGAATGGATGCGCCACGGCATCCAGCCACTGCAAACAAATTCCATATCCATGTGCCCCCTCGTGTATCCTGGGTCCTGGAGAATCGAACCGGTGTCCAGTGGCTTTGCAGGCAGACTCCTTAACCACTAAGCCATCTCTCCAGCCCTGCCCTCTGTCTTACTTTTGCTAACTTATCACCATCTTTTAAGGGAAAGGGTAGGCATCATCTTGTTCATGTTTGTTTTTTTTTTTTTTTTTTTTTTTTTTTCCAGTACATGTCTGGGAGGTGCTATTTCAAGCTGTGAGCAATCACGGATGTGGGCTCTGCCCTCATAGACAATCTGTGTTTCACTGGGTGTTCATGTTCCAGGCATGAGGACATCAGGTGGGAACTTTCCAGAGATGGACACTCTGCCTTCCTCCAGCAGCTTTTTCTCCACTCTGTCTCAGGCAGGAGTGGAGCCATTTGTACTGGCTTCCCTAATGCTCCACATTATAACATCATGGCAGCAACTCCACAGCCCTGCGGCCTTCTTCTCTGGGCCAGGCTTCCCTAAGAGCTGAGGCCTTTTCTCCGCCTCTGTAACCTCAGTGCTTGGCTACAGCAGAAACTAAAACCATGTTTTCTGAGTAAAAATACTTGGCAGGACGAAGGAAAACAAAAGGGTGGAGCAAAGACCTTAAGACCATCTGACTTCTGCTGGGCCAGCTCAGGAACCGCTGGGGCCCCCGCTGCATCCACGCTGACTGGATTTGCTGACGCTCTGAGACATACGCAAGAAGCCCCCACACCTTTTCTTGTATAAAGGCCTTGGTCAGGTGAGCTGACTACTAAACAGCATTTAGGTCCTGTGTTCTTGAAAGTCGTGCCAAGAGGAAGTTTCAAATGGCATGCTTTTGAGATACCTTTTAGAAGGGGAATCCCTTACCAATTAAGTGCAGGGTTTTGTGTGTGTGTGTGTGTGTGTGTGTGTGTGTGTGTGTGTGTGAGAGAGAGAGAGAGAGAGAGAGATAAAAGAGGCAATATGATGGTGGGAAGAAGAAAGAGAAAGAAAAAGAGAAAAGGTCCACATGGCATGACCACGTGGTACACACGCAGTCCTCTGCATGATAGGGAGACTTATAAGAACTGCTGTTTGTGGGGAAGGCTTTTTAAAAGATGTGCAAAGACAGGAAACTTAGAAACCTGCCCAGGATCACTCATACACATCAACACATTAAGCTGAACAAGCACAGGGAGCCCAGATGGTGTTGAGTTACCCCTGTTAGGTTGTTGCAGGTACAATCACAGTAAATTATGAAATTCCCCTGGGGCAGTTAACAGACAAATGGCATTTACCTTGTAGTTTCTGCAGGAAGGGTTGAAAGCGTTGGTTCCACAGACAAACAAAGCATCGTCATTTTTCTTGAGAAGAACTTTAATAAAGTTGTGACACTCGTCCTGGAAAAGAAGCCAAGCTGCTCTGTAGGAGCGCATTCACCGCTGTGTACCATGGATACCATGCTTTGCCAAGAGTAAGGTTACAGTAAGGTGAGGAAAGCTGCATAGCTGAGGAGCTTCCCTTTGAAATGCTCCTGAGCCTAGCCAAAGGATGATGCCGACAGTTATTTACTAGTAAATAAAAACATTGCATAGGATTGAAAACGGTTTATTTTATATCACAGAAGGAAGGAATGCTGAATATGGCACCTCCCATCACATTGCTTTTTTTTTTTCTTTTTTTTTTTTTTTTCGAGGTAGGGTCTCACTCTGGCCCAGGCTGACCTGGAGTTCAGTATGTTGTCCAGGATGGCCTTGAACTCACAGCGATCCTCCTGCCTCTGCCTCCTGAGTGCTGGGAGGCATCACTATGCCTGGATATCACACTTTTATTGCCAGATGATCCACGGTCCCTTGATGTACAAGGTTTCTGGCTGAAGTGGGTTTGTTTGTTTGTTTGTTGTTAGATTTTGGGGGGTTACAATAGAGGCACCAGGACAAAGCGTTTCTTGAGTTCAAGACTTTATTGCAATGGATGGAGGAGAATGAGAGGAAAAGGGAGAAAGTGGGGAAGGGAGTGGGTGGAGATAGAGAAGAGAGGAGGAAGATAGAGGGGACATACACCAGGAAAAGAGAAAGGGACCCAAGAGAGGGAAAGAAGGGAGAGAAAAGAGGAGATGAGCCATCTAGCAGGAGGGTGAGATGAGACAGAGAGAGGGTTTTATGAGGAAAGGGAGGGAAGTGCCCCTCCGGGGAGGGGTTCTTGGTGATATGCTTTAGTAAGGGTTGGGGGAAACGACACCGCCCTCTTCTAAACTGTAAGGTATCTTCACCCTAATAGGAGGAGCCTCCCAAATCCCAGGTTTACTCTAGGCATGGTCAGACGAGAGGAGAGAGAGAGAAAGCTTTGGGACTCTTACATTTTTATGTTGTTCTATGACCAAAGGCACAAAAGCCTACCGGTCTGTGATAGTCTTTTGTGAGTGCTTTGGCAGCCTCCTGGAGGGGCGGGGACCTGCCTTGAGGTGGGCTATCGGAACAGAGCACTCAGAAGACTCAGGTGGTCAGCTTTGTGTCCATAATCCTGACTGCGCCTAAGGAATTCACAATGCGGTCCTGGCAGCTGTTGTAATGTTTCATCACATTAAAAGCAAACTATTTTTTTTTTTTTTTTTGCAAATTAAAGCCTTCAATAAGTTGATGGAAAAAGCAATTACTGGGGAAAAGGGAATAGCATGATGCATTCTACGTTGCAGTCTACATTGGGGATAACCGTCAAAGCCATAACCCAAAGTGGCAGCTACAGGAGAAATGAAAATTGCCTACCTTATGTTTCCCCTTCATTCTGCATGTGTCTACATCAGCCTGTCTAGATTTCCATGTCAGTTTCTGCAGGGATCAAGAAAGAAATCAATTAGAGCCCAGAGGTTGTTGCATTTGATTTTAAAAGTTCCCTTGGGGAGATTAGAGGCTGAACATATATATTTATTGAAAGCTTTCCACACCCTTTCTCCATGATTAATTCACCATAACAAAAAAAAAAAAAAAAAAAGATTAGAGATGAAAACATTCATTCAATTTTGAACCCTTATCTATTCATTAAGCTACAAAATGCTCTTCTCTTTGAGATAATGGTAAAGGGAGAAAGGGAAGAAGCAACAACAACATGGACATTTCACATAAAATATCAAAAATAACTCATAAATTATGCTCATTTTTACAAAATAATGTGTTCTTGCCTTTCTTTACAGTTAATAAATCATTTTTTTTTTTTGAAAAGGCCTGTTCTTTAAATTATAGAAGTTCTTTTTTAAGCATAAAGGAGACATTCACTTTAGGTGAACAAAGACTTAATTCAGGTTCTGCTCATTCATGTAAATGAGCGGGCCAAGGGGATGGTCTCTTCTATTCCACAGGTTTCATTAGCTACAATATCCCCATGCGGAGCTATGAGGAAAGCTCGTGTGAGGTTTATGTGTGTCTGGGATGGATAATGATTAAATTACAGGGCCACAACAGTCAAATCAATTTCATACTGTATGACATGGAAGCATTAATTAATATTAGAACATTCTAATATGTTTGTGGGGCAGATTTACTTATGAAAATTGACATTTTTGCTGGACAAATAGCAATATTAAAGGATTTCAGAAATTATGTCAAACTCCAAAATGTATGTATACGTCCATGAATGAAATATTGTTTTCAAATATCTAATGACCCATAGCCTATTCCCAATTTGTCACAAGGGGTGTGTTGTCATTTCCAAATCAGCATTAGCCATGTCGTCTCAAGCACTGCACTTAAAACACATATTCTCTTCAAAAACTATCCTAAGAGCCTCCACTTTAGAAAGATGGTTTTAGGGGCTGGAGAGATGGCTCAGCAGTTAAGGCTTTTGCCTGCAAAGCCAAAGGATCCTGGTTCGATTCTCCAGGACCCACATAAGCCAGATGCACAAGGGGGTGCATGCATCTGGAGTTCGTTTGCAGTGGCTGAAGGCCCTGGCACTCCCATTCTCTCCCTCTCTCTCTCGCTCTGCCTCTTTCTCTCTCTCAAATAAATGAATAAAATATATTTTAAAAAAGAAAGATGGTTTTAAAACAACTTACTTTGCTACAATATATTTCTTCTGTGTGGGATGTGTCTATATCAACAGTATAAATATGGTCCCTGTAAACAAAGAAAAATTAACATAAGGTCAAACACTAGAGGCAAGATAGCTGATTTTCTGCAGAATGAGTTATGGTGTGTTCGGGGCAGATGAGCCCATGACTGTACGTTTTTAAGAAAGAAGATATCCACATGCTAGAAAAGAAGAGAACTTAGCATTCGGGAGATAGCTCGACTCACATTTACCAAGTCCTAATACCTCATGTTATCTTTCTCTATGGAACATCTTTTTATTTATGTATACACAGGTATATCCTCCAGCCACTGCAGATGCGTGTGCCACTTTGTCACTTTGTGCAGCTGGCTTACATGGGTACTGGGAAATTGAAGGTGGGGCCTTAGGCTTTACAGTTAAGCGTCTTAACCTCTGAGCCACCTGTCCACACTTCCCAGAGTAACCATCCTCCGAATGGCAGAACCATAGCAGATACGTGTCTGGAACACAGGTGGGAGGAAAGGTTAAACGGGTCCAAAGGCTGAAACACATAGATGGGTTCACATGCTCTTTCAGGCTCTTCAAACCCATTCACTGAATGCTTTGGTGTTCAGCCTGCTACACTTGTTCATTACAGGGCCTAACAAAAAGCTAATCCCCACCTCCATCTCTCTTGAGAAAATGGATTTTCAATCTTAGCTTTGATAATTTGATCAGTAAGATGGACGATGAGAGAGGTGAAATTATTTCCAGAAGCCACCATTTTCTTCCCAAGAGGATGGTAAATTAAAGTGTAAAAGACAGGGGCTAAAGTTGCCATCTCTTGCTTCTGTTCACTCCCCTGTTGGGCTGAGAATTTGGTTGTCATTACAGTTTGCTTCCAATCCCTCCTCCCCCTTGGAAAGGGAGAAACAGAATCAGCAGCTCAGGTGTGGGGTTATATTTAAACCTCCCCTTCTGGGTGAGCAGAGAACAAGGGCGTTTTTGTCTGGAATTCAGAAGAAAGAGAAGAAAAGAACTACACTCCACGAAGGAGATGGGGGGTGAGGGAGGGAAAGCCAAACAGCTCATTTTCCCTTGAAATAATATTGACTTTTTCTAAAATGCAGGAAGTCCTGGGGCTGGAAAATTATCCACAGCTTTAAAACCAGGACCTCAGGGCTCCCATGCAGGACTTTCAGGCCCCTTCATTATTTATAAGGAAGCGAGGTGTGTGTGTGGGGGGATTTCTTTGTAGAATTCATGTACGTTTGTGTATATAATAATATGCATATACATGCATTCAGTTCTTGGGAAATCTGCTTGCTCCTTCTTTTAGAGAAAACACAACAGAGAAAAATAGAAGCATGTTTCTCACGTGAAAATAAAAGGAGAGCACAGACATCTTGGCTTAAGAAATCTCTTGCTTACTACTGAGCTGTGTGTGTGTGTGTGTGTGTGTGTGTGTGTGTGTGTGAGAGAAAGAGAATGTGTGTTTGTGTAAGGGTGGTGAGGGGGAGAGCCTGTTTCATTAGCTGCTGCACTGAGAAGCGTCTATGACTTTAGTAGGATGCCAGAACCACTCTGCCCTTTAATTTCAAGGCAGTTTATTGCACTGTTTGTCACTCATTTATCTTTAGGGTGGTGCTGTGGTCAGGTACATTATTGGCCTGAAATTGGCTGCAACGTTGGTATCAGGTTGTCCTTGACCTTCAAAAACTTAAGTAGAGCCGGGTGTGGTGGGGCACGTCTTTAATCCCAGCACTCGGGAGGCAGAGGTTGGAGTTCAAGGCCACTCTGAGACTACATAGTGAATTCCAGGTCAGCCTGGGCTAGAGTGAGACCCTACCTCAAAAATAAAAAAATAAAAACCCCACAACCTTAAGTAGAAGCTGAATATATGAATGGTAAATCAACAACTGATTAATATGCACTGGCAAGTCCTCAGAAAGCTCTCAGATTGCCCTCTTTTGGCATGGCCTGTTTATGTTAATTAGTAGTTTGGAGATTGAAAAGAAAGAGGAATTTACAAAGTGGATAATAATAAGAAAGCATTGGAAAGGGTTCTTGCCACCAAATCCCATCGGGTCCCTGGGGGTTCGGGATGAGACTTGGCTTGCAACTGGAAGAACCCGGAGAAGCCTTTTGAAAGCAATTCCGTGAATGAAATCCTCTTTTGGATGATGACAATGTTGTTCAATGTCTCAAACATCACAAGGCCCCAAGCAAATAGAAGCAATGCTTCATGGTCAAGTATAATCCAGTGGGATCACTTCCCACTGCCCACGTGCATCCCAGGAGTCATATGATCCCCTTCCGAATGGAGTCATTGGAACATAAACCAATTCCATCCTAGGACTTCCTCTTTACCCCTTCACCGAGCATCACTGAACTGTGTTGCCATGGCTGGAGCCTACGAGAAGGATTTAACTTAACATCGAATTAACTCACTGCCTGGGAACCTAGATGTGGCTGTTAGGAATGTGAAATCAAAAGGAGAGGCCCTAAATATGGCAGCCATGACACTCCTTTAGGAATTTGCCTGTGTTTTTATTGAAGGGACGGGGTAGGTATGAAGCAAAAACTAACAAACACATCAGTGCTAGGGTGTTGCAAACTTGACCTTGAATGAATGGTGAGTCTGTTGCATAGCTTTGAAAAGGAATGTGTTTCTTCTTCATCTTTTTTTTTTTTTTTCTATTTCTTCTTTTTCCTTTCCTGGAGGTGGGGAGTTCAGGTGAAACTGTCTTGGTTTTAATGAGTTGGAATAATGGGCACTTTTAAAGTCTATGTAGCCCTGGGCCTGCAGCCCACACCTATGTAAATCACTGGGTACATGGGCTGTCTATAACTACTTTTGTTCCCAACAATTGACACAGGGGATTCCTTAGGGGACCCATTTCTCACAGATTTGGTGTTGAATCATTTGTTCTGATCAGCCTTTAGATAACTGGGTACGAATGTAATCTAAATTTAGAAGGGTACTTAAGAAGCGGCTGCTCTGTCACCATACGTGGGTACTGAGGCCTCACTGGAATGAGGCAGAATGAATAACCACAGTGATTCTCTTAGGCAACAGCTATTAGAAAGAAACTTAGCAGAACAAAGGGTTCCATTTCTCAGTGAGCAGCAAAGAGAAGGGAGTGGACAGAACCCTTGCACTGGACCCAGTCATTTCCCCATCTCTGACCCTTACAGTCCTTCTTCTTTTCTTTCTTTCCTTCCTTCCCCCCCTCCCTCTCTCCCTCCTTCTTTCTTTCTTTCTTTCTTTCTTTCTTTCTTTCTTTCTTTCTTTCTTTCTTTCTTTCTTTTTTCTTTCTTGTTTATTTCTTTTGGAGGTAAGGTCTCACTCTAGCCCAGACTGTCCTGGAATTCACTATGTAGTCTCAGGGTGGCTTCAATTCACAGTGATCCTCCTACCTCTGCTTCCTGAGTGCTGGGATGAAAGGTGTGCACCACCACGCCTGGCTAGATTCCTTCTTTAAGACATGGGGAAGACAGCAATTCTTTCCCATGAGGCTGTTTCTAGCATCCATGAATTGACACAACGAAGTCACCATTCTTCTTAGAACTCATAGAGACATACTAGCATGCACTGCGATTGTGTTTTAGTTTTCTTCCTGTGAACTGCTAGGCGCTAATATCAAGATATTTCAAACACTTCATGGCATCACCTTGGATCTATGTACTTAAAAGAATCTTTAAAAGAACTTGTTATTTACCTGTTCTTTACCTACATTCATAGCCACATACAAACGCCATATGGCTCTCTTATTCCCAGTATGAAATGACTCATCTATTTAGAGCGAGGTGAGACCCCAAAGTGACAGATCGGGGTGATAGTCCCTGGTGCTATCCATTTGGAAGCACAGTGAATGAGTTACACCCCAAATACGGGGGACCACACATTGTTGGAGTCACAGTGGACTTCATTAATACACTCACCTAAGATCCCACCTGGCAAACAAAGCTTAGAGCCTAAGAAACTGGAGTCCAGTTTAAATCAGGACAGAACTGGCACAAAAGCTCATGTGGCCTCTGCTTTGGCAGTATTCATATTCCACTCCGCCTCAGTCTGTTCAAATGTCATCTCCCCAAAGGGTGAGTGTTTTTTTTTACTATTATGAGCATTATTGCTATTGTTGCCAAATAAGACATTCTTCTGAAACCTACAACCCTGTACTGACTCTGGTGACTGCTGCTAATCTTTCACAGTAATGTCAAATACTATAGACTCACTGCAAAATTAAAAAAAAAAAAGGTTTAACAGAAACAAACCTACAGGCACCCTGTATAATACACACTTACACATTCAAGATAATTTAATGAACCGCCATCAAGGAGTGAAATACTCTACTGGGTGCTTGTGTAAATATTTGTATATATGTTTGAGATACACAGAGTTATTATTTGAGTTTAAGCTCCAAAATATGCAATTATTTCTCTGTAAACCCACACAAGGTTAATCAGACATGGAAAAATCTTGAAAGAATAATTGTTTGGCAAACTAAAGGAGCTTTGGGCTTAAATAATACAGGTAGTGATACTGGCGTCTTAGACTTGATCGTGGCTGGTGAATTTAGCCCATGCAATGAGTGACGGGATACACTGATGGTGGGCAGGACATGTGGCCCCATACCTAGCAGCAATGTAGAGGGTTCTGTTCATGATCATGATCATCTGGATGTCCAGCCTGTGCCTCTGTGTGGCGTTCCGTCCTGGCTTGTGGCCCACAAACACCGGATACTGTTTTGTATCTGTGAAAAGCGGAGATGGGGCAAGAGAGAGGGGAAAAGCAGATCAAGCCAGGAATTGAGGGGGTGGGGGGAGATGGGCCACTAAAAAAAAAAAAAAAAAAAAAAACATGTTTAATTCAGACCATGCCACCCTTTCCCACCTCCAAGTGAGTCTGTTATTTCAGGAAATACTGAGTGATTCTCTTTCAGGATGATCAAGTTACAGTCCAATTCCAGATGATAATAAGCCTGGACGTTCACATTGCTAAGTGTCACAATTTCTGGGGGTTAAACTTGCTGGTGAACCCTTTGCATGAAGGTGCTCTTTTCTTCAACAGTTTTCTTTTCATCTTCTGTGGAGTGCTAAGCCTGAGGGGGCAGGCTGCCAAAGATCTTGTCTCCGGACAAAACTTATTTCAAAGCTGCCCTTCCATCAATCACCACAAAGGGAATGTGGTCTGGAGGCGAGAGCTTTCGCTCAGGAGCCAGAAGAAAAATACAGTCTCCACAGGCGTCCGGTTGGAATAATCTACTATTGAGGGCAGCCCTGCTAAGGTTGGTTGGCATTCTAGGAACTGTGGGAAGTTCACTGTGGAGTTAAGCAATTGGCTAATCTCACAGAAATGTGGGCTTTGACAGGACAGGGTCAAATTGAGTGTAGCCAGTCCAGTGTTCTGGAATTTCCCTCACTCAAGAGAGTCTGTGAGCACATTTCTTCTTTCCTTGCAGTTCTCTTTGGCTGAGAGTAGGTAATTTGTAATAATATCTGACCTGTAGAAATACCTACATCTCAACAGCTTTCTGCCTCTAAACCTATAGTCTCCAGAGCATTGGCAATCCTCCAAAGAAAGGGAAGAAAGATGAGTCACCTTTAAAAGACAATGGTTTCAGGGGAGGCATATGGGTTGTAACTGCGTCATATTTGGACCCTACTCTTTGGCCCTGTGATATGTGAGCTTCTCCCCACAGTGGTGTCTTACTAGAGAGCCTCAGCATTTACGCACAGACAAGCTTGGTATAAGATTATTTAGTGTTTTTCCTTCCAGGGCTCTGGGTTCATCCAGAAGGATGCTCAAAACAATTCCTGTGTCTCTATTACCATAGATTCAGATCAGAATGTATGACTGTCAGAGGCATATTGCGGCTAGTCTCCCTTCTAAGTTGGGACACCAAGATGGAAATGTTATCTCAAGGGGAGACAAACAGATGCTTATTTGGGGCCTAAACCCCTAAGTGGGTGCCTTGGCCATTTTAGAAGCAATAACACTGAAGTATACCATTTTGGTCTTTGGCCATGCCCTTTGAACTTTTGTTTTCTAATGATTTATATTGTCAATCTTGCCACCTTATCTTCATAAAAATATCTCTCTCTCTCTCTCTCTCTCTCTCTCTCTCCATCTCAGAAAATCCAGCTGAGAGCTGGATGGACACTGGCGGATCTCTTAAGATTAAATGTCCTTTGTAAGGTACACTCAGTCTTCCTCTTGGGATACTTGTTGGGAAAATGGAAACTTGGAGAAAATGTTCTCTTTCACCTTTACTGAGATAAAATAGTGCTTTCGAGGACACACTGTAAAGGAGAAAACTGAATGTTCTTTTCAAAACACAGGGGCTCGGAGGAATGGCTTAGTGGTTAAGGTGCTTGCTTTCAAAGCCAAAGGACCCAGGTTGGACCACCCCAGGGCCCACGTAAGCCACGTAAGGTGGTACGCAGGCATCTGGAATTCATTTGCAGTGGTTGGAGGCCCTGGCACGCCCATTCTCTCTCTCTGTCCTTCTCTCTCAAATAAAAATATTAAAAATATTAATAAAAAACACACACAGGTAGGATTTTCCTCTTTGGAGGAGATAACTGAAGTTTTAAGCATGTCAGCATCTGCCTCTGACAATGAAACATATAGTACAATAGAGTTGTACGTAGAATAGGTCCTCTGCAAACTCCAAATCGGTCTTTACCAAAGCAGTGACATAATCTCTAAGGCTAAAAATAAAGTTATCTTTCTCTAAACTATTTCAAAACAAAATTACTTTCCACTCAAGCCTTGTAATAATATCCACATATCGGGGAAAGCAGGTTAACAGCGGGAGTACCCACGTGACAGAGATGTTCTCCCACACAGCCGGTTTCAAAGAACAAGCTTGACCTCCGTGCAGTAGCCCAGATTTCATTAGGGTCCTTAAGGGACACTCCAAAAGCCACACCCGTTTCCATAACAACGTAAGTCATCCCATCAATTTGACCAGCCTGGAATTACCTACTTTTGATATGTTACACAGATTCTATAACGACCAAGCTCCTTTTCGACTTAACTTTTTAGCTAGGATGCTGCAGGTTAAAATGTCTGCAGAAGGAGAAAGCGGGTGGTGAGCTCTCTGTACTTACAGTTGCCATGCGAAATACTGATTGGCTCAGAATCTTCTGGGAAGCCAGCCCCAGCAAAGTGTAGCACTGTGAGATAGATCAGCAAGGCTTCTGGCCTCATAGTAGTTCAGCGGGGAGACTTTCTTTCTCTACTTCACCCTGCCAAAGAGCAAAGAAGGAATTTTTCTGTAGTTGTTTTGCCGGTCAGCTTTATTCGATTCCATAAAAACGAAATCGTCTTGAAGATTCATTTTACACCTTGGGCTCTCCCTGGCCATGGTGAGACTATGCCTGCCATCTCAGCACTTGGGAGATTGAGGGCAGGAGGAATGTCTCAGGTTCCAAGCCAGCCTGGGTTACACGTTGGCCCATTGAGAATTCACTGGTTTGTGTTTTATATAAGGAACGCATACTAAGTACCCACTGGGCTCTCCTTCACCCTTGTTTCCTGAGCACTGTTGCAAAGTTTGAGATACAGCACACAGCCTTGGTTCCTGTGACGGGGCCATGGTAGGCCATGTAGCTTCTGTGACACAATCAGGAAAGCCTGTGTTCCAAAATATAGGGGCAACTGAATACCTTTTTAAAAAACAACAACAACAACAAAAGTTTTCTCAGCACATTGACACAACTACTATCCCTCAAACATGTTTGGCCAGCCAAGGATCTCTCAGAAAGTTGAAGTCATTGCCAGTAAATGAACATTTTCTGATGCTATTCGAGATTTCCAGCTTTGTTGTAAAAGTCAGTGAATTACATGATTGTAGTTTCCAGGCACTGCACCTCTGCCCCTAGCCCATGCACACTTGCGCACACTTGCGCACCTGACTCTGTTTGCTCATTTCCATCTCCTGCTAACCCTCTTCATTGAGACTTTTCACCTCCTTATGTGATTTTAGTCATCTTAGACACAAAATCACAAAATCTATTTTTAAAAGGAAGCAGATCATTTCAGAATCTATGAGGAATTCTATAAAGAGAATCTGAAATGACATCCTGAATCAGTATTGCTGATTTTAAGAAAATCGTATCTCTGTATATTTTAGCCTTAAATACTACTTTGAAATGGAAGAATATTGTTTAAAATGCCAAATATGCTATTCTACTCAGCAGTATTTGGTTAAAGATCCTCTTTATGAGTAGGAAAAACATCTCTTCTTAGACATAAAACTCACATGTGGAACTGCTAGATTCAGTGAAAAAGACTCATAATAAATGGCACATCATTAAGGTATATTTCAAACAAACATTGATTTAAATGCAAAATGGGGAATCTTTTCTTCTTTCCAAGGAAGTAGTCTTTGAAGCAGCCTGCCAAAGATCAACTTTTTGACCAAAGCTATTTTATAGTAATCCATCAATCAAACCTACTAACCTAAATGTCTTTGAAAGTTAACTTGGCAAACAAACTGCTAACCTATGTTTTGTGGAACACCATCTCTGTTTCTTTTTTTCATGCCCCCCCTCAAAAAAAAACAAGTCCCAAGTGTTGCCTCCTGAGTTATAATTACACAGGCTCAGTTGGGCCTTAATCATGTCTTCAATTGAAAAGTGCACATTAATTAATTTGCTTTATCTCAAAAATCAAAGAGGGAGAGAAGTTGAGAGAAAAACTTAAACAATTCCATATCTGCATCTCTGAATGTGCCGACTAAAATTAAACTTTCAATGATCACTTGTTCACAAGGGCAATCTACTATGAAGAGACATGCGCATGTATTTACAGGCAGGTTAACAAGTCCATTCATTCACTTTGCCAGTTCTCCCTAATACGGAAAGACGCTCTGAGGTGCCATGTTTGTTTCTCATGGGTCCTGCTCAGTATAACATGCAAGGGGAGAAATCAATAACAAGAGTAAGTAAAACATAAACACACCAGTGAGCTGTTACAGTTTTAGGTGAGAAAACATATGGGGAAGAGGAAGCAGCAGAAACATTTACCCAGGGCACAGCACAGAAGCATGGTGTCTCAGATGGTTTGCAGCAAAGAACGAGGATGAGGAAACCCAGAAGGTGGATTCTCATTCCTTTACAAGTAAGCTTGTGTGTGTGTGTGTGTGTGTGTGTGTGTGTGTCCAAAGATTTCCTTGACATGACAAATGAGCCTCTGTCCTTCTACGATTGCATTTATCTCTGCACAAGTGTCCTACAAACTAACAAGACAACGCCCTGTTCCTTTACCATATCCTCCAATTTTAATTCTTTCCATCTCGAGATCATGTGGTCCACACACAACATTCTCAACCCCCGGGGCTGGCAGGAAGAGCAGTGCATGCATAAGAAATCTGTTACGAATTCCACGGCTTCTTGTAATCCTTACATATAGCCAGGATCACAGCTGAGGTATGTCGTATAAGTACATCCAGGTTTATAGCAGGGCTCTCTGCCAGGAAATGCATCCGTCTTCTGGGTCTTTCTATGATTGTATCATCAGGCAGTTAATATGGATATCATCTGGGTGAAAGTGTTGTGACAGAACTGGCTCATCTCGGCCGGTCCACGTGAACACTCCATTTTCTTTTTTTGTTTTTATTTTTCAGTTGAAGTTTCGATATATTGTTTCCTCCATACTAACTTTGGGCTCTAACCCCTTGTGACGATGTAGACAATAATATATTTTCTTGTTGAATGCTTGCTTTGTGGAAGAATCTCAGTTCAATTACATGGCCTTTTCTCATCTCATGGGATTTACATTGGGTCTCCCACTTATGATCCCAGTAACAGACTGATACCAGCTCAGGGCAACAGAAACAAACGTCAACTTTCCAGTGAGTTCATACATCTTCATTTAGCTGGGCTGTCATGGTTTGGGGAGTTAACTTGAGTACTTTTGGAAGCTTTGAAAAGTGGTACCCATATACAGCGTCTTTATAGGTGTATGTAAACATTTGTCAGTTTCCTTGCCTATACAGACTAAATATGACACAGACTTCAGCAGCTATGTGGAACGTGAGATAAAGGAAGACTGCCAATAGAAAAACCTGAAACAAAAACACTTCAATAGTAAGCTTATTATACTTGAGGTTTTTCATGTAATTGTCTCAGCCTGCCACTATTAGGCTGAAGGCAAGTGGGCTTGGTAAAATATACCACTGCTGTGACATTATAATGGTAACTGTGCCCCAGCATATAAAATTCATGGAAAAACTTTAAAATATTCTTAATTCTAATAGGTATCTGCTTTGTAAGTTGATTAGGTCTATTTAGGTTCATCTAAAATTAATTTGTGTTGACTTTCTATGCACTCTGAGCTCAGACAAAAATTCTTTTATTTATTTTTTTTTTACTGTGCCCTTTCCCAGCAGTTTCTAAGGCCAGTCTGAATCATTCGAAGTGTAATGCACAAATGGTGTTGTGACTATTAGCTGTGTGAGCCAAATGAGCCCTTCAGAATGCTAATGGGCCAGGAGAAGTGGCCTTCAGGTATTTCAGAGAGAAAAAGGGAACAAAGGGGCTAAGGGAAGGCATGGCTGAAAATGCTGTGTATTCGTGCTGGTGACTGTGTTTTAAAATTTGATAATTTCAATAACTAGAGTCTTCATACATGCACGCACACACACACACACACACACACACACACATACTTCATGCCCTCATTATAACAGCGGGTCACTGTGTCAGCAAAGCATGAAGCAAGAAGGCTATCATTGGAAATAATTAGGAAGTCAGAAAAGGAGGTCACTAATTGCTACATCTTGGTTCGGATCAATCAGGTTCATTTCATAAATGTCATGAGGAGTGGGAAGCCATGCTGTGCCTATTCAGTCAAAGGACCACTTGGCTTTTAGGAGATTTGGTAGAGTTCTCTGCCTAAACATTCTTGGAAAAGCCAAGATTCAGGGTCTCACAAACTGATGGTATAAAGTGAGTTAGCAACACTTAGAAAACAGATGGAGTTTTGACATATGAGTCTAGATTTCTGGCTTCTTTGGACAACAACAACAACAAAACAAGAACAAAAAAAATCAGGGATCTGCTTGTGCTGACCCTGGATTTCACATGGCAGCACTCTGGGGAGTGGAGTGGTGGCAACCCAGGAGAAAGAAAGTAGAGGGGCTGTCTGCTCCAGCTGAACCCCTGTCCCACTTCCTTTTATCTTGGGAAGCCTTCCCACCATGTATGGCTTCCCTTCCTGGCCCTTGAAGGTTCTGCGAGCCATCTCTATGCCAGCAGGTAAAGGGCATCACTGTTGCCGCAGGAATGTTCTTACTTATGGTTACCATTGTCTGTAAATGGCTGGGTGCCAGCCTTGTCAAGTGACCTTGTGGGACCAGCATCTACACACAGGAATGAGAGGATGCATCTCAGCTTAAAAAAGACCCAACGATGATTTTCCACATGCTCCTTCAGAATTCAGCTACAGCAGACCAGATCAATGCTCCTGTACTGTGGACCTGGCTGTACGAATATAATTTGTCTCTAATTTGGAACACACAATGGTGTCTTCCAGAATGTTCACATCCAATAAATGTTTTAATACTAAGTGGTAATGATATGAAAAACAAAATCTTTGAAATTCTAAGTGTGGTCTTGACATAGAAAGGAAAGGAGGGTAGTGACAGGTTGCTTCTCTCGTGAGCAGTTATTTACTCTAATGTTTCAGTAATTGTGTTTAAAGCCTCTTTTCTACTGACATGACAGTAAGTTTTAAAGGTAATCGGTCATTCAAAGTATTACTAATAAAAAGAAGGGCATGCTAACAGTGTGACCCTAGGCAAGTCAGTCACCCTGGTTGCTTCTTAGCTTCTGTAAAATGAAAGGACACGAGAAGACATGGTATATGGAACCTCTTCCGGCTCCTAGACTGGACTTAAATGAAGAAGATGAATAAGGATGGGAAGTGGGGAGAGAGAGAGAAGAGAGGAGAGAAGAAGGATGGGAGATTAAGGAAGAGAGAAGGAGAGAGTAGGGGAAAGGGAGATCAGTAGAGCCAGGCCACTTCGTTGGCACATTTCCAAGGCCAGGGATAGCTAGCATGTGAGGGTGAGAGGCTGGAGCTGGGGGAATAATGAAACACGCAGGCTGAGGAAAGGTGGGATTCTGGAGACATTCCACTACCCCTATACAATCAAGCCAGACTGAATAATTTCCAGGCACCTGCTCTCTCCGAAACACACAGGGTACCAGGGCTCATTTATTTTTTTTCCTCCACGTGTGGTTTGGAGACAATGGGCCTGTCCCCGTGTACTAATCGGGGTGAATGGGGGTGGGGTGGAGCAAGTCCTGGAGGAGCTCTCAGTGGATGCCGGTGGGGAAAAGCTCCTTCTGCTGTCACAAAGCAGCAGCAGCATGTCATGCTGCCTCATCAGGGTCAAGTGTAAGTCTGACAAGCCGTTCTAACCTGCTCAAAGAGAGCTCCATTGTTGGCATTCAATTAATACCCGAGTCTAGCTGGGAGCTACATTAAACATAATCATGTAATGCACAGCAACGGAGATAGACAGCCCTTATCGTGCCCCACGATATACAGGAGGAAACTGAGGCTCGGGGCTAAGTAACACTTCAAGGCAGCACACAATAAATGTTTAAATATTTTTGGCTCATGGTTAAAAGGTTACAGCCCAATACTCAAAAAGGAAAGCCCAGTTCTCAAGCCAGATCTGTGTGATTCCAAAGTTTATGTCCTTCACAGTACATCAAAGAAAGTTGGGAGAAAGGGAGGGATGGGGAGGGGGGATCAGGAGAGAGAGAGAGAGACAGAGAAACTAGCATACGTAGAGCGTGCACTTAAGATAATAACTAAATATAGGTTGATGTGTCTATGTTTATATGAATAAAATGGCTGCAAGTCCCTAATGGCTTCAGTAATAAAAATCTGTGCAAGGAGTACACAGTTGCTTTCAAACATGTAGGCATGCTAAGGCTCATTCCACTTTATGGGCCCATGATTACAGTCTGGAGGTGATAGAAATATACGAATGCCCCTCAACCCCAGTTTGGGAGGAATGGATTCTCATGACACCACTGCGTTAAGCAGACCCACTTGCCTGCTCGCAGCCCGCCTACATAGAGATGTTTTGACGTCAATACATCATAGAAAACTCTTTAATACATCATAGAAAACTCTTTAAAGACCCAGTGAGGTTGTCCCACCTGCGATCTGCTAATCCAGCTAGCTGTGCAAGATACAACTTGTATCTGATTTGGGTCATATCAAATAAATGTTTGTCAAACAAGGCTGCCTGATTCCTTGGCTGATATGGTAAAGTAACTGGATACCTCTCAAATCAGAATGGGACTGTCTCCCATAGCGAAATGGAAAAGCAGGTATATATGCAGAAAATCCAGCTCACCAGAGACCTGTCTCACAGAGATGCAAACTGCTGCTTATTCTTGCGCCAGAAGAAAATTGAAAGAATTAACGTGTCTTTAAATAGCAGATGCTCTTCAGTGACCTAAACTGCCCTGGTCAAGGACAGCAGCACGATCATAAGGATGCTGCATTCCACAGGACGTGGAGCAGCGTCAAAGAACACTTCCCAAATGGAGCTAGAAACAACCTGGGCTCATCGATCTTGGTGGAAATGGTCATTATATGCAGCTTTCAAGGACCAGGAGAACCGCCTGTTCAGTGATATTTGCATTAAGATAGAAGGTTAACAAAAATGAGAAAACTAACTCTAGCCTCTTAATAAAGCATCTGGTCTTTCTTGTCTCCTCTTCCTGGCCATTAACAGAGACATAAAGGCACCCATTTCAGAGGAAAGGGAAATGCCACAGACCTAACTTCAACACATTCTGGAGAATGATGATGCATTCAATAGAGGAGAATCATAAATATCGACTGTGTATAATAGGTGTTCCATTCGAGATCTGAAGTCACCACCACAGAAGGGCAGGAAAACAGCTATAAACTCGGAAGTGCTCTCCAATAGCATGTTTTAAAATAAAGGCAGTGTATACCTATGATCTCGAGAGGGAATAAGACCAGTCTTGTCTTCCAGTGGCGTTGCGTGTTTTCTTTCTCTCCACCTCCTCCCCTGAACCAGAACCTTTCTGCGCTTCACTTGCCTGCTTCATGTACAATCTGCCTCATCCAGACTCCTCGGCCACAGACACCCCCTCAGAAGGCCTGAAAACGCCGAGACAAGCCTTGATTTCCATTCAGTCCTAACCATATGTACCTGCGGCATGACCAGCTTGATGTGATCACCACACCTTTGAAACTTCTAAAATATTGCTGAACTCGAAAGCATCTGCTCCAGCTGCAGAAACAGATTCTCCTTTAATCTTACTGTTGAGAAAACTGAGACCCCCAAGAAGTGAGGTCAGTTGCCAAATGTGGAACTGCTCGAAAGAAGCAAAGCTGAGAGCAGCCATTGAGGACTCCCGCTCCTCCACGGAGCTCTCCCTGTGTGATGCTGCTTTCTGAAAACCAGCCAAAGTTCATTCACTTCTCCTTGGCTGGCTGCCTGATGTTCATTATTTCCATTGCTTGATTTCCATCTCACCCAAAACCTCTCCCTTTAGTGCATGGGCCTGACAGCTCCTACCCATTGTCCCAAAATAGAACCCAAAAGCAACAATAACTTTTGGAAAGCATTTAAGATTCTACCTGGGGCATGGGGCGTCACACACATAAGGGGGTTGGGAAGGCCAGCAAGGCCTGGCTGGGAAAAGGCTGGAGCAGGGTGTTTCATTACTCACTGTGGAAGAGCAGCTAGGAGCTCACAAAGTTCAGGCAAGAAGGGAAAGGTGAAGGCAGCAGGGGTATACAGCTCCATGCTGATTGGATTTTTAGACACTCAAATTGGTCTATTTCTTATGCCAGAGGAAAATTCACTTAAGGAAATTCAAACATTTGTTCAAAGTAATGGCTGGATTTTCTTTCATTTCATCAAATACTTAGCTTGAACTATTATAACAGAGAATAAGAATTGTGTATGATGACTTCCTTCTTCTAGAGATGTGACAGAAGAAAGGGCAGAAGAATCTGACACATAAATTCAGAATACTGGTATTTGTTGGAGGTGCGGAGCATGTGGGTCATTTTCACATTATTGCCTAATTTTCTGTACAATTGTGATTTCATTAAAAATGAAGCAGACATGGGCTGGAGAGATGGCTTAGCGGTTAAGGTGCCTGCCTCCTAAGCCTAAGAATGCTGGTTCCAATCTCCAGAGGTTCCAATCTCCAGGTCCCACATTTAGCCAGATGCAAAGTGACGCAAGGGCGCAATGCGGCACTTGAACACAAGTCATCTGGATTTCGTTGGCAGCAGCTGAGAGGCTGCTGGCGCGCCCATCTCTATCTGTCTTCCTCTCCCTCTCTCCCCCCACAAAAAAGGAAGCAGATGGCAAAAATAATATACCTATGTCTAAGACACTTTATCCTACTTAAAAAGATACCTGCAGAGAGAGGTTGTGTGTGTCAGGGTCTTTTGCAGCTGTAGGAGCGCTCCAGAAACCCATGCCACTTTGGTCTGGCTTTACTTAGGTGCTGGGACATGGAACCCAGACTGGCAGGGTTTACAAGAGCGCTCCTTTAGCCACTGAGCCATCTCCTCAGCCTGAAATGACTTTAAAGGAACAAACTATAGACATTTAGCAACTGGACTTTTCCATAAACTTTTGTAACCATCCAGAGGGAATTTAAACTGTAAGAAAGCAATCATTGTCTTTGGAAATGGTGACTCTCTAATAATTTTTCCTATTTTCTCTCAGTATAATTAATAGAAAACAGAATCCCCCCAGCCACAACTCTAACCTCCATGATCCTCTCTCTGGCCAGCCCATTTGGCTTCCACTTTGCAAATTTTCTTGCCTCGGTTGAGAATAAAAGTCAACTTCAAACATGGTGTGCACAGAAATCCAAGCAACCTTCAGCTCTTTCCTTCCCTCACCTCCAGGAAACAGCCTGAAGAACAATGCCACCAATCACAAATAACTGAAACTCTGGAATTCTACACATCTTTCTTGTGTTCTTGTTTGTGAACTTTTTGTTGTTAAAAAACATTAGTAAGAGAATGAAGCACGTGTGCCTGATTTAATGCATTGATGCCAGGTCCTCTGGTCCTCACTGCGCTTCTCCTCTAGCAACATGAGATGGTGCCTCCCCTGCACCCTGGACGCCACAACTAGAACTTGTAGTTGACTAATTTCATCTGATTTTACAAAAGGAGACATGGACTCAAGACCACATCTGCTCCATAACAGAACATTGTCCTCACTGAAGTCTCAACAAGCACAGTGGCTTGTTTTTATGTCTGGGTATGTTTATACACACCCCAAACCAAGATGAGATGAAAGTATTATTTCTTTACATTCCTTTGGATGCTTATTGCATTTGCTCTTAAAAAAAAAAATCTGTGACATGTCCTAATGAACTGGGTGTGCACAGCAAGCTCATACATTTAAAACTATTATTGAACTTGGTAGATATTGCCAAGTTTTCCTGAAATTGATGTCATTTTTATTGGCTGTGCTCATGTTCTTCACACATCAAATGTGACTCAAGAGGTTGGCTTGAATTAACTGAGGAGTTTTCCAAAGGCAGTTATCAATTTGCATTGGGATGGAGAGAACAATGCATTCACTCATTGCCCAAATTGGAGACAATTCAGGTCACAGCACTCCCTAAAATGCTGGCTTTCTTTCTTCTTCTTTTTCTTTCTTTCTTTTTTTTTCCTTTAAATGAGGGAGGGTTTCACACTAGTCCATGCTGACCTGGAATTCACTATGTAGTCTCTGGGTGGCCTCGAACTCACAGTGATCCTCCTACCTCTGCCTCCCAAGTGCTGGGATTAAAGGCATACACCATCACGCCCCGCTTGGCTTTTTTTTTTTTTTAACATGAAATTGTACCTTCAAAATCAATAATTATCCCAAACAGCCTAAAAATAACCTCCTTAAGGCTAGTGAAAGAAAGTTCCAGGAAATCATGCATTTGTTTAAATGTCTCTACCACTTCATGATGTGGTTCTTTGCAAGGGTCACAACCCAGAAACAGATTTACAGTCCTGTTTATTGGAAAGTGACAGCACACAGAGGTGGTCGGCATCTGGACAGACCATTTTGGTACTGCTCCTTGTTTCTCAATGTGCCTCAACTCGCCTTGAGGTTAAGGACAAACAAGGTTGGGTCGGCTTCACCCTGCTCCGCTGAACCTGGATGAAGTACACTGGTTTGAACTACACAGGCACATGACCTCCAAAAAAAAACCCAAACCAAAAGCTCTTTCTAGTTCACCAGTGGAAAAATTTGACTGGAACTAGCATGGTCCGGTTATAGTATTTGCCGATTCCCTGCAGAGTAAGTATTTACTCACTGAACTTCTTGTTCATGGCCTGATTACTAGGCATTGTGCAGACCTTATTGGCGTATGCTTCCCATTGTCAGTTTTCTATCATTTGAAAATTTTTAATTCTGAAACGTAGCTGTTCCAACCACTGAAAAAAACAACAACAGAGGCCTTGGCAGAGATTAAAACCAGAGAGGGGTCGTTAGAGCAGAGTTGCCAACACAGTTTTGGAGCTCTCTAATTACCCTACAATGTGCTGTGAAATCCACAGGGAATTAATTTTTGGAATCTGACTTCATTTATTTTTTTTTTTTAAATGTATGCCACACTATTCTTCAAGCATAATTCGGAGATTAGGGATTGCTGAGTAAATTGCCTCCTAATTCCCTTTGTTCTGTGCTTCTAATGACAGGTTTCTTGGCTCAGCTCCCAACAAGACACCAACAAGAAAAGGCTTCCACAACACAGACACTCACAAAGCTGATATAATCTTGGGTAGGAAGGGTCTCAAAGTCTCCAGTGGGTGCACAATGACGCCTAACAGAAGTGGCTGCCTCACCAGGCTCGGCACCTCTGTGAGTGAGTGAGCTTTTGTTTCTGAATTTATTTGAGAGAGAAAGGGGGTGGGTGGGAGAGCTGCAGATGTATGCACCACCTTGTATACCTGCCTTACGTGGGTCCTGGGGAATAGAACCAAGGTCCTTTGACTTTGCCGGCAAGCGCCTTAACCACTAAACCATCTCTCCAGCCCGAGTGAGTGAGCTTTGTTTCTCCTCTTATCTGACAGCCTACTGCAAGTGGCTCAGCATTCCTTCCCCTCTCTGTGTGACAGGTACACACGCCACAAACCTTTCTGTGCAGTTGATGGTCAGTGAACGTTGGCCTTTACTAGTCGCTGCTCGCTTCTGTGAGGCTTTATTCTTTCTTTGTAGTTTCATTCTCAAATAGCTGCAACTGCCTTCTGGCAACAGGAGAAGTCCAGGAGCAGCAAATAAAAGGAAAGATTTAAACTTCCACAATCTTTGTTTAGGGGACAACATGGCACTAGAAGACACACTCTCTCCCCTTCCTGTCTGAAATGCTCCAACGCACCACCCCCTCTCTTTTCTTCCTCACTAAGTGCAGGCTGAGTACTGGGCACAATGGTAATCAATTTTAACTCTAAGACAAAATGGAGGCAAATGGTTAATATCAGATAATCAGGACACGAGGTTAATTGCTGCAGTTCAAATTACCTGGAGGGAAGACAGCACATGGCTATTCCCAATTAACCCTTACATCAAAAAAAAAAAATCACAATTCTCATAATTAATACCACAGCAGATAATCCCTAGAATTATCATCTCTGGCAAAGAGACCAGGATCAAGAGGAAAGTCAAATTATCCAGTAAGCTTGAGTATGAACAACAGACAGGAAGAAACCAAACGAATGTGCTGAAGGGTGAGGCAAAGGGGAAGTGATGAGTCGGAGATGAAGGGAGTGCGGGCCACCTGTCCAGCAGAGGAGCCCAGCGAATCTCCCCAGTGCAACACAAATAGATCCTAGCAGGAGCTGGATTCTTTTCCTTTGGGAAGAGATGGAGGCGTAGGCCTGGATGAAGGGCTCTGAAAGCATCTAATGCCTGGCTCCTGGAAAGCAGAAGTGGCCCAGAATCGTCCACTTTCCCTGTTCCGGACAGGAGGGTCGCAGCAGTGAGTGGAGGGGAGGATAAAGCACGAACACCATTCTCAACAAGGAGCTCCCCCAGATTCACTTCGAATAACTGAAAGGCTACAGCAGAATCATTTTCCTCTCAAACCGCAACATTCTTCTTGTTCATTTAACAGATTTTTCATCTCTCCAAGGAGTGTAGGGGGGTGGGGATGGGAGGAGTCATTCTGAAGCTTTCTGCAAGAGCAGGCAGATGTGTTATTCACATATCCATTTCATCAGCTCTTTCAAGGCCTGAAAGGAAGGCTAAGCATCCTCCAGAATTGTCAATGAGGAGAGCGAGCAGAGCGCCACATGGAGCCTAGGTGACGTCACTGTCTTTCTGGGGCACTGCTCTACCATCTCGATAGTGTGGAGTGCAAGGCTGCCTTTCCTTCCTTACACAAAACGTAACGGGAGCCGATAGCCATGATGTTTCTTGCCATCCATCGAAAGTAATTTGATTCCAAAGGAACATTGCTTCTTTACCTCATGGGTTTAATTCTTTTCATGTTTGGGGAGTTTAGTGGCCAGAACATGAGACATGAGAAAATACTGTCCAAGTATGTAAGCACAGAGAAAAAAAAAAATGTGGTTTTCAATAAAACAGTCACTGCCTTTGTGAGTCACTGCCACTTGCTCACTCACTCATCTCTCTGCTCTAGAGTTGATGGCTGTGTTGTGCGCAGGCAAGGCTCTCTGCTGAGATAGTGAGGAAGGCTGAAGTCATGGGCTCTCCTCGGGGTTTGTTTTGTCCTCTGGGAGTCTCCAGAGAGCTGTGGGGGATGGTGGTATCCAGCAGCCATAGATGGAAAGGGGAAGAAGACGGAGGAGGATACCATTCAGGTACCGCATGTATATCCAAAGTGCATGACCTACTGCCCACTTCCTTATATCCCACCTACCATCCTCTCAACCTCACCCAACACCCACCCACCCCATCTAGATGATTGCAGGAGCCATCCAATTCCTGAAGAAAAACACAGCCAAGCATCACGTCGTCCCTGGCGTAAAGCCTCTTGTTCTTCTATCAACAACAAAATTTAGACCCCTGCGCTATCCTGGGCACAAAAGTGCTCTTGACGCTCAGAATCCATTCCATGATTTTCCACTCTGCTCATTCCCACTCTTACTTTCCCCAAAGGTGTACAACTTTCATTCTTGCCATTTCCTCTGTTTGGAATGAGCACACCTCAGCATTCACCGAGGAAACTCACTGTCATTCAGGATTTTGTCAAAATGTCACTTCCTCAAATAAGCTTTCCTTGGCCCTCCAGAACAACTCAATACTTTTTCTGGTTTCCTAAATTCTTTGCGACGGATTTTTACATAGTTGGTATTTTCTAATCTATGTTCTGTTTCATCCCTGCCCCCACTAGCAGAATGCAAGCTGTATATTGTCATGCTGTTTTACTAATTGCTATATCCCATGTTCTAGAACAAAGCTCGTGTCTAGCAGACTCTACTCACTGAATAATGAATTAATGTTAATCTAGACAATTTCTGGAAAAAAAAATCATTGCTAAAACAAGGAAAAGAAGGGATACAAAGGGCAATGGCAAGCATTTCAACTATCTGAAGAGAAACTTAGAAGACAGTTGTGAGCAAGAACAAAGAAGGATTAAGAATCGTAAGGAAATGAATGTTTTTCAGCAGGCCCCGTAACACGAACCTGACCTGCCTTGGGCAACAGGAAGGGCGCAAGAGCTCTAGGGCCGAAGGAATACCGTGCATGGGACTCAGACACAGGGTGTGAGTCTAGACTAGACAATGTTTAGGGTCTCAGTGGAGCACTTGCCTGTCTACATGGTTCTTGGATCCCCTGACAAATCTTTCCTCCCACGTCCTGGGGAAGCACTGATTAGAGCAGAAAGCCACAGATGGTCCAGGAAAATCCTGTGGTGGACTTGGATTCTCCTGGCAGCTTCTTATCCAGTTCTGTCGATGAAATAATGGATCTGGAATCAAGAGAGCCCATTCCTCAAGCTTTGGCCAAACTTCACTAATAGAGCTTTCTAGCCTGATCTAGCAGGTATGAGTCCGTGGTCAAAATACATTTTCAAGGAGTTGGCAATAATATAATTAGTAACGTAGGCCACAACCAGAGGTCTTTGAGGGTAGGGACATACAGCATAAATGCCGCCCCAGTGCATCTCCCTCTCTGAAGCTCAAGCATCTTGAAGTGTGGAACATGAGGTTAGTTTCTGGTGTGTGGCCTTCCTGGGAATGTCAACTACTGGCTTGTTACTGAGGCTCAATTGCCAATGACAAACAGACCCCATGAGCTGATTTAACTTCACTCTGGTCTCAAATCCCTTCCCAGTGACTCATAACTTTCTCCTGACACCAGAACAGCTGGGCCAGCCAGCTGGAGAGAAGACATACAGATGTTGCTGGCTGGAGTTGGAGGGACAAGGAGCTCTTGTCTGTGCAGGCCTCCCCGGCATCTCTCAGCGGGTGTTCCCCCTCTGCAGACAAGGTCAGGGTGGGAAGAGAGGCTCTGTCAAGACAATCTCCTGTCCTTTAACACACATGTGCTTACAACAAAGAATTCTGCGACGCTGCTTCTTCTGCAAATTGGGGAAGTTTCATTTCTTTTGGGAATATGAGACTCTGAGGCTACCTAACGGTAGAAGGTGTAGGAAAATGTTCCTTGGTCAGAATATACTACCAGGACTGACAGATATCTGGACTTAAAACCAATTATGAAAGGCAGAGAAGTTATGGCGGGGGTGGGGTGGAGCGGTGTTGGAGAGATTATCTCTGATTTGGAGAAAATAATCTAAAACAAAAACTTACTGCCCTTCTAACATAAATTCAGGCTAGTTGATTATTTCCCACAAAGAAATATGAAATATGTGTGGAATATACATGCGTCTCACTTAGGCAGCACCTTGTACTGTTACATGCCTTGATTTCAATCTTAGCAGTATTTGAAAATATTTTTTTTTTTTGCATTTATTTTGAGAGAGAAAGAGGCCGATATGTAGAGAGAGAATGGACATGACAGGCCTCCAGCCACTGCAAATGAACTACAGATGCATGCGCCACTTTGTGCATCTGGTTTTATGTGGTTACTGGGAACTCGAACCCAGGTCCTTAGGCTTCACAGGCAAGCGCCTTAACTGCTAAGCCCAATTTGAGCAGTTTTGAATGTTTTTAAATTCCACAGCATGAAGTCCTGCAGTGATTGTAAAAGGGGCTATTTTTGTTAATGAAAATTGGAATTCAAGCCAAGATTGAGTGATGCTTTTAAGAGCTGTGAATACTTGTTCTACTACGCAAGCATCTAGTAGCAGTGTCTCTGAGCCAGAGGGCAAAGCAAAGGGCAAAGGGCAAAGGGCAAAGGGTCAGATGTGAGAATGAAACTCACTTTGTGTTGGGTTCTTTTTTTTTTTTTTTTAAATCTCTTGTGCATGTGTTGCTTTTTTTTCTTTCTTTCCCTTTCTTTCTTTCTTCCTTCCTTCCTTCCTTCCTTCCTTCCTTCCTTTCTTTCTTTCTTTCTTTCTTTCTTTCTTTCTTTCTTTCTTTCTTTCTTTCTTTCTTTCATAAGCCCCACAGATTGGCCTTTTTTTTTTTTAATGAGAAAGAGAGAGAGAGAGATTATTGGCATGCCAGACACTGCAATTGAACTCCAGACACATGCACCCCCTTGTGAGCATGTGTGACATTGCGTTCTTGCGTCACTGTGCATCTGGCTTATGTGGGACCTGGAGAGTCCAACATGAGTCCTTAAGATTGGCAGGCAAACACCTTAAATGCTAAGCCATCGCTCCAGCCCTGAGTTATTTTTAATGTCTTGTGCATGTGTTTTATTTTTCTAGACAAAATTAGTCATCATTGTATTAAAAAAAAAAAAAAAAAAAACTTTATTTCCAAAGGCAAACCTGTTATTTGAGCCTAGTGATACCTGCCAATTCCCACAACTTTTACCAGGCTCCTATCCCTTCCAGTATGGTCAGCCAATCATCATGTTCTGGAGTACAGGGTGGGGTTCTGGACGCTGGTAATGTTCTGGAGTACAGGGTGGGGTTCTGGACGCTGGTAATGTTCTGGAGTACAGGGTGGGGTTCTGGATGCTGGTAATGTTCTGGGGTACAGGCTGGGGTTCTGGACACTGGTAATGTTCTGGAGTACATGGTGGGGTTCTGGACACTGGTAATGTTCTGGGGTACAGGGTGGGGTTCTGGACACTGGTAATGTTCTGGGGTACAGGGTGGGGTTCTGGACACTGGTAATGTTCTTTGGGGCCTACTTCCACTTTCCTTGGCACCTGCGCTCTTCAGAACCAAGCCCATTGTACCTACTTTGAGGTAACTTCTTTCACTCTGGGTCACTGGTGCTCATGGAATTTTAGGTCTCTCACAGGGGTGGCAAATAGTAGTTTCTGGTTCTAGTTTCAAGTCACAACTTGTGCCTTGAGGGCATGTGGTGCATGCCACTGGGAATGTGGCCATTCCCCTTCCCCCACCTCATTCACACGCATACTCTGACCCTACGAAAGCACAAATACTGAGGGTTTAAAGCCAGTGGCTTTCAAACTTGTCTGCACACTCAAATTGCCTAAAGAGCTTCATGAATTAAGGCTGACAATACTCTACACCCCGAGATGGTGAATTAATTGGCTTGGAGAGTGTGACCTGAGCTTTGGAAATTTCAGCAGATTCCCCAGGAGGTGCCAGTAAGCAGATCAGCTTGTGAAGCTCTGATAGGAACACAAAGGGTATCCAAGCCGTAATCCTGATCCCTTCCGTGGCAATGCCTTCAGCCACAGGCAGGAATCATTCATCCTGATTCTAAACCTCCTGTTTGGGCCAGCTTCATGAAGTGGCTTTAAAAATATCTCAGTTTATGGCTGGAGAGATGGCTTAGTGGTTAAGCACCTGCCTCCTAAGCCTAAGAACACTGGTTCTAATCTCCAGTGGTTCCAATCTCCAGGTCCCACGTTTAAGCCAGATGCAAAGTGACACAAGGGCGCAATGCCACACTTGACCACAAGAGGGCGCACGCATCTGGATTTCGTTTGCAGCAGCTGAGAGGCTGCTGTCACACCCATCTCCATCTGTTTTTCTCTCCCTCTCTCTCGGTCTCTGTCTCTCTCCAGTGTATACACACACATATATCTCAGTTTATTTTGTGCCTACCTACCTCACACCATCCCACTTACAAATCCATTCAACATTACAGGAAGTCACACAGAGACTTCTTTTCCAGCATGGGTCTTGCAAAGTATTTCTAACATAAACAGAAACAATAGGTGTGCTTTCTTTTATGATAAGCTGACATAAAGCAGGCCTAATTAACCCACCCAGATGCTGTGGAGTAGAGGCCTGTGAATACCTCCTTAAGAAGACCATCTCCCCAACCTTTACAAAACTGCCTTTTTCTTCAACTGTGCCCTGGTAACCGGGGAAATATAAATTTTGATTACTGATTGCTGCATTGTTAGTAACTGACTATATATCATCAGTAGCTGGTCACCGGTGTCAGCCCAGACTTAATTATCTCAGCGGAAGGGACAGGAACCCCATGAAAGGACTGTTTTCCAATTAGGGGAGCATGGAATGAATATGTGATTAGTCTCTCTGGTGATATCGAATTCATAATTCTTTTCATGTTATTTGTATTGTGTTCTTGTCCTTATTACAAGCCCAGAGTTGTGAATCTTGAGCTCTCTAGCAAGGAACACATAAATATCAGGAGGGCAGCTGTCCAACCTTGGGGGGGGGAATCTACAACCATCTCCAACAAAAAGCGAACAGTAATTACAGAGTACCACCAGCAAATGCTACAGCCAGGGTTAAAGACATCTTTCAATGAAACAATGGATTTCCACAGGTTCCTGCCTCCTGTAGAATGTATGTACAATCACATGGTGTCACACAATACATATGTACACACGCGCACTTCTAGAAAAGCAGAAATGGAAGGAAAAGGTGAAGCCCTTGGCAACCCTATTGCTTAACTCTTTGTCTTCCTAGTTAGTTTGTTCTTTATCCCACCTTGTCTATTTGACAATGTTTTTAATTTTTATTGAGTTAGCAAATTTTGTGCATGTATCTGGTGTATTTTGATCACAGTCATTCCATTACTTTCTCTTTTTCCTCTCCCACTACCCCTGAGCTCCTTCCTCTTTTTCCCAACTACTCACCTTTCTACTTTCTACTTTCACAGTAGACAATTCTTTATCCGGAGAGCAGGTAGAAAATTTATCATTTCTGCAACTAACTGGATCTTGAGCCCTTTTACTACATGGGCTTTGAAGTCGGAGTTAAGAAAATAGGTAGTGAGAGGCTGGAGAGATGGCTTAACAGTTAAGGCATTTGCCTACAAAGCCAAAGAATCCCGGTTCGATGCTCCAGGACCCACGTAAGCCAGATGCACGAGGGGGCGCATGCATTTGGAGTTCATCTGCAGTGGCTGGAGGCCCTGGAGCACCCATTCTCTCTCTCTCTCTCTCTCTCTCGCTTTGCCAAGTAAATAAATGAATTAAATTAAAAGAAAATAGGTAGTGAGTACCTACTGTATACAGGCCATAGTGCAGACATTGGGGTTTGTAGTGAACAAATCTCAGCTTTCAGGGAGCTAATATCTTAATGAGTTGATGCAATACCCCCTTCTTCCATTGGTGGCCAATGCCATCTGGTCTGGAAGTTTCAGGTTTCTTGGCTGTGAAATGGGATGATGATTCTTTCCCACTTGTTATTACAATGAAAAGCCCCCAGCCCACCACATGCGGAATAATGTTAGGTTCTTCCACCGTTCTTTCCGTGCCCTGTGTACCTGCGTCGGTGTTTGACAAACTCTAGGTGTGGAGAATTTCATGCAGTTGTTTCCCACACCTATGCATCATCACCTTTTCTCCTGAAAGTGCTTCCTCACCATCCAGTTTCACTTTTTTGCCTGAGTTCAGGCCTCCCAAGTTCAGCCTTTGGTTCTTGAATTGGAGCAGGATTTTTGTTGCTCTTGTTGCTACTCTGAGAAGAGGGCAATGGCAATTTGGTACAAAATTCATGGAAATTTAGGAAATTTAAGGTATTCCTCTGAGGAAAGGAAGGCTGTATTTTCAGTGTCGGGTCAATGCAAACAAAGATTCCAAAGATTCTTAAGTCTGAATTGAAAGGACAGCCTACAGTCACTATTAGCCTGGCTCATAGCTTTCTTCTCAGCTACATGACAAATGCCTCAGAGGAAAGAACCTTTCCACTTCTGTTTAGTTCCAGCAACTTAAACAGAGCATGGGTTTTCCATTGTGAGCAAGGCCCTGTTGAGGCACTATGGGCAGCACAAAGATTAGGGGGATGTGATGGACTAGAAACTGGGAAGGAAGCCGCACTTCAGACTCTCTGGAATTTTCTCAAGAGAATGGGGTGAGCTGCTCCTATAGCCCAGCTCTCCTGCCTGTGGTCCAATAACTAAGTATATACCCCAGCATTCAGGGAGCATCCCCGAACAACAAGATCTGAGAATTTCTCCTGGGTGCCCTTGAACTGGGCAGGTTTGTAAAAGGGTTTGCAGGAGGGCTGTTCACGGTATTTCCTTTTGCATTCTTTCCTTCCCTGTGTATCTTGGACTGTTTGTCCCTTGGCTAGAATTTGGTCTGTTTGTCCCAATGATGTCATCATTTAACACCCCTTCCCCAGCCGGCTTTCCTATGCCCTCCCTTTTCTGCCTTGTGAACCTTTGCCTGTCCCTTAAGACACTTTCCAAGCATCACCTCTTCTGTGAAGTCGCCTCTGATTCCAGCTGACAGCTAATCATTGCTGTTCCTCTCCTTTTTCTCCACAGTACCTGAGAGCGAGCTCTACCACAGCAATCAAATTGACAGGATTTGTTTACGAATCTATCCACATCACTGGACAGGGAGCCAGGCAAGGCTCACACACGCTTGATGGGTAAATAAATACATCAATGATTAGTGTAGTACACAATCCCTGTTTTTAGAGGATGGGTAATTTATAGGGGAAACAAATCTGCTAATAACAAACTGGAAATTATACACATAGTTTACAAAAGGAAAAAAATGCTGCTACATTCTATATTTAAAATTTCCCACTAAGGCTTAGATTAACTTATTTAACTTGCTAAGGAGTTGGTGTCCTTCAAGTGGCTGTTATAGATTACACTTGACTTTCTATGTTGAAGTCCTAGAGCTGGCTTCAGATACCCTATTACATATGCACACTCTGGCAACACATGAAACTGACAGTGTTTGTCTTTCTGCTTGAAAATACAGGCTCTTGAAAGTTTAAGATGCTGGTATCCCTACAACAGTGTGACACCTCACATTCTATGACATCCCTGACCTTCTCGGATTGCTGCGAACACAGCTGAGTGCATGTAAAAGCCCACCACAGAGAAGAAATTTTGATCTTGAACAAAGTAAATTTCGCAGTACCCACGTTCTTCACTATTAAATCTGTGACCTTAGTATTGCATTAGAGTCGATATCTCATTGAATTATTGACAATGAAATAAAAAGTGAGGAAGATGTAGCTGATTCATAGTCTCCTGGGTGTGAAAAGATGATGATTCTTATTTTATTTACTCCTGAAATGAAGTTTAAACTATTACTCAAAACACCTACCAGCAAAATCCAAGTTCAAGTTCAAGGTTAATTCTTCACAGTGACACCTAACATTAAATATCTTTTATCTGAGCAACAACAGCACACACAAAAGTGAATATTTCTGCTCCACAAAATGGATGATTGCATAAGAAAAACTGAATATGGCCAAAAGACAATGATTGCTAAATTAAACAGATTTGGGCTTACTAAATAAGCTATTTCTAATGCTTAGATGCAGGAAAATAGAGGGGGGCTTTTATTTTCTATGCATAGGGAAATATATGTCTCAGAAAATGACCTTACCCCAACAGGCCACGAGAAGATCAATGGTTGAGGGAGAGGGAGACATTCCTAACCACCTTCCTCCTGAGAGCTGATGTGCTAGAAAACAGCGGTAGTTAATGTGGACTTTTGGCTTCAATTTTACAGAAATGCTTCCCTAACACATTTTTGGTGGTTCAACAATTGTTTTATTTTTTCCTGTCAAATAAGTCAGTTCTAGAAAAGGCTTAGGCTGCCAGAGTCAATAGCATGGTGTGAAAGTAGTAATAACTTTCAGCTAAAAGCCACCTGGTGAGGCACAAAACTCTAGATAGAATTAAATTTTTAACACACTAACAGCTCAGGTTGTTTTTTTTTCCCGAAAGTTTTAACATACAAACCTGTCTCTCAAACAGTCCAACTCAGGTGTCATTAATAGTAGTCAGGTCTAAAGAGACAAAGAAAATGCTTCTTTATTTTTTTTGCTTATTAGAAAGAGAGAGAGAGAGGGAGAGACAGGGAGGAAGGGAGAGAGAGAGAAACAGAATGGGCATGCCAGGGCATCTAGCCACTGCACATGAACTCCAGACGCATGTGCCCCCTAGTGCATCTGGCTTACGTGGGTCTTGGAGAATTGAATCTGAGTCCTTTGGCTTTGCAGGCAAACACCTTAACTGCTAAGCTATCCCTCCAGCCCAGCAAATGCTTCTTAAAGGAAGGGAAAATGCAGGAAGCTATGACACTTCCTCAACAAACTAAAGAAAGCTCTAGCGTATGACCCAGCTATCCCATTTCTGGGATAAACCTAGAGCAATTGAAGTCAGCATGTAACAGAGATGCCTACCCACTCTGCACCGCTCACAATATGCAAGGTATGGAGGCAGAGAGAGAAAGGATGTGGGAGAGATGAGAAGGAGGAGGAGGAAGAGGGTAGGGAAGGATAGGGGAAGGAGGAAAGGGGAGGAAAAAGGGAAGAAGAGGGGAATGGAGAGAGGGGGAGGAGAAGGGGGAGTAGAAGGCAGAGAGAGAAAAGGGGGACTGTGTGGGGAGAAGAAGGTGACTAAAGTGAGGAGGAGGAGGAACAAGAGGGTAATATGGAAGAAAGACTAATATCACATGTGTTATCTCAAATGCAGACTCTATATTTAAATTTCTCTGTATAGGAGACAACAGAGGGAGGAAGGGGGCAAGCGTGAGGCAGGAGGGTGGGAGGGGAGCAAACACGGGCAAAGTACAATGAGACATAGGTAGGAAAATGTCATCATTAAACACATTATTTTGTATATTAAATTTTTAATAGTCCTAAGGAAACAACAAAGACTCAGGTTTAGAAAGAAAGAAAGAAAGAAAGAAAGAAAGAAAGAAAGAAAGAAAGAAAGAAAGAAAGAAAGAAAGGAAAGGAAGGAAGGAGCCAGGAAGGAAAAAGGAGAGAAAAAAGAGGAGAAAGAGGGGAGGCAAGGAAGAAAGGAGGCAGGGAGAAGGAGGGAAAATGAAAAGGAAACAACGCAGGCTTCTCTCCCATTAACAAGTATGAAGTAGTAGATACAATTTCCTTTAGGCCAGATCATTTAAGTGGATTTAGTTGTAAAGCAATTTACAGCTCTCCAGGATCACTAGAGTTAAACGCCTCATCAGGACATGTGTAGCCCTTTCTTTCTAGGGCCTTCCTTTTCCTTCTGTCATTTCCGTGTAACAACTGGGTAATATTCTGCCATGATTAACAGGGTGCACCATTTCATTCCCATTTTCTAGTTTCATCCTTGAAGCCAAAGGTGATTCAGAACTCTGCGCAAAGTTCCTGCCGTGTTTCTCACTTATCATGTGGATTTGAGGAAAGGCTCAACTTAAAGAAAGAGTAACCAGGCAGACCCCATGACCTCTTGCCAGCTCCACACTCATTTGCATTTACAATATCAAATGCAGTTCATTATGGGGCGGGGGGGGGGGGAGCCAGCTCAGGTAAATTAGCGTAATGAACCAGATGACTTTGTGATTATTGAAACAGACTAGGCTCAAATATCCACTCAGCTAATGAGCCAGCGATAGGGCCCGGGCACAAGTGTCATCATCATTCTGATAATAGCCTTCCCGAAGCCCTGCATCCTATCTTCCCGTCCCAACACCAGGCAAAAGCTTACCAGCCACAGCGTTTCCAGGGTCCAAGATATAGACAGCAGCATGTGCCTATCTGTGCTGTGTTTGATGGTACCAAAACAATACACGGCTACTTCATAGATATTCTGCATGCAACAAATGAAAGATCTGAACCTTTGTGCTAGAAGATAGCTAGTGTACTATGCAGGACTGCCATGGCTCTGTAATTATATCCAGTCATCTGCTCTGCCACAGGGAATGGCTGTACCCAGGGACTTTGATTTCACTGTCGTCGTTGTTCCCCCCCGCCCCACCAACTCCACCCAGATAAAGCTGACCCTGGGTCACTTTGACTATGAAGCATGCTGAAGGAGACAAATGAGTTTTTCTCTGACTGTGTTAAATTAACTAATGGATTCTGGCTGTGGAACCAGCATAATAATGAGCCATGGCCCCCGATGGGCATGTAGACAGTCTCTGAAGGTGGCAGTAACCTCACACTCTGAAACAAAAACCAGAACGGAAATAAAGAGGACTCTTGCCATGGGGCATCCAGAATGTGCTTGATAGGGATAGTGAATATGCAAAGAGTTTATCTTCCGGTGAATTATTTTAGTATCTTGACACACAGCTATCAAAACCAGGCATTAAGGGAGCAATCTGTATATCTGCCTTTCCTCCCTGTCTTGGTAGACCCGTGTTTTATTTTCCCAGCCAAAAGGACACTGTGGTTGGTGTGGCTGCAGGTACATCCATTGGAACCAAATGGTGTTATCTTTTGAAAATGGCCACTGTTTACGTTACCTTCATTCCAATATATCAGTTAATATTGAGTGTGATAATTGGTTTTAAAAAGTACATTAAAATCTCTGCCTAGGGTAAGTGCACAGATTCCGATGTTATAGTGATCGCAGGCACACCATATCACACATGGTCTTAATTTTTAATATGTATTTTTCTTGAAGTTCTCTAAAATATTGTGGAGTTCATTTTAATGACACCAAAAAGATAAATGTTCTTTCCCATGTTCCCATCAGAAATCTGTGTGCTCTGGGAAGTGAAAAAATTATAACTCAGCTGTTCTGCACTGTATTAAGATTGAAACTTGGCACCCCAGATGTGAATTTGTTTCCAAAAGGAAACAGACTGTGGTAAGCTTTTCTCCTCACCCCAATATTTTAGACACTTAATTCATTTTTGTTTTTTAAAAAGGATTCATACTAGATTTTTGTGTGTGTTTTAAAAATACAATTATATGCAATTTAATTTGGACTAAGGGGTAAAAGCTCATATTTACATAAAGCTTATAACTTTAAGAACAGGCTACTGAAATTAATCATCAACCACAAAATCCTGCTTGTTTTCATTGTAGGTGACATATTTTCAGAAGAGCTCTCTCTGCCCAGAGGGATTTGTTTTTGCACAATAGTATTTTGTATGTTTACCATGTATCAGACTCAGATCGGGCACTTGATGTACAATGACTCATCTAATCTTCATGACACCTTGAGGTATATGGTATTATTATCCCCACGTTACAGATGGGAGGAGAAGCTCCCCAGGGTCACACAATAACTACTAGGTGGAGGGAGCAGGAGATTCAGTCCTGGGTAAGGTGGCTCCAAAGCCTATATTCTAGTCTGCTATGAGTACTGTCCATCTAACTATAGTCATTTCTCTCTCTCTCTCTCTCTCTCTCTCTCTTTCTTTTTTTGTTTGGTTTTTCGAGGTAGGGTCTCACTCTAGTTCAGGCTAACTTGGAATTCACTATGTAGTCCAGTCTCAGGGTGGCCTTGAACTCTTGGTGATCCTCCTACCTCTGCCTCCCGAGTGCTGAAATTAAAGGCTCATTTCTCTAATTTTAAACTCACCAAGCATTTAAAAAGTGCTGAATAGTTTGTTTAGGGCATTAAACTGGTGGTTGAGAGGTTCTAAAGTAGAAAAAAAGGAGGTGAATAACACACATACACACACACACACACACACACACACACACACACACAATTTCGTGGGCCAGATGGACAAGATTTAATGAATATGATCCAAGGTAGCAAAATGCTGCCCTTTTCTGATTGGTTCTTCCAGTGTAGGAATTGTGACACAGAGGCCGGTGTCTCAGAGACATTAGGGTGCCTGGCTAATATAACCTGTGCCAAACTTCTTGTTGGCTACCTTTCTAGAAGCCACCCCCCCCACCCCAGTCCCGCTCCCTCCAAACCCAATGCCAAAGCCCTTACCTGTGCCACAGCGTTTGTCACTTTTCTCTTGGTCTCCTGTGGCTATCAGCAACAGCGCGTTTGGATGTGGTGTTTTGAGAGTGCTGGCCCTGCGCATTTTGTCACACATGGCCAGTTGTTAAGGTATGATTATCAGGGACCCAGACAGAGATGACAGGTGTAAACAGTTCATAATTTACGACATGCAGGATCAGGTTTCTCCACACACCCTCTGCCAACTGCTCACAGACACACCTTATCTTGGCCCTGGGTTATGCACTGTACACATTCTTACAGGGCTGGGTTTTGTTTTTGTTGTTGTTTTGTTTTTTAAATAAACCCTGTAGTATTCCTGTTTGGTAACACTTTAGTCACTTGCGATGACTCTTTGACTGCTAACCTATGGAGAGCTACTGATTAATTTCCCTAAGTTAACATTTAAAAGTGTGTGCCCTAGAGCCCTGGGAAGGGGCAGCCTTTCCGCCCTGTGCTGTAGGCGTCCTTTGTCCTCTTTGTCACTGGTGGGCTCCTATGCATGCGCCATGGCAGGTTTGAAATGGCTGGCAGCTGAAGAGTCCAGACACTGCTGCTCCTGTGCGGATGTGGAATTTCTTAGGCCTCTTTAGTTGGATGCATTTAGCGGCCTTCTGCATTTTTCAGGGCAGACACGTTTCAGTACAACTTTGACTAACTGGAATTCTTGGGGGAAGGGTGTTCTGGTTGAGTGATTTCCTGGTGAAACTGAAAGTTATTTAGAAAGCAATTGTCACTGAAAAATCTTTCCAAAATATATCAGCGCACTTTTCTCTGGAGTGGAACAGGGTGGTCACAGAGAGCTTTTTGGAAAGGCTGAAAAACATGTCTAGTGAGGTGCTAACTGCTCACCAGTCCTTCCTCTTACTAGAAAGCAGTTCCCTGAGGCAGCTAGGATTCCAAGCCTTTCTACTCTCTTTAAGCCCTCTCTCCCGATCTATCTATCAGAGACTTTACTTCTCACCAGGAAATCAAACAATCTCCAAGGCTTTGCTTTCTCCATTCTCCCCCTGGAGTCCCAGGCTGACTCACCTCACCTGTGCTTGCTCAGATTGCTGGCCTCCTCAGCCAACCCTCCTGGTCATTTCATTTTCTTTTAGTTCATACGTTTCTCTGTCTGCTTTCTCTACCCTTCCTTCATTGGAAAGCCAGGCCCTTCCCCCTGCTGCCAAACACCTGTAATGGTGGAAGAACCCACATTTACTTCCTAACCTCTCATCCTCCCCGAAGCTAGCTCCTCTTCTACAACTTCACCACAACCACCCTCAAGGGCCATTAACAACAAGTCAGCAAATCCAAAACTTTTCCTCAGCAAGGCTGTTGTTTCTTCCTTAAATTTACCCACCATTCCCTCCCTCCTCTCCATCATTGCCGCCACCATTTTGTTTTGCTTAATTTCACTTATGTGGCGTGTAAATCTGGTCTTCTCAGTGTTTCCCGAGACAACTAGAACAATGTACAAATTTCCCATAGCCGAGTGCTCTGCTTCTGAGGGCCAGTCCTTTCTCCAACTCAGCCAAACACTCTTTGAAAAGTCGTCAAATAACAACAGAGCTCCTTTTGGCCCGGAGATGTTTTCATCTGACCTTTCTTCCCACGCCCTGTTTTTAAGGCTGCCCCTTCTCTCCTTCACTTGTGAGCACTAGCTATAAGTGGAAATGCGCCTACACGCACACTGGCTGAATTACTGTTGGCTGGAAGCCCCATGAAACTTCAAACCATGTCCTCCTAGGTCACCATTGGACACCCAGCGCTTAGGCAAGTATCAGGAATGTATCAATGAAGAGTTGAAACTTTACTTTTACTATCGAAGGCATTTCTGGGAACCTAACCCAATAAGATGTAACTGAAGAAGTTTGAGGATTTCTGGCAGTTGAAGTACCAGAAGGGATTGCTTACTCATCCTTGCATATATGTAAATCAGACCACTTAGCCTGAGGGGAGAAAAGTGGTCAGTGTAAGACAAATACACATCCTTTTATAAGGAATGCATACATTACGTCGGAAGGAGTGACTGACGAATGTCACCTTAAGGAAGGCAGAAGGGCAGCCTGGAGCTTGCTGGAAAGGAACACACAGCACGGGTACCTGGAGGGAAGTAGGGCAATGGGAGGGATTCTGCTCAGAGGAGGAGGTAATGGTTGGGCCAACTAGTAAGGTCACTGACCTGGTGAGGGAACGGGGAAGCTGGGTGAAGAATGGGAGGCACAGCTGCAAGTCCTGTACAAAGGCCAAGCTGGCTTTGCAGCTGGTCAGGGCAAGGGGGCACACAGCACTGGGGTAGTGAGAAGCTGAACTGCAGTGATAGGCAAAATGCATCAGGAGAATGCTGCGAACACGAAAGAGGAAGGAGGAGTTTGAAAGGCATGTGGACCTTGGATTCTGAGTACGTGGAAACTGTGGTCAAGGAATTACCACTGCTGTCCTGACACTGCATCTAGCTAGAAGTACAGGGCAGCTAGGGTGATGAGTTCAAACAGCAGCCAGCAGTGTAAACTGACAGGAGGAAGGCTGGCTTCAGCCTGGGGGGCGGGGGGGGGGGTGCGCATAAAGCAATGACACTTCGCCATTTACACTGGTGTTCTGTTCATTCGAGGAGATCCTGACATACCCTAGAAAATGGGGCTAAGCCTTAGCTCAATTTTAAGTTAAAAATACATAGTTCCTCTGGGCGCGGTGGCACATGCCTTTCATTCCAACACTGGGTTAGGGAGGGAGGGAAGGTAGGAAGACCATTGTGAGTTTGAGGCCAGCCTGAGACTACATAGTGAATTCCAAGTCAGCCTGGGCCAGAGAGAAACAATAGCAACAATCAAGCAGGTCTTTCCTAAAGATGTCTAGCATTTATTACTTATTTGTGCTAAGGATCAAACCCAGGACCTCACACATGCTAGACAATAATCGGCCACTCAGCTACCCAGCCCAACTTTTAAACATACCAGGTTATAATCATAAGCAACAACTTCTGCTTAAGAGACTCCTCCTATGAGTGATTTTGTAAAACACATTAGACCCACTCACTTGGTTCTTAGCCACCCCTATGGTTCTCAGTAAGGAGACTCCTTGTAAAACCGTATAGCATGAATGAATGCGTGCTAGGTATTTTTCAGAGCCCTTTCATTTTTAAGCTTAAAAAAAAAACGAAAGAGAGAAAACTATAAACATTTAAATGCCAACCTCCAAGTGCTTCAATCAATTCAATCCTATTTTCCCAGAAGGAAATGATTCCAGATAAAGATGCCCATCTGGTTTTTGATTTACCCAGTTCCAACAATAAGTAACATGATTTTCTTTGCATAGGAATTATCAAATATGAAAACAGGCTTTCCACACAGGAGTGAAATAGCAGCCAGCACCACTAAATTTGCCTTGATAAGCCCTCCCCCCACTTCCACCCTGCCCCGCGCTGTTGGAATTGGATTAGTCCTTTGGTATTATTTTAAGAGTGATTGGAATTTAATTGTAGTCAGGAAGAGTTGAGTCCATTGTTTACTTACAAACAAACAAAAGAATCCTCTCCCCAGCTCTAGGGTTCCTGCTTGGCTGCTTTTAAATAGATGACACTGACCAGATATTTACCATCAGCTTGGTGAAGAAAGAGACATTGTCCTGGGGAGCCAGAGTCATGGGAATTTAGTCCACAGTGAGGTATTGCTAACTGCGATGGACTATGTATAACCTATCAAAGTCTCACTGTACATTTCAGAGGCGGGGCCCAAACAGAAAAAAAAAAGTCCCTAAGTGCCAGCACATGGGGAAGACATCATATAGCAATAAGATTGTGAAGTCCACACTGGCAGCAGACAACAGCAACAAACTGCAATTCACTTCTCAGAGTCTGACCAAGAGCAGCGCTCCCCACCCCCACCACCCCCATATTCCCCAGAGCACGCTGGCAGCGGTCCCAGGCCCTGTGACTTCTGAATAGCCCTTCGTGCAACGTCTCCCCCAGGTACAGCATTGTCCACCGCGGGATGCTCTCAGCAGTCCAGGAACAGCTGCACAATGCCAGTGGCCTCTGAATGGCCAGAAACCTTTGTATTCAGGCCTCGTGCGATTAAGGAAAAAAAAAAAAGAAAACCCAAACTGGTGTTCTTTTGTGCTTTACAAAGGCAGTACTTTGCTGGCTCCAAGTTCAAGATGCACGGGCTATTAGAAGAGGCGAGGTGGACAGTGTATTAGAATGTGTGCACAAAAAGAACAGGCGTTCCTGAAAATCAAGTCCACAACAAGAGCAGCCCAGTGCTTGGAACACCTACCCAGCCAGAAACAGAAGCAGGTCCAACAGCCGTTAGAAGGTGAATATTTACAAGTCACTTGGATACACACGCACACACACACACACACACACACACACACACACACAGTACACACAAGTGTACACACGGACCAATCTGTGGGAAACCACAGCATGCGTGCATAATAAGCCCTTGACAGTGGGGCAGTAATAGGAAAGAGGGATTTGACAGCATGGGAAGCAGCTGTACCACCGTCCTCACAGACAGCCTGTTCTTCCACAGAGGTTACTGGACTTACCCAGAAAGCACGTGGGGAGTTCACAAACACACACGTAAGGACGCCCCTAACCTAGGACGTCCTGGTTCTTCCAGACTGTTCTGTGCCTGAACAATGTGGAGCCCAGATCATGGGTTTGGGCAACTATCTAATTTGGACTGGAACCGCTCGCATCACCATTTTTCAGTTGTGTAAGCTAGGGGGAAATTCCCTTGTTCCTCAGAAGCTCAGTTGATTTCATTCAAAGTTGGGGATCATAGTAATCAGCCTTTAAGATTGCTGCCGGGACCGAGTGAGCATTAACAGTGAGCATTAATTAAGTGCCGGTTGTTATGACGACTGTTATGAAAAGTAGTGGTACTGTTTTCATCTTAGGAATTTTGAAACTTTAGAAAAAGAAAGAGGGAGACTCATAACAGAAAGAATATCGAGAATGACCGCAGTGGTACGTACCGGAGGGTGAACCTGTGGGAGACGCAGGCAGGCAGGTCACACAAGCAGGAGGGTTCATAGCTTTGCTGCTCTTAAAACCAACCGTGGGCAAGTGCTTAGTCTGAGTGCTAATCTGTAGCCTCCACATTGGAGTAGCAGGCCTCCTATCCAGCCGAAGGGCTCCATGATGTGAGTTTACTTGTTTCCAATACTAGCGTCAGGGCCTTATTGAGCCTCTTCAAACATTGTTGTCTTCCGCAAAATAATTTGTTGCTGAAAATGTTAATTTTATTTATTTTCCCAATGATCCTGAGGGCATCGTAACTCGGACAGCTAAGATGCAATTTCTCTTACTGTGACAAGGCCCACAAACGGTATTGGAATAATGAATTACTTTCGGGTCCTTTGCACTCCATGTTTGCACAGGCTTCTAGCAGTAACACGTATGTTCTCAGGAGATATTTGTTCAGAGGACTAGAGTTTTAGTTAGTGTCATTAGATGTGTGTGTTTCTTTTCAGTGATAATTGGTAATATCTTATGTGAAACCTCATTCATTGTATGTTTATTAGAATATGTGTTAATAGGGCTGGAGAGATAGCTTAGCTGTTAAGCGCTTGCCTGAGAAGCCTATCAGTTCGAGGCTCGATTCCCCAGTACCCACATAAGCCAGATGCACAAAGTGGCGCATGCATCTGGAGTTTGTTTGCACTGGCTGGAGGCCCTGGTGCACCCCTTCCCTCTCTCTCTGCCTCTATCTCTGTCTGTCTGTCATTCTCAAATAAAAACATTAAAAAATAAACAAAACTATTTTTTAAAAAGAATATGTGTTAATATAGTTGTTTTATATATTTATATTAATTATATAACTAGTGCACAGTGACTTTCTTATGACATAAATAAATACACATAACAGACAATGCCAAAGCCCCACAAGACCATCACCTTAGCATCAAACCTCTTCGCCCACATTCCCAGCTTGACCCCCATCAGTGGCACTACATTACTATGCCGTTACATATTTTCCAGAGTTTTCTTTCTCTCGGTATGTTTGTACAAACAGTATCTTTTTGTTGTTCATACATTCTTGGCGTTGGCCAGTGTTTCCATTGGAAATAATTAAGAGAACCTACCAAAGTGTTGATCTTAGGAGATCATCTGGGGAGATGTTTCAGTTGATAAAGCACTTGCCACATAAGCATGAGGACCTGAGTTCGGATCCCCAGCACCCATGTAAACGCTGAGCAGCATGGTTACCCATTTATAATCCCAGTACACTGGGAAGGCAGAGACAGGAGGATCCCTGGAGCAAGCTGGCTAGCTAAGCTAGTCAAATTGGTGAGCTCCGTGATCAAGTGAGAGATCCTGTCTCGATAAATCAGCTTAAGAGTATCAACTTCTGGCCTCCACACACTGTGTGTACACACACACACACACACACACACACACATGCCCAAATAGATGCAAACATGCATAACATATACATGCACACCATTCATATATACACATACAAAAAAAACAACTAGGGCTAGAGAGATGGCTTAGCAGTTAAGGCACCTGCCTGCTAAGCCTAAGAACCCAGTTCTAATCTCCAGGTCCCACATTTAGCCAGATGCAAAGTGACTCAAGGGCGCAATGCTACACTTGCCCACAAGGGGGCGCATTCATCTGGATTTCGTTCACAGCTGCTGAGTGACTGCTGACGCACCCATCTCTATCCGTCTCCCTCTCCCTCTGTCTGTCTCTTTCCAAAAATAAAAAAAAAATTAAAAAAACTAGCTGTGTGTTCTATGGATTTTACTTTCTTGTGTATCAGTTGTGACTTTCAGTATCTGCACCCTGTCTCTATCCTTATACACCACAATCCTAAGCCCCTACCTAGGAGATTCCAACACATAGCACTTCTTCCTTTAGCACTCGCCAACTTTTACAAGACTCAAGCGGAGGTGGCACGGGTACACACTATACTGTGCCTGTCTCCTAAAGCTGCCAGCGATAGGGAGTTGCTTTTGTAGTTATCCTTTCTGTTTTATTTTGTAGCTTTTGCTCCTGAAATACACGTCACATATTCCTAATCCTAAGGTAATTAAAGCTCTGTAGACTATTGAGTGTGCACACAGCCTGACATGCTTTGAAAGCATTTCCCCTGTTTTGTAATCTCAGAACAAAACACATCTTTGAGAGTCGTGACTTGAGAGAACCATCTTGCAGCTGTACAGAGCAGAGTGCAGAGTTGCTAACCGTGTTCCTGGGATTCCAGCCCGTGACCTTGGGCCTTCACTGTGAAGCATTTGAATAATCCTCATGCATTCATTCACATGCATGGCTTTTCTTTCATACGTACCCAAACAATTCCCTTTAAAGCACATAAAAACATTTTTAAAAAACTGATGGATTTTCTTCAACAACGTAATATTTACCACTGGTTAATACCAGTGGTAGATACTCAGATAAATGGTGTTTTAGGGTTTCTTTTTCTTTTTTTTTCTTTCTTTTTTTTTTTTTTTAGGTTTTTTTCATTTTTTGGTTTTTCAAGGTAGGGTCTCACTCTAGCCCAGGCTGACCTGGAATTCACTATGTAATCTCAGGATGGCCTCGAACTCATGGCAATCCTCCTACCTTTGCCTCCCAAATGCTGGGACTAAAGATGTGCGCCACCACGCCCAGCTGTTTTAGGGTTTCTGAAGTCCAAAATTTATTTATTTTACTTCTAGTCTGGACTGTAGCTTCTATGTATAAAATCACTTAGGTTTTCATATATGCCCACTGTTCTTTGGAATGTATCTTAAAGTAGCAGAACGCAGTATATTGTTTTGTCTCCTTTTTAGTTCACGGACTAAGACTCCTTGAGAGCTGAATGGTCTCACTGTCTTGTTATTTTGCTTTATGGTTTTGTTGTGGATGATGATAGCTTTCCTTTCTATTACAAGTTCATTTCATCTCATCCATCTTAAGTGCTAGACTATGTAACTTTGATTAAACTCCTTTTCTTGTGCTGTAAATTCTCAGCTAAATAAATGATGGTTCTTTGTATGCTTAGTCTATTTTCTTGACATAATGAAACAGGACTCACATGTTCATTGTTTTCAAGGCATGTAATTATTGTAACACTGAGACATTCATTTTTTAATTGAAAAAATTACCCATTATCATGTTTTTGATTGAAAACCATTTCAAATACCCTCTTTCAAGTAGGTGAGTAAAAATTATCATGGTGCCTGCAAGTGACACTCCACTCTGTCATCACTGCAGGACTGTCCTTAAACAGGAGGCAGGAAGGCTGCAGCTTTCGGCCTGGGCCCCAGTGTCCTCTCCACCATATTGGAAACCTACACTCTTGGATAAACCCCTGCTTCAGGTGCTTACAAAAGAGTCCTGGATTTCTTCTTAGAGCTCTCACTTTGTATTATTTTCCTGGGGTGGGATGGAGTGGGGGCTGGGCCCCTTGTCATAGCCTGAAATGTCAAAGAAATCAGCTCCCCCATCATTCCCATGTCAATTTATCTGAACCCTGATGTGAAGAGGTGCCCTGCTGGGCAGAAGTTGGCAAGATAAAGATTGTCCCCAAGGCTTCCTGTTTGTTCATAATCAACCATGCCTTATATTTCACATAGTCTGGTGTGCCTATGGATGTGTGAGATACCTAGTTTCAAGAGTGAGAGAGAGAGAAAAGAAGAAGAAGGAGGAGGAGGAGAGGAAGAAAAACTTGGCCTCAGTTATCTTACTGCACTGTTCTCCTTGGCAGCTTATTCTTGTCTGTGGCACCAACACCTGCCAACAACTTCCCCTTCAGATCAGCATCTTTTGGCATTTAGGTGAAAGTGTATTTCTACATGGTTGAAAGCAGATGGAGAAAAAGCCTTGTGTAAATAATACTTTCCATTATCAACACTGAACTGATGTCAAAGCTCTCAATCCATCCTGAGACAATGAAATCATGATACTAGGCAAATGACAGCATAAATGCCGTACAAGGAGATTGTTCTACCTGCTGGGTACTGTTCGGGGTGGGGGGCAAAAATACCAGAGTCTGATGTGGATCAGGTCTTTCTCGGGCTGCAAATGCTTGATAATATTCATGAGGATCAGCGGTGGGGTGGGGCTGGAGGGGACACAGAAGCAGCTGAATCACATGCTGTCCCTGTCACACAGAATACAAGTGGTGATAGATAACCAGTGTGTCCTGTGTGCTGTAAATATGCAAATCTGGACGGATTCAAGGTAACTGCACAGGTTTTACCTAAGCCTGATATGTTCATTTTCAGGAGTCTTACAAGAATGAGTAGAACCACCAAAATTATCATTATTATAATTTCAGTGATTTCTGGCATTTAACGACATTTGAAACAAATATTCTCAAAAGAAGCAACTAGACTACCATGACAAAATAAAGGGTTAATTATTGTGCATGTTCCAATGAGAGGCGGCCCACGCCAAGTTCACTCTGCCACTACAAAACTTGCATTATTGTCATTACAAGTTCAAACAGTAGCAGTTAGAGTGAATTCTTACACATGAATGTGCATCCAGGGCAAAAGGAAACCTAAGGTCTTTTTAAGAGTCTTTGCTCTCTAGCTGAGAAGTCATATCCTCAGAAGCACGCAGCACGTCTTGGCAAGGTTTCTAGGAACTGTCCATTATTTTCCCCTCTGTTTTCTGAGGATCCTGTGTCTGTCACCGGGAGAATAGACTGCAGATACATACAACTAATGGTCTGTTCGTACACTCTCTTTTTTAGAGATACAAAATAAGTGCCTTTAAAAAAATTGTATAGGCAATCTGCAAATAATCAATTATTAATTACATTTACAATGGTTTGCTTATAACATTGTGAGTTGAGGAACCATGTGCTGCAGTCTGGTACCCAAACTGACCAATATCTTGCTGTTTATAAAAGTTTTAAAAGGGCCTGGGGAAATGGCTTAACAGTTAAGGTGTTTGCTTGAGAAACCCAAGGACTCCAGTTCGATTCCCCAGGACCCATGTAAGCCAGATGCACAAGGGGGTGCATATGCCTGGAGTTCGTTTGCAGTGGCTGGAGGCCCTGGCACACCCATTCTTTCTTTCTCTCTGCCTCTTCCTCTCTCTCTCTCTCAAATAAAAAAAATAAAAATATTTTTTGAAAAGTTGTAAAAAAAAATCTAGACACCTGGAGAAATAAACTGTCTTCTAAAGATCTCGGTGTGACTTTTCTTCTCTCCAGTGCTCTATTGTGCTTTATTTCCTCCCGTGAGATCCACCCCCCAACCTCTTTACATCCATGGATCACGTTTAATATCCTTTTTACAAGAATCCTTCCTGTCCTTTATATTTCTCATTGACAGCATCCAGAAAACATTTGTTCCTCCCCTCCCCCCACCTCCTTTATTCTACATAGGCTCGTATAGCTACTGCATCTAAGAGCTTAAACAGAACTCAAATATTATAACTGTCGGGATTCAAAGAGTTTGGATTCGTTTGGAGGTGAAGTCTGACCATTTGCAGAAAGCAGTAGACCAGGGTAAAACGTGTGTATGTCATCATCACTTTCAGCCCTGCGTCAAGGTGGTTCCTGAGTCAAGCCTGGAGAAGCAGGAAACGCCTGTGGTGAAGTCAATGACAGGAAACGTGCGGGCAGAAGCTCTCTTCTGTGCAGGGGCTGCGACCAATTCTATTACTTCAGCACACCCCTCAGAGCTTTCCCTGACTCTTTTGTCTCTTTGGGTAATTTTGGTGGCATCAATACTTTTTTTGTTTCTAATATGGAGATTCAGTAGAGTGTAGATGTATCTGTACATCCACACACCTTAAATAGTACAAAACAGACTTGAAGACATTTCCCCCTAAGCTCAGGAAACTTTTCTCTTTCAAGGTGATATCAAATTCATTTTCAGCTACAGGTGGTGGAGGGTGTAGGTTTGTGTTATGACAATGACTATACTAAGTTAGAAAATTCTACCTTTCTGCTTCATAACTGATTCAATTGTACTTAATGTTTCTGGAAAACTCTTCTAAGCCTCCTTGGTCCAGAACAAAAAATGCCTCTAGGCCTTACTGTCTCCCATGGAGCACGTGACAAAAGCGCGCCCAGTTCATAGAAGGTGAGACCCTATTGCTGATGGCACCACATGCTTCAGTTGAAGAGCACTGAGAAATCAAGCTGGAGCCGAGTGAGCGAGAAGCCTCTTTCCTGCTGGCTGGCTGTCACCGTGTTGGAAAGGGCTATGAAGGCTTCTGGGGTCAGAAGTCAGCAGCAGTGGACCTTGCTGCTTGCTCTACAACCACCAGCTAAGCAAGATGTGCGCACTGGTGCAATGGTGGCGTGACTGTCATGGGGGTAACCAATTGATTAGATCTGAGGCCCACTCCATGGGAGGGAATTCATGCTTGCTACTGAAAATCTAGTCAAAAGCCGATGACTGGGGAAGTCATAGACCCTATGAGGGGAAGCTGCCACTGTTGTTTGGCTAGATGGATAGGTTATGTTCATCTAATTACCCTCTGAATATTTGTGTTTATGTCCGTAGATTAGTGCTGCTCTTTCCTGTGGTCAAAGGGAGCTTTGTTTTGCAGACGGTGGTGACTGTTGGCAAGATTCAAAATATGCAAGTATGTATGGAGATGGACTGACTGTTGGGGGCTCTGCACCACACAAGACATCTATCTATATCACACCTGAGGCTCAGGGAACACTGTGGGAGAATGTGGATAGAAAGAATGTGAGAGCCAGAGGACAGCGAGGTGCTGGGGAACGATCTCTTCCATGGCCATTGATTCATGACCTCACAGCTGCGGTCATTTACTGCACAAGACCTGCACACACTGCTGGGCTCATCAATATTCTGTGATGACCCATGAAGGAAGTTTAACAAAAAGAAGAGGATGGAGGGGGAACTTGGAAGTGGGGACAAAAGAAGATAACAGGAGGGGATAAGAGATTAAATGATGGTCAAAATACATCTTATACTTGTATGAAAACAGTATATTAAGAACCTTTTTTTTTTTTTTTAGGGCTGGAGAAATGGCTCAGCAATTAAAGGCATTTGCTTGCAAAAGTTGACAGCTTAGGTTCAAGCAGGTCTGGTGGCCTGGGATCAATTCCCCAGTGCCTATGTAAAGGCAGGTATACAAAGTGGTGCATGCATCTGTAGTTTGTCTGCAGAGGCAAGAAGCCCTGACATGTCCATAACCTCTCTCTCTTTTTGAAAAGTTGTAAAAAAATCTAGACACCTGGAGAAATAAACTGTCTTCTAAAGATCTCGGTCTGACTTTTCTTCTCTCAGTGCTCTATTGTGCTTTATTTCCTCCCGTGAGATCCACCCCCAACCTCTTTACATCCATGGATCACGTTTAATATCCTTTTACAAGAATCCTTCCTGTCCTTTATATTTCTCATTGACAGCATCCAGAAAACATTTGTTCCTCCCCTCCCCCCACCTCCTTTATTCTACATAGGCTCGTATAGCTACTGCATCTAAGAGCTTAAACAGAACTCAAATATTATAACTGTCGGGATTCAAAGAGTTTGGATTCGTTTGGAGGTGAAGTCTGACCATTTGCAGAAAGCAGTAGACCAGGGTAAAACGTGTGTATGTCATCATCACTTTCAGCCCTGCGTCAAGGTGGTTCCTGAGTCAAGCCTGGAGAAGCAGGAAACGCCTGTGGTGAAGTCAATGACAGGAAACGTGCGGGCAGAAGCTCTCTTCTGTGCAGGGGCTGCGACCAATTCTATTACTTCAGCACACCCCTCAGAGCTTTCCCTGACTCTTTTGTCTCTTTGGGTAATTTTGGTGGCATCAATACTTTTTTTGTTTCTAATATGGAGATTCAGTAGAGTGTAGATGTATCTGTACATCCACACACCTTAAATAGTACAAAATAGACTTGAAGACATTTCCCCCTAAGCTCAGGAAACTTTTCTCTTTCAAGGTGATATCAAATTCATTTTCAGCTACAGGTGGTGGAGGGTGTAGGTTTGTGTTATGACAATGACTATACTAAGTTAGAAAATTCTACCTTTCTGCTTCATAACTGATTCAATTGTACTTAATGTTTCTGGAAAACTCTTCTAAGCCTCCTTGGTCCAGAACAAAAAAATGCCTCTAGGCCTTACTGTCTCCCATGGAGCACGTGACAAAAAGCGCGCCCAGTTCATAGAAGGTGAGACCCTATTGCTGATGGCACCACGTGCTTCAGTTGAAGAGCACTGAGAAATCAAGCTGGAGCCGAGTGAGCGAGAAGCCTCTTTCCTGCTGGCTGGCTGTCACCGTGTTGGAAAGGGCTATGAAGGCTTCTGGGGTCAGAAGTCAGCAGCAGTGGACCTTGCTGCTTGCTCTACAACCACCAGCTAAGCAAGATGTGCGCACTGGTGCAATGGTGGCGTGACTGTCATGGGGGTAACCAATTGATTAGATCTGAGGCCCACTCCATGGGAGGGAATTCATGCTTGCTACTGAAAATCTAGTCAAAAGCCGATGACTGGGGAAGTCATAGACCCTATGAGGGGAAGCTGCCACTGTTGTTTGGCTAGATGGATAGGTTATGTTCATCTAATTACCCTCTGAATATTTGTGTTTATGTCCGTAGATTAGTGCTGCTCTTTCCTGTGGTCAAAGGGAGCTTTGTTTTGCAGACGGTGGTGACTGTTGGCAAGATTCAAAATATGCAAGTATGTATGGAGATGGACTGACTGTTGGGGGTTCTGCACCACACAAGACATCTATCTATATCACACCTGAGGCTCAGGGAACATTGTGGGAGAATGTGGATAGAAAGAATGTGAGAGCCAGAGGACAGCGAGGAGTGCTGGGGAACGATCTCTTCCATGGCCATTGATTCATGACCTCACAGCTGCGGTCATTTACTGCACAAGACCTGCACACACTGCTGGGCTCATCAATATTCTGTGATGACCCATGAAGGAAGTTTAACAAAAAGAAGAGGATGGAGGGGGAACTTGGAAGTGGGGACAAAAGAAGATAACAGGAGGGGATAAGAGATTAAATGATGGTCAAAATACATCTTATACTTGTATGAAAACAGTATATTAAGAACCTTTTTTTTTTTTTTTTTTTTTTTTTTTTTTTAGGGCTGGAGAAATGGCTCAGCAATTAAAGGCATTTGCTTGCAAAAGTTGACAGCTTAGGTTCAAGCAGGTCTGGTGGCCTGGGATCAATTCCCCAGTGCCTATGTAAAGGCAGATATACAAAGTGGTGCATGCATCTGTAGTTTGTCTGCAGAGGCAAGAAGCCCTGACATGTCCATAACCTCTCTCTCTTTCTCTCTCTCTCTCTCCATGCAAATAAATGAAAAAAAATTTAAGTTTTTTTTAAGGACCCAGATCAGAAGAAGTTGTTCCTTCACTTGAAACCCCTCTGTTCTCATCCTTCCTGAAGTATTCTTCATAATTGTAGGCCTATCTTAACCTTCTATGCTTCTATGGCTGTAGGTCCTGCTTAAAGTGCCTTTTTCTTCTTAGCACATCCACATTACTTTCGAAACATAACTGGCTTCAGAGGAATACCTGTTAATACAAATCAAAGCTTACCATTAACACCTAGCATTTTTCTTTTGAAAATAAGGCCATGATTCCTTTTTTTTTTTTTTTTTAAATCAGAGGTAGTCGAGTGAGCAATGCATGAAGGCTATTTAATCTTCTGTAAAGGTTTGCAATCTAACTGGTTTCCTGATCCTCCGGGCCTGTTTAACACAGATTAGGTAGAAAAAAAAATAACACTCCCACATGCTGACCTGAGTTTTTACTGGCACCAGACAAAGAAAAGTAAATGGGACAATGTGATAAAGTGAGCAGATGTGGGTGGATAGTGTGGTCACGGCTTAGCACCCCTGGTCAAGTCTCCAGTGTGGTTAAATTTGGGACAAAACTAGTCTTTGTCCTTGTAGCTTGCTCTTTTTTTCTCTTCCCCATTACAACCTGCGATCTTTTGGGCATCTCTTTAAAACCTCTTTGGAGGGTATTTGACTATATGGCATGGGTTGTTCTCTGATGCAGTTCTAATGAAGGTTATCTGCATCCTGGTAGAGATTAAAAATAAAGAATTTTCTTTGGCTTCTAATGTATCCTATAATAACTATGGTAGTGGAAAAGATGGACTAGATTAGTCTTTTTTTTTTCCAGCAATATGGTTATGCTTCTGTTTTATTCCTGTTTCCAGGAAGTTAAAGACATTCATTCCAGCCACTACCACTGGAAGTAACCCTTCCTTAGCAAAGTTAGTTCCTGGGGTCACTGAGGAATTTCCTTCCTAACCCTTCCTCAAGGCTAGGTCTGGCCTCTGGATTCAGGGCAGCTTGGTTTCAAAGTCCAGGACACCGACACACTTTACTGCTTCCTTGTGTACTTCTCAGAAGAGGGATCACATGACTTTGACCATGGATTCTCTTTGCCAAACAGACTGAGATCATTCCATTAAAAAGTTGCCAGGACAAAGACAGACTTGTGATAACTGTGGTATCACCATTTCTAGTCAATGTTTCTCTAGCTCGGTATTTATTGCTTTTAAACTTTAGCTTAGAAGGTGAAGTGGAAAATGACTTAGCAGCAGCCTCACCCTCGCCCCTTACAGGTAACGATGGAAGGGGAAAGTAGCTTGCTCACGTACCACCTTATGGGCATGTTTGCTCCATGAAAAGGCAAGCCAGAGTGGGAGAAAGGTAACAAGAGCACACTGCTTTGATGTAGGCTCAAAGGTGCCATTCAGATGTTTTAAGGAGGGATCTTTTTATCCCACCATCTTCACAGCCTTAGCCTGTTCTGTCACCTATCATAATTCTGCTGGGGTAATGCAGAAACCCTCATTTACCTTTGAGAATTAAGGGAAAACAGCCCTGAGCTCTTAGGTGTCTGGGAGGCTGTTATGATGGTGGAGTTTTATAAAGGGCTATAAAACATTTTGGAAGCAACAGGCTTTAATAAAATGATAAATCATTTCAATAATAAGTACGTGCTAGAGACCCAGAGCAGAGTCATGTTTTACTGATGTTAAAACTTAGTGATAATATTAAGCTTAAAGGGCATTGAGATTGATATCATTCTTACCACTATCTACCTTACCTCAGGTACATTTGTCCACGTGTCTCCCCCCCCCACTGTTGTTAAGCAAATATTGGTCTCCCCATTACCGAGAGTCACAAGCAAATCAAAGTTCAGGTAATTACTTCCAAGAGACACTTTGATTGCTTTATATCTTGAGAGATAAAGATTAACAAACACCCTCATGTATTCACTAGTTAAAAATAGTCTGCCCCTCCTATTTCTAAGGTAATCAGTTTCTGTACCCCATACTCGACCTGTCCCCCCAACACCTCAAGTCCCTATGTCTTCTCAGCCAATGCGTCTCGAACATTAATATCTGTGCCAATCACCTGGAGATAGTGATGGAGTGAAGAATCCCATGGAGGCTAGGCGGCATGGGGCCCTAGTATCTGCAAGTCCAGTAAGCTCACGTCATTCTGCGGCTGGTGGTGGTTCAGGAACAAGGCTTTAGATCCCTCTCAACCCAAGACGGGGATGTAAAGAGGTAATTACTGGGAGTTCTTCCCTGGGGCCAGCAAATTGCCTGGAAAGCCCCCACACTCATTACCTGCAGCTCCTTATCCTAACCCCTCCAATTAGCATAAGAGCACAGTGGGGAATTCCAGTGCTTTCAACACTCACTCAGCTTCTACAGGCTACACAGAGCCCATGTATTTTCCCTATGCCATCTCCTCACCCTGGGACCAGTCCCACCTCTACCAATTTCTCAGTATCATTGGTCTGAGCAAACAAGTGTCAGCCTGATAAGCGATCAACTAACATTTCCATAAATATAGATTCTCACGAAAAACAAACAGGAAAAGGGAACAAAATGAAAAGGTGCTATATATACAATTTATTTTAGGTTCCAAACCTATTTTTTTTTCCTTAGGCGTGTTGCCTGATTTCCATTAAGTCATCTTGTTTGCTCTTTGCCAGTTTCCCCTGCTATTTTGAAAAGACTTTAAAGAGATTTCTAAAAATCTATTAGGGGGAAAACAATCTTCCTTTTTATCTAGTGGTATTAAAGAAACGGTGGGCAATCCCATAGGTACAGGTGTACTACGTGTCCTGAAAAGGTGCAGCATTGATGTGGCTGAAAAACCCCACATTCAATGTTACGGAAATGTTGGCTTTGATCCTTGTCTTCGTGGTCATCATAATTGGGTTGCTAGTTGAGGCATGAACCAAGTCCTTCTGAGTGTACCACACTGCATTTTATGTTCAGTTTTCAGTATTTAAACCTATGAAATTCACTCCTAAGAATCTGGAAATTCCAGCAAATTTGAGGCAGGTATTATCAATAGTGAGTCCATTTTATACATTAAGGTAAAAAGGTCAGTATTATAAAAGATTTTATCATTTTACTCTCATTTCGCTGATTAATATTCTTTTAAATCATATTCTGAATAAGAAAAGGTCTTTGTTGTATCGATTGAAGAAGCCTCCATAACAGCTTTATTTTATAACCCTATGACTAACAAACAAACATGAAGACTGGCTAATAAAGTTTTTGGATCTCGACCAAGGAGACAATCCTATGATGTAAACCGCTATGCATCTGATACTTTTATTAAGAAGCTGAGTGATCCCCCGAGCCACCCACAGCCAATGTAAAGTGCTCCACAAATGAGGAGGGGACATGACCAGCACTATTAATCAGGTGTAGTGTACTGAGAATCGTGTAATACGAGTTTTATACTCTTTCCAAGGAGCCATTGTGAACTTAGGGCTGCAAATTAATACCATTTCCAAACGTGCCACGCCTTATCCTGGAAATACCAAAAGTGCCGAGGACCTCTGGCCCCATGGGCCATTCTGGTTACCCTATCACTTACATTCACACCTGCAAGCAGGGAGGTTTGAGGTTCATGGGTCTTAAGCTGGATCCAAAGCTCTGAGTGGCAACATAACTGGACCTTATGGAACAGCTAGGGTCAGCTTTGGATGACTCCACCTTTCATGGCAGCTTTGTGATTTACGAACCTGAATTCTTACGTCCTGACACTACTGTACATTTCACTGCCATGTCCAAGGCTGCTCCCAGTGCATCTCAGTGAAGATCACACTTCTTGTCACACTGGAGCAGAAAGGTGGCTTTGAGGTGGCATGGGGACGTTCCCAGCCCCTGCTCAGGGTCAGCAGGTTTGCTTTCTATGAGCAGCTAGGATATTTCAGAGCTTTTAATAAAAGTGCTAAAACAGTGCCCTCCCCCCACAAGCATGTTAATTTCAAAGCTCTTTTTCAATGCATCGCATATGAAGATAATGTTGAATACCATACAACATACAACATACAACACTTTTCACTGACATGCCTTGATTAGCTGATGGGGGTTTGAGATATATTTACCAAAATCTGCTTTTCAAGAGCAACACTGAGGCCAGAAGATTCTACCAAGCCAAGGAGGCTAACGGTGGTACTAGTATGACTGTATATACACTATCTGCATAACTAATAATAATTAAAATAAAAAGATTATACCAAGCCGGCAGGAGAGATAGGAGGACAGCTTATTCTGCCTGGATGACTTCAATTCGCCTTAAAATATTAGCACTGTGCCAGGTCATTCTGTAACCCACAATGATAACCCATCTCTTTGCTTAAATGGATGCTGCCTCGGCAACTCAGTAACAAGGGCAGGCCGGCCTTCTCTAGCTGCATTTTCTACTTCTAGAAAGAAGCATGCAAGAAGTGAATTGTGGTCTTTGTTGATACAGTACTCTTACTGAGTTTAAGGTTCTTGGTTCTAGCTAATAAAAGATCACACAAGTCCGCTCTGGCTTTCTGATGTATCAGCTGGGGGTGGGGGTACATAAATGCGCAAACATACATATGCGCGCGCGCAAACACACACACACCCAAAATGGACCTGAAAAATCATCTTTTTGATGTCTGCAAAGTTAAAAAAAAAATCACATGCTGAATTCCATTAACATGGCTCCATACCATGGTTCCATAACACAAGAGCTTATTCTACAAGCCTTTATAAACTTCTACTATCTGAGCACTGAATCGAGAAATACAACTTTTATCTTGGCGTTTGGGAGGCCCTCTTCAAAAACTGAATACATTTCCCCTTACATTGTACCTGCAAGGGCACAAGGAGAGCTCAGACACCAGCACAGGGATACTACAGCTTAGAGAGACACAGACAGAAGGGTCTTGGCTATTTCATCTTCTGACAAACCTAGACTGCTGTTAGCAGCCTTGTGATGCCGGGCAGAACAGAGCAGGGAGGCCAGCACAGGGACAGCTCCAGTGCCCTCCAAATGCCCATCCTCTGATTTGCAGTTGGGAAAACTACTTTCCATGTCACCTCTGTCATGGAGGACTCATTATCATATAGAACAGGGGTGGAACCTGGATGCCTGAAATAAAGAATACTTTTATTCATAATTAGTGCAAAATTACACTCATCTCATGAAGCTAATATCCAATTATTAACAGAATGTGCCACTGAGTCCTTTCTGGTAACCACAGGAATGCAACACACCATGTAAAAATGCACATGCATTTCTCTCCTGTACTTTAGCTATATATGGATTATAACACTTCTCAGAACGTCTAACAGAATACAGGCAACAACGCAAATGCACAGCCAACATCTGGGCAAAATGACAAATACTTCTGCCGAGGGTGACAGTACACACTCAGAGCAGTGAGCTGTGACCACAAAATCCTTCCAGGTGTGCCCGTATTCTCTCTTTTCTCTGTCTCAAATAAATAAACAAAAATATTATTAAAATTAACTGTCATTTTAAAATATAAATGCCATACATACTTATCTGACCATTTTAGACCATTTCCATAGCATTGCCTTTCATGACTTCTTCTTAAGCTGACTTGGTCTTATTTTAACAGCAAAATACACATAACCTACTGAGGGCTCATTACAAATTTCACACTGTCAGCAATGTCTGCATTATTTTAAGAAATGAGAGATTACCAAAAGACTAAGGTTATCTGACACCATTATTCTGCCTTTCAGTTGTGAACTTGAAACCACATCTGTGAAACAATACTGCCCAAGTGCTAATGTTAGCAATATCTAATGATATGGAGAACCCCATGTGTCTCCTGGACTTGAACCTTTGCCTCTAACTGGCTTTCCTGAATCTTGATGAAAACAAGGGGTGTTTTCCCAGAAACGTTGCTCTAATCTTCTCCAGTGACGCTCTTTGGAAGGACAGGTCAGCATGTGTCCAGTGACTATCTCGGTGCCCTATGGTCTGCAGACATTGCCCCAGCACCCTTCTCACAACGATAGGTTTGTCCGCATTAAAGCAAATAGGACATCATTTGGTCAGCAGAGAAACCTTGACAGAAGGTTTGGTTCTCCAATCATCTAAGACCATTAGTCTCAAAATGTTTTGCTGAGTCAGAAGCTTCAAAAATGGACTGATTAACACGGCCACCTAAGAGGTATTTATTTATTCCTCCCAGGCCTCAAGCCTGGAGATTCTGATCAGGTAAGTCTTGGAGAATCCAGACTTTTAGGTAGCCTCGTGCTGACATCTACCATCCTTAAAGACAGGAATTCAGGCTGTGTGTGGAGCTCAACTTGTAGAGTTCTTGTCTAGCATGCACAAAGCCATGGGTTTGATTGCCAGAACCAAACAAACTGGGTGTGTAATCCCAGTGTTAAGGAGGTGAAGGCAGGAGGATCAGACACTCAAGATTAGTTTGAAGCCAGTGTGGGCTATCCAAGATCTTGTCTCAAAAGAAAGAAAGAAAAGAGAGAAAGAAGGAATGAAGGAAAGGGAGGGAGAGAAAGAAAAGAAAAAGAAAAAGAAAGGAATCAAACATCGTTCAAAGAGGTCTTAAGACTAGCCTCATTTTCAAGCATTGTCACCCATTAGCACATTCAGAGAGCAACACTACACAACAAGATGACTAGGGAACAATTTCTGGTTTTGGTGACCTCTAAATGGGCATCTTAAGATCATATTTCATGTCCAGAATTTATAAACTGTCACATGGTTGCCACATATGCTACAACCAAAGAGAATGTGAATGGAAGAATCTGAAGTGGGTAAGGTGGAGGAAGGAAGTGGGACGTAGGGGCTCTGACAGCACAGAATGCGTCAGAATGGATATAGAAGACAACAAAGGCCCTGTTACAATCCAAGTATAGAATCAATCCTGTGGTATTTTCTGGCCTGTGTGCACATATGCACATACTGATTTTCAGAAACTTATCATCTCATCAACATGCTTGTATGAGCAAAGGATGGGGATGCAAAACCAAGAGACACTTGTGTATATAGTACACACACCATCTCAGACAAGGCAGTTTACATACAGTGACTGGTTTAATGTCCATGGTGTGCTATGATGAGCATACTTCTATAATTCCACTTTCTACATGACAAAAGAAGGTACACGGAAGATACAGAGTTTGCCTGGGCTCACACAGCATTTGAGTCTTGAATTTAGGCACTGGCTGTCCTGTAACCCTGTCTTCTCTGCACACATTTTTTTCTTTTGGTTTTTTGAGGTAGTGTCTTGCTCTAGTCCAGGCTGACCTGGAATTCACTATGTAGTTTCAGGGTAGCCTCAAACTCATGTCTTCCTCCTACCTCTGCCTGAGTGCTGGGATTAAAGGCATGTGACATCATGCCCAGCTCTCTGCACACATTTCTGATTGCCAAAGTCGCTTTCCCTCAGCTACCCCTACATTTTGACCTGATTATTATTGGATTCAAGGACAATAGGTATCCCAGAGGTTGTAACCACAAGAAGCCTGTTCTACGGCTTCATGTTTGCAATTAAACACAGACATGCTACAACGGCGTCAATCACCCAGTTAGGAGTAAATTCATTTGGTTTGAGAACTTAAAGCATCCAGAGCCAACACCATTCTGACAGCCACAAGCATTCTCCTGGAAGTCAGTTAGCAGATCCTGTCTACAGCTCTTCACTGTACTTGTTCAGATTAAACTGATTAAACCTGCCAATCATACCACCCCAGAACGTCACTGACACCTGTCAAAGAATCACGGATTAACCTGGGAGGGAGCAGTGTAACGGGAGCTATTGGCTTGCCTCTCTGCTCCTTAATACTGCCTAGAACATGTCACAAGGCACTGTCTATGGTCTAGGGCTTCCTCTGAGGGTCACACGTTGCTTTTTCAACAGGGATTTTGAAGCTAGCTCTCATCTGAACATGTTTCAGTTTGTCAAGATGAAAATTACACAGTGCAATATATGGAAAATGATTTTGTTTTCAAAATCTCATAACTTCACACAGACTATCTTTTATCAAGAAGAGAATGTTTATTCTATTTCTCCAAGCCAAGGCAAGGACAGGTACATGGAGCACTGTGGGAATGAAATGAGACAGTGCATACAAAACAGCTTTGAAAAACTGCACTGATTACGTGGCCACCTTCCAGGTCAGTTAATGATTGGGTACTAAATGCAATCCTCCACGCCTGCAGAAGCCATGGGAGAGTCTAGTTAAGAGGCCTGAACAGTAGCAAGGTGGGACAGACTGACCCAGATTGTGACACAAGTCTGTGTGCTCTCTACTAGAGAGAGGTCAAAACCTAATTAAACTGGTGGGAGGAAAATTGTGAGAAGGGTATTCACACAAACAATTATTTATACCCCCACTCACAGGAAATACCCCTAATGGGGCACTTTTATAAATCAAATTGACAGATATGACCAAAAAAAAAAAATAATCGTCATTCTAACTAACAAAATATACTAGAATGTTCAAAAGAAGTGTGGATTGAGCACAGGGATAAATTAGCAATAATGGAGATTGTGTAGAGGAGAAAACCATCTCTCTGTCAGGGGCTCAGCGAGAGGTAGCCGGGCTGTAGGCAGCATTCACTCGTCCCCACAAAGCCTTGGGGTGCCAAACAACATGTTCCAACTTGCAAAACAATGATAGTATTTCTAGCTTGCAAATTTGAAAACTATACTGGGAAAATAAGCCTATTTGATTGATGAATTATATAACTTTGTATCAGGCCAACTTTGTGCGTCTGTGTTGGGAAATTTACTTCAATATACTTACTTTTAGCACAGTCATCTCATTTAATTTTGTTTTTTCCGAGGTAGGGTCTCACTGTAGCTCAGGCTGACCTGGTATTCACTCTGTAGTCTCATGGTGGCCTTGAACTCATGATGATCCTTCTACCTCTGCTTCCCGAGTGCTGGGATTAAAGACATGCACCACCACACCCGGCTTCATTTACTTTTGTGCATTTGAAAACCCTTCAGGTACACTCTTAGCCAAATTGTTCATAAACCTCAGTGCAAACACTGTAGTGAGCCCACCTCTGAACTCCAAGTTCAGTCCCTCAACAGGATTAAACCTTAAATACATCCTCTCCACCCCTGCGCTGCTTGATCACGCTTGGTGTCATTAGTGTCTGTTTAATATGGCAGCTGATGCCTTGTGGTCCTCTTGCAAAAGGGGGAGAGCAGAGCCTTGGGGAGAAGTGAATTATAATTGCCTGCCGCAGGACTCTGTGGCGCTGCCGGTGACAGCAGAGAATGGGGAAAATAGGAAGGCATTAGAGAAGGTCTGTTGTATTGATCAAGAGGGATTCCTAGAACACACTGTGCTATAAAATGAGATCTGGCTCCACAGTGCTGAGAGAAAACAATGGACTCAATAATACCCAGCACTGGTTGCTGGGCATACTCTAGCTCCTTTAGTCAGAGCTGCCATTCATTGAGGGGAGTGGGGAGCCATGCTGGAGAATGGGAAGGAGGGGGTGTGCTGCCATCCAGAGCAATGTGGAGAGTAAGATGTCAGGGGAAACCCAATGCACTTACCAGCCCGATACAGCCTCTCACACCCAATACAACGTAGCTCCAACCAAGATCATAATCTTCTGTGCCATTTTTCTTGTGGGTTTTTTTTTTTTTTTTTTTTGAGACAAAGTCTCATTCTAGCCCAAGCTAACTTGGAACTCACTCCATAGCCCAGGCTGGCCTTGGATTCATGGTGATTCTCCCAGGTGCTGGAATTACAGACCTGTGCCACCATGCCTGACTTATAATCATCTTTTTGAAAACCACTATAGGGATGGTTGGTAAAATGTGCCCAGCATCTTAGCTGGATTGACATAGATCTTATCTGGGAAATATGTGGTGTGCAGGATGGATCTTTATCTTTGGAAAAGGACAGGAGAAAGAGGATTTAACAGATGAAAATGGAAGTGGGGTGCAGACAGCCCTATAGTCAGGGAAGGTCTCTCTATTCTGTGTCTACACATGCTTTGAGTCCATGAGAAGAAGCAGAGGACAGTAGCATGGATGGTAGTGTTCGAAGTCACATTTGTAAGACTGCACTCCACTGCAGAAAGACAGACTGGTAACAGATTCTATCAGTAATAAGTTTAGAGTTTGTTCCCAATGTGCAAAACTGAGAGTTAAAAAGAAAAAGAAGGGAGAATTCAGACTCAGAGTGCCGTAGGCACTCAGAAGACAGTTTAACTGTTAAAATCAAAGATGCTTAATTGTAGCCTGCACAAGCAGGTACAAGCCTATCTAATTATTAATGGGGCATTGCCAAACTAGTTTGCCCCTGAAATACTCGCTCAAAACTAATTTCAGTTAAAAATATATCAATTATTAATAAAGGGAAGAAATGACACAGACACGCCTAGTTGGAGAGACTCACATGAAAATAAGACGTAAGAATTTACATGAAATATTTGATCAAAATTATTAAACAGAAACCAAAGAAAACTGGTTGTGGAAAAAAATTCTACATTTTGAATTTGATTGGTGCGGGGAGGGGGGAGCACTGGAGTGCAAATGGTTTTTGATTTGCCCACTATCTTGAAAGGGTCAGTCTAGTTCACACCCGGGCATTTGTGCACACAAAGCAAACATTAGATTCCCACTTGGTAGCTTTATGTACGAGGCCTTGGAAGCCAAAGTCCCTGGCTATGGAGAAGGCTCAGTGTTCCAAGAGGGTGTCCACCCTTAGCTCAGGGACAGGCTTGGGTGTTGATCATCACACTGGTAGCCCTGCCCACTCCTAGCGTATTTGTGCAGACAGTGCCAACGAGAGCCCATTTTTGATGAAGCTTTTATGTGCTGTGAACATCTGTCCACTAGCATCTGGTCAGGGTCCAAATCTATTTCATAAGAAGCTCCAAACAGCTGTCAGGTGGTCCTGACTTTGGGCGAATACCAAATAAACACACTTCTCACCACCAATGGGGAGGGCCCTGTTCCTATTTCCTGTCTCCAAAGACACTCTGTCTCCAAGCTTGTGCTTGTTAGCACAGTCCCCAAGCCCTGACCAGCAACATTCTAATGTTTGTGAATTAGGCTTTGGCCATTTGAATAAATGATTGGAGTGGATAAAGCCAAAATTAATTCTTGCTTGTGTGAGAGTTGATCAGTTTGGACCATTTAAAGAAGGAAAATAAGCCGGGCGTGGTGCCACACACTTTTAATCCCAGCACTCAGGAGGCAGAGGTAGGAGGATAACCATGAGTTTGAGGCCATCCTGAGACTACACAGTGAATTCCAGGTCAGCCTGGGCTAGAGTGAGATCCTACCTCAGAAAATTTTTTAAAAATTTTACGGAAAATATTCCTTCTTTAATCACCCAATTTTATTGTCCCATCATGGCACCTCCATGAAATAGGGACTCACTTTCCAACCTAGCCACTTTGCTGTCCAGCAATTAGGTTTTGTGAAAACCAAGTGCTCAAAACCAGTGCTTGGACTTGACAGGTCAGTGGACTGGTAGAAGTAGCTAAAGGCACGTGTAACGATGTTTTGCTGTAGAAAATAAACTCATTTGTATTTATACATTAGTTTTGAGTGAAACAATATAACAGCAGAGATCTTCAAGCTGTCTTTGGTGAAAATTCCTGAATATTTTGATTCCAAATATAACATTACCTATAATCTAAGCTTTACATTCAGAAGTCTCACCCAGTGGGGAACCCCCTCCATGTTATTAACAGGTGGAGTTCAGCATGTATGACCTGGAATTCAGGGGAGCTGTGAGCCAGGACACTGCGCATGGGCCTGACAAACATGCTCAGACTGAGCAGAAGACCCAAGGAAGGGCTACGTCATCTCTTGGGCTTTAGGCAGTGTATTTTATCTGGGTATGCTGGTTCGTGCCTGTACATGCCTATGGGGGCTGATGCAGAAGGATTGCCATGAGTTCCAGATCAGCTTGGGCTACAGAAGAAAGAGATCAAACCTACCTTCCAAGGCTCAGGGTCAATTGCAGAAGAGGGGCGGAAAGAATGTAAGAGCCAAAGGAAGAGTAGGACTCCTTACAACGTGCTCCTCCAGACACAAAATGGCCTGGATATCCATGACCTCACAGTGCCTGACACTACCTACACAAGACCATCCTAATAGGAGGAAAAGATCAAGACATCAAAATGAAAAGAGAGACTGATTGAGAGGGGGAGAGGATATGATGGAGAGTGGAGTTTCAAAGGGGAAAGTGGGGGGAGGGAGGGAAATAACATGGGATATTGTCTACAATTAAAGAAGTTGTCAATAAAAAGTAATAATAAATAAATAAGAAAGAGATCGTATTTTAAAAAAAAAAAAAAAAAAGCATTAATAAAGAGATCTAACTCGCTGGGCATGGTGGCTCACGCCTTTAATCCCAGCACTCGGGAGGCAGAGGTAGGAGGATTGCCATGAGATTCAGGCCACCCTGAGACTACAGAGTGAATTCCAGGTCAGCCTGAGCCAGAGTAAGACCCGACCTCGAAAAAAATAAATAAATAAAAGAGATCTAACTCTTTGCACATACTTTAAAAAGTGAATAAAGGGAGCTAACACTTTGTACATAGTAAGTAGGGACTAAATATTTTCTACATAAAATAATGTTGCGGCTATTAAGTCAATTATTATAAATCATACCCTGACACACGAAAAGACAGAAAGAGGCAGAAGCAGGCTGACAGTTTCCACTGGACACTATCTTCTTGTCGTGATTTTGTCTTTTCCATTTACCTTTCATTCTACCCGGGTAGTGACAGAAAACACTGAAACACGCTACTTGGAGAATTTTATGAGGGTTTGCCAGCAAATAACAGTGGGCAACTTTTACTGAGTATTTGCCATGTACTATCATTCTGGTACATATAGTCCCAGTCTCCTGTGAGATAGGCACCATTAGGCCTATCCCCTTTATTCAGATAAGGAAAAGAAAGGGCAGACAGAGACTTAAGTGAACTCTGCGGTGGTGAACTCCAGAGCTCTTGCTCTGAACTACTCCATCACCCGTAAACAAGGAAAAGGCTGAGTCCCAAGTGGGACATGCTCATTTGGCTTCATGTTGTGTGTATCTAGCATTAACATCCTTTTAGTTGCTGTTTTTTTTTTTTTTAAGATTTTATTTTTATTTATTTATTAGAGAAAGGGAGAGAGAGAGAGAGTGGGCATGCCAGGCCCTCTAGCCACTGCAAACAAACTCCAGACACATGCGCTACCATGTGCATCTGGCTTACGTGGGACCTGTGGAATCAAACCGGGGTCCTTAGGCTTAGCAGGCATGCGCCTTAACCGCTAAGCCATCTCTCCAGCCCTGTTGTCTTTTTTATTTTTTTTTCCTGATCATAGTCTTAAAAGCTGGGGACAAACATCACCATCCTCATCAAACCACCATTGTTGTGGACTGCACGACAGCCAGCTGGAGGCATTTAAAATATTGTCGTGCCACCTCTGTAACCCACCCACCGAGAATGCCAACATCATCCGCGTAGAAATAGCTGCCACGCCTGACATTTCCACTCCCCTCACTGCAGACTCTGGGGTAGCTGTGCTTCCTCGATGTCCAAGCACTTGCACAGCCAGTGTGGCAGTTTATGCCCAGTTTAGGCTGCACTCGAGCATGTGTCTCCTTGTTATCTTCAGAGAACAAAGTGCTTGAACTTGTTTGTGGAAGGTTTGGAATAGGAAAATGTATCTGGCTTTGAGAGCTCTTCTCGAGGACTAATTATACACTTTGAGTCCCACTCAAGCGTAGCTGAAATCCTTCTCTTGATACCATGTCCCCTCCCTTCCTTCCTTCCTCCTTCCCTCCTTCCTTCCCTCCTTCCCTCCCTCCTTCTTCCTTCCTTCCTTTCTTTCTTTCTTTCTTTCTTTCTTTCTTTCTTTCTTTCTTTCTTTCTTTCTTTCTTTCTTCTTTCTTCTTTTGTTTTGTTTTGAAGCAGGTTCTCACTCTGTCCAGGCTGACATGAAATTGACTCTGTTTGGGCCTTGAACTCACAGGCTAATTTTTATTTTTTTAAAACATATTAAAAAGTACCCCCACACTCTTTTTGTTTGTTTGTTTGTTTTTTGTTTTTCAAAGTAGGGTCTTGCTCTAGCCCAGGCTGACCTGAATCTACTGTATAGTCTCAGGCTGGCCTGATCTTCCTACCTCGGCCTCCAAAGTGCTCAGATTAAAGGTGTGCCACCATGCACCATGCCTGGCTAAAAAGTCCTTTTGTAATCATTTAGACAGAGCTATTTTATCATATACGGTTCTCTTGTGTATACAAAATAGAAAATATGAGTGAAATTGATTGTATAGTTCTAAAACTTTGTGCTTGGCCTTTTAGTTGAAGCTCAGAGTTGGACTTCATTGCACGGTGCATGTTAATCCATGGTGCCCTCGGTTCCATCAAAAGCATTTGTGGTGGGCACATCTCAACTTACCACAACCTTTAACAGCATGTATCATAAGTTTCTTAAGTTTCAGGACATTGCCAGTTTCTCACCTTTTGGGGATTTAAACAGAAGTGGTTGTGCTGAGATTAAGTAACACTAGAGGGCAGCCTACAAGTAAAGTTCGAGAAAATGCGGCATCTGTGCAGTAATTTGACTTAAAACAGATAATATACTGTTCAGCTCTCAGCATTGCTACCCACTCAAACATAGTGTCCAAGAACTGTTTGAAAATCAAAGTATTTCTTAATTTTTAATTTGAATGTGCTTTTAATATGAGACATCAAAGCTGTAAGTTTCATCAAGTTTTCCCTTCTAGAAATTCAGTTAAAGCCATCTGCTGCGCCTGAAGTTCCTAATCTTTGCTCTTATTATTTTTTACTCCAATTATTACAACCTTCTATTCTTTACTTATATTAATCACCTTCCTTTGAAAAAATGAAAATAAGACTTTAATGCTACAAGTTTTATTTAAAGAGCCTTGTAAGAAAAAAATGCAATGTGAAGGTTAAACATAATCAATTCATTTTGGGGACTCCTTTTATACTATATAAATATGTTTTTTAACTAGCAGAGGTATTAGAGGATCATTCTGGGCAAGCGTACAATGTCAATATTTATCTAAAACTTGAAACCACAAAATGAAAACTGATACTTCAATCATCTATACAATAAAGATGTTTTATTTGTTTTTTTTTTCCAATATTTTATTTACTTATTTGAGAGAGAGTAAGAAGCACATAGAGAACAGATATGCCAGGTCCTCTAGCCAATGCAAACAAACGCCAGATGCATGGAACACTTTGTGCATCTGGCTTTATGTGGGTACTGGGGAATCAAACTCCAGTCCTTAGGTTTTGTAGGTAAGCACTGTAGCTGCTGAGCCATCTTGCCAGCCCAGTGGTTTTGTTTGTTTGTTTTTTGTTTTTTATTTATATTACGTGAGAAAGAGAGTCAGAGAAAGAGAGAGAATGGGCATGCCAGGGCCTCCAGCCACTGCAAACAAACTCCAGATGCATACGCCCCCTTGGGCATCCGGCTTACATGGGTCCTGGGGAATTGAACCCAGATCCTTTGGCTTTGCAGGCAAGCGCCTTAACTGGTAAGCCAGCTCACCCCCCCAATATGTTTTAATAAAATATTAAACATCACATTTTCCCTTCTGCTACATGAGCAGTGATCAGTTTTAGCACATGTGAGCATATATGCATGCATGTACAGAAAGCCCAGTTGTCTGATTTACACCGTCTTGTTAAGTAAACAACACAGTGGAGACGTTGTTTGTATTTTGTAAATTATGTCATCTGTAACATTTCAGTTGCACAAGGCAATTTAAGAGATAAACAAGCACATAAATAAGTCCTACATGAAATGAGGGGAGGACAACCACATGGCTTACTGAATTTTTAAGTTCAGAGACTTTTATAAAATTACTTAGATGGAAAAACAATAGCAGGTAATGAATGGCTCATATATGTCCTGATTCTTAGGTGATTGCATCATTTAGCACTTGGCCCTCCTGCCCTTTTGTGACACCAGTTTTTATAGATGTCTAGGAGAGTACTTGGGTATTCCTCCTGTTAGCATCTCCTATGATGCTGTGAACCTCTTTACTGCAGGAGAAAATGGTCCCAGCTGCCCAAGAAAATTTTACAGCATCCTAAGACCTTCAATACACTGTAGGAGACCTAGATGGGAGCAAGTCTTTGGTACTCCGTCTGTTATGTATTACTTCAATACAGTGGGTAGCAGCTGCTAGTTCAACACTTGCTTGGAAACCTGGGCTCCTGTCTTGGCCAGTGCACCCACCACCCACCCAGCTCCACAGACAGAACATCTCAGGGCTACTGAATTCTTTCTGCCCCTTATCTCACATAACCAGTGACTCTCTCATCCCTACCAGCTGAGCCTTGACAAAATGCCCAGCCTCTGTCCCGTTTTCCCACTCAGTCCTCCTGGAATTACATTCCTGATGATGTCACTTTCTTATTAAAATCTTCACTAGAACATGGACCCAATGTGCGGCCTACAGGAGGTTCATGATTCATGAGTGAATTCTGGACCATTCTGCGCCGTCTGCCGCAGGTAGGATGAGAAGGTGGAATGGTCCACCTGCGGAATGCTACCAAGCCGCTCCTTTCACCAGCCTGATGGTCTGAGGCAGAAGGGAAGAGCCACTCCTTGCTGAAAGTACATCTGTGTCTCATAGGTGCGGGTTGCAAGTCGTAGGAAGATATTCCCACTGCAGCGTCTGCTTCTGCCTTTTGTCCCTCTTGTTCCATCAGTGGGGTCAGATTTGCCACCCTTAATGTTACTATTTCACTGCCTACCATAAAACAGAATCCCAAACGAAAGCACTCTCCATTTGCCTTCAGGAGATTTTGGACTGAGGGTCTCCAGAGGTGACAGCCCCCTCAGCAATGCCCCTCCACTGAGAAGCAAGAATTTAGGGCCTAATAATGTAAATGCTGGGGGAGGAGTCTACAAAAACACTCTTCTTAATGTGTTCTGTTTTAGGGTTCAAACTGTGCGTGGGCAGTAAGTAAGGACACCTATGATTGGAAACTATCCTCCTTTTTAAAAGCTTGTTAAGTATTGAGAAAACAGCATAGAGACATGCTGGAGCAAAGAATCAGACTCCAAAGGTTGGGGACCTTATCCCAGGCCCTTCTCTTTATCAGTGATGTGCTTTTGGGCAAATTATTTGACCTCTTTAGCCATCAGTTATCTCATCTTGAAATTGAGCTTAATGACACCTGCCCTGGCTAACCCATAATAACACCTGCCCTACAACCCAGGGTTGTAATGAAATGAAATGAGGCAAAAATTGCAGACACACTTTGGAAAAAAAAATAAGCATTATATAAATGAGTCTTTACCATCAACTCTATTTAATACTGTCAGTGTGGAAGATCACCAGCACACCTGACAACTGACTGGGATGTGGGATTCAGCAGAACTCCTCAGCAGGAATGCCTGCCTCCCAGAATAGCCCCATCTGAGCACCTCACTGGTGCTGGAAGCCCATCTTTTCCTTTGGAGGTTCGGGACATGGTGACACTTAGGAACGGGTGCTGGACAAGCTCAACATGGGCAATGAAAGATGCACACACATTAGGAACTCTTTTTACAGCATAAGCCCCCTAGTTAGGACCAGGTATGGCTGACAACATGCAAGAAACTATATTGTCCTAGCCCCTTGCAAGTTCTGCCGGGAAGAATTTGCATTTCAATAATAATGCGATAATGTCAAGTTATTCACAACATTTCAAAGCCTTCCCTTTCACACCTGGCATGTGGCAGGAGCTGCTGAAAAACTGGATGTGGCTGTTTTTTTTTTTTTTCTTTAACAGCAGAGGCAATTATGCTGTCCTCTTTATTCTTGGGAACGGATGTGGTTGGGCAATATTAGCAGGGCTTGTGTCCTGGCCATAGCAAAATGTGCAATGAAAGCTCCACCCTCCAACATATCCCTGGAGAATTAATTAATCAGCATATTCAACATGGTGAACTTCCCCTCATCACAAATGAGAGGAAACACCTTGTAGATAAAAAATTCATTTTTAATAGAAAACTTCCTTGTACTCTGAACATCCCTTTAAAAAAAAAAGCCCACTAACCAAAAGATGTGTGTTGAGGTTTGAATGTGAAATATCCCCCCCATAAGTTTGTTTGAACTTTTGGTCCCCAGATGGTGGCACTGTTTATGAAGGTTTTTGGACCTTTTTGTTTTGTTTTGTTTTGTTTTTGGTTCTTCAAGGTAGGGTTTCACTCTAGTCCAGGTTGACCTGGAATTCACTATATATCTGAGGATGGCCTTGAACTCACAGCAATCCTCCTACCTCTGCCTCCTGAGTCTGGGATTAAAGGTGTGCGCCTCCTCCCCTGGCTCTCTAGACCTTTTCTGTGGTGGAGCCTTGCTAGAGGAAGGGGGTCACTGGGGGTGGGCCTTGAGGCTTGATGCTCCACCTCCCTTTCTCCAGGCCTTTCTCTGTTTCCTGACTGTAGGTGCAATACGACCAGCTGGCCATCCACTCCTGCTCCCATTCCTTCCCTGCCACCATGGACTATATCCTCCTGAAAAATTAGCCAAAAGAAACCCTCCCTTCCTTCAAATGAGTAAATTAACACAATGTAGGTTGCCTTTTCCTCTTGGCTTCATGTGAAGTGCCTCTGGTTGTTCCACTTTTGACACTTCTCCATCAAAGGTAGGATCACACTAGAGTAACTTTATTTCTATTACAAATGACTGCCCTATTGTATTCAGTGGGAGATGGCACTGAAAATTAATCACTACTCTAGAAGACAGTACAGCAGATATTCCAAATAAATTCAATTTTGGTAATTTCTCATTAAGATGCCTACAGATGGGTCAGTCTAATTGTGAAAGCCAAATATCTATAATTCATAAGCACAAATTATACCAAACTAGATGGGCTATATGCTACTAAAGTTTCATATAAGGTATAGAAAGATTGTTCACACAGAAATTTAATTCATACATTGGCATTTAGATCTCATAGTTAACTTTTATTAGATTCTCTAGCTAAAAGTTGAATGTAAATAGTGCATTAACATTTATAATTCAGTTTCTTGATATGTGTTATAAAACTCATGAGATAAAGGGAGGGGAAAAATCACTTTTAACCAAAAATTAGACCCAATTCGCTTCAGCAACTGCATTCTCTGAGTGCTACGTTCAGCACTCACTAAAGGTCCTTTGGAGCAAAGGAGATGCCACGTGGTCCATAGCCTCCAGTATAGGGTATTTTTTTCTCACGTTGAAAGAATTGGGACACCAAATGTTCTATTCCATCTTTGGAAGGAATGGACTTGAACCCAGAAAGAAATCACTAAATACCAGCAGAGGGGATAGGCAAATAAATTCCTTCAAAATTAAAAAAAAAAAAATGGGTTTGCTATATTTTTAGTTGTCCTTCAAGTATTTCTTTACCACAACCATTCTGGAAGTGATATAGATCTACATTTTTCATTACAAAAGAACCTGTACTTTGCATAGCAAGATAGTGGACGTACGTTCATGTCATTGCTATGTGAAAAAGATCCATCTGTATACAGCCTCCTAGCTATTGATTATAGACAACCTATAACCAGAAATCAATGATTCAAGTTGTAAGAAGCCCACGTTGGACTTGACTGACATACACACAGAAAGTATTGTGTAGTTTTCTGAAAGCTACATATGTAATGCTATGCACACCCAAGAATAATCACAAGATTGTTACCAACAAGAGGGAAGTGAATTAAGTTCATCAAAATTCTTTTAACAACAACAAAAATTGAATCTTGCTCCAACTGCTCGCCTCCAGTCCATTATCTTTGGCAGTCTTTTTTTTTTAATAACTAATTTAGAAGAATATGACAAAATGAATAGGAATATTTTCTTGCCCTGCCCCCCAAAAAAAATCAAGGTTCCATAATACTGAGTTTACAAATGTACATTTTCTTGGCTTCTGAGAAATATATGAGAGGAGGGGAAGGAAAGCTGGGGATAATGGCAGCCTATGGGTAAAGCCAACCACATGATCAAAAACTGCTGTGACACTTAAAAGTGCTTCCCCACAAGGAATTCCGGTGCCCAGAAGCCCAGGGAAGCCAGTAGCAATTAAGGCCATGTTATCCTTTTAATTTACTTCACATTACTGGCCTCTAAAATCAATCATTTAGTGTGGTTGGGTAGGGGAGGGGTCTTTATAATAGGCACGTGCATTCAAAATGCTTGTGGATCTTACACAAAACTTTTGGCAGGCTAGATCTGGGGAAATTTGAAACGGCTGCTTTGAAGCTGACTTTGAAATAAAAACTAGTCATTTTCTAGTAAGAAAAAAAAGTGACTAATTGTCCAGATTGGTCCCATTTGTAATAAATTCAGTTATTGTCTGTGGAATCATGTGAGTCTTCACTTTTAGGTCTTGCGTGTCCTGAATTCAGCACGATTTTGCTTCTTTGAGTAGAAGATGATTTCATTTTTTATGTTTTAATCTACAAAGGAATCAAATTGCTTGGTTTAGGCTCGTGGGAGTTCTTGAAAGTCCACTTGAGGAATGGGAAGGAAAACATTAAGAAGTGTCCCAGTATCTGTTACACAAGGCCAAACTGACCTAACAAAGGCAAGCTGTGTCCCAGTGCACACAGGAAGCCCATTAATCACAGTAGCGGGGGTCTCTCCCACCTGTAGAAACTTCCTCCCCACCCCCAGCATCGTTCCTTGACTGAGCCACACACTGTGAGCACAGCTATAGCACTTGTCCCAACCAGCCCCAAAATATCCTTAAAAAAAAAAAAGCAAAATATTAAAATTTCTGAAGTCACAAGCCAGGCATGGTGGCACTCACCTTTAATCCCAGCACTCAGGAGGCAGAGGTAGAAGGATCACTATGAGTTCAAGGCCACCCTGAGACTACATAGTGAATTCTAGGTCAGCCTGGGCCAGAGTGAGACCCTACCTCGAAAAACAAAAACAAAAACAAAATTCTAAAGTCACAAAAACGTTCACATCCTAAAAGAGAGCTAATACAGGCAGTAGACCTATGGTCCACAATAAATTGTCCTTTTGTGGCAAAATATACTTCAAATGGTCTCTGACTTCTCCCTAATGAGTGTCGAGCTGTTTAATGACACTAAAGGTGAAGGCTGAAGTAAAGCTCAAATGCTGACATTGCCAAACAAAAACACAACGCACACCATTCATGATGTCATTGTATTTATTTAGCAGTCTACAGTGCTCAAAACCAAAGGACGAAGCTGAAGTTTGCAGCAAAGTCACCAATGCCTCGTGTACCTCCCCATTTGTGAGTAGCCCTTAAAAAAAAGAGTCAGCGCCCTTGGCTTCCTTGTAGAAAGATGAAAGTGACATCAGCCTCTGGACTGTAATTTCTTCACCAGCAAGACTGCGCTAGAGACAAAGCCCGGAGTAAATATCAGCTTGGGTGTGCACATAACAAGGTCCAGAGAGACTCTCTCAGGAAAGGCCTCTTTTAATCCAGTGCTGAATTAGATGGGAAGCCGTTTTCAGTTCTTCCCGGGCACCACTACCAAAAATGACTGCAAGGCCTGCAAGCCCTCGTGGTATGTCTGAAACCTTTCCCAAGACACCCCAACACTATCTGAGGCACTGAAACTATGGCAACCGAATAAGAAAGCAGTCTCCATGATTAATAGATGAAGATTCCCGTGACAGTGTCTAGCTAGGGCCATCATTCATGGTGCGAGCAGAATTAGCACAGAATCCATCCCAAAAGCCATTAACTAGTATTCAAACGGAAATCAGCAACCCACTGCCGTTCCGCCACACACACACCCGAGTTTAGACGCACGTCAACAACATGGTTTCTGTGTCTCTCTCACTATTCAGGGAGGGACACGACTGTTGTTAGTAACTCAGATGCTCACATTTTGACAGTGGCAAGACAGACACTGAGTAGAAGCAATGCCACCTGGGTATCTGAAGCCTAAGAACAAAATGCATTCCAAGACCCAAAATATGTGAATGAAATCGCATAGCTCTCTGAGGTAGGAAGGAGGACCCTGTCGCTGGATTGTCTTGGGCGCATTTGCACAATGCAATGTTTCATAAAGCATTCCATTTTCAGGAAAGAAACATTTACACACACACACACACACACTCAGCTCCATCAGTGTTCTCTGTTTCCTTCTTCATGGGCAAGGGGATCCTGGGGGAAGGGTGGGGAAGTACTGGGAATGCTGTGATAGTAATGAACAGACTGGACACTCTCCAATCTTTTTTTTTTTTTTTTTTTTTGCATTAGTATTGGACTCTAATATTGACTATAAAGGCACCAACACTAAAGGAATGGGGAAAGGAGGATCCATCACTGACACTCATCTTCATTTCTTCCCTTTATTCCAAAGACATGTTTTCATTGTGTGTAATGGCAGATCCTGCCCTATTCTATATATGCTTCAAATCAAATCATGCCTGAAGTCTGGCCAAGGAGGAAGGAGTAGGAGGGCAGAAGGGTAAAGAGGGGAGTAAATAGCATCAATTTTAGAGATTCTTCTGCTAACATGTTTAAATTGGCATGGATGCATTGAATTAAATTTTCCACCAGTAGGTTAGTTGGAAACCACTGGAAAGCTCCTGGTCATGTTGAAGCAAAGTCCCAGGTCTAGAGGCTGCACATGTGTGTGGAAATGTGTAATACTAAGGATCATTGTACAGCAAGAGTCATCAACACTGGCTGCTGGGCAGAATCCAACCCTTCAGATTATGGAGCATGTTAATAACTGATTTATTTCACTCCCTTCACAGCTCTTCTCCACTTGCAGGATATGAGAAGCCTCCTTATCCCAGTGGATGAAAATCACTGCCACGCTCAGGCACAGAGCTAGTCTTAGAAGACACAAAGGCAGGAGTCCTTAGAGAACTGGGGTGATAATATCAATTTATTTCCCCACTGCTGTGCCTTTTAGTCGTTGGATTTTTCTCACTGATAAGGACTTCCCACTTCAGTCAAAGCTCAGACTTTGTAGGGGGCAACTCACTCTCACTGGCTCTGCTCTAGCCAGTTACCCTTTCCCAGCATTGCTTTTGCCTCGGAAGATTTGTGCTCTTCCAAATTCAGTTCAAGTGTGACCGGAGAAGAGTGACCTGGTGGGCACATGGCCATCCTCTTGTACAAGTTGCAGCCACAGCCTCCTGGAGGAATCCAATAGTCAGCCAAGCTTTTCTCCTGCAAATTTTCTCCGTGGGAAATTACTCATTCCTGAAGGGGCTGCTCTTAGATTCTATATGTGGCTGCAGATTGTGCATTTTGTTTTCAATTTTTAATAAATGGCAGCTACCGCCACTCCATTATCATTATTATTATTATTATTATTATTATTATTATTATTGAAAACAATTCTCTTTGGGCTCTGATTTGCACCTTGAGCTGCTTGCTATTGTTTTATTTGCATGTTTCCTCCTCTACCCCCACCCCATGTCTGGGATGTGATATTTCAACTTCCAAAGTTAGGAAAAGGATCATCACTCCACTTCCCCTGCATGTGACTCTTCCACCCAGTGCTGTGTGGCGGGCTTGTGGTGTGAATGTCATTTCAAGTCCAAGGGTTATTTCCTTTGCATCCTCTCTTTATATAACAGACCTGTAGCCATTTCCTTTTGTACTCTCCTACCCCAGGAAGCTCTATCTGTGTTTTCAAAATCCACTTTCCATGACGGTAGTTACCCAAATCGAAGTGACCCACTGGAGTAAATGAGTGCTTATGTGTGCCAGGCATTGTGCTATGCAGTTAGCAGATGTTGTCTCAGTTACTCTTTCCAATAAATACAGCAATATCACCATTGTAGCCATTTATAAGGGGACATTGAGATAGAATCAGCGAAGTCATTCTTTTTGTAAATAGCAGAGAGAGAGACAGAAATACAAGTGTATCGGTCAAAAGTTTGACCTCAGATTCGTCTAGACCTATCCACTGCTTTCCCTCCAACAACCCTTCCACATTTATAATGACCCCACTAATGGTTTGCCCTGTTACTGTAAAGATCAAAACTTGCCTCCAGCATTCCTGGTTCACCCTGACATGTCTGTTTTACATTAATGGCCACATTGACATTGATGCATATGAGTTCAGAACTTAACAGGGCAAAAACAATTCTCTTCCTTCTTTTTATAATGCCTGGCAGAGTGCCACTCTCACGACCTTGCCCCATTTAGTGGTCATATTGAAAGCAATCCTTCCCTGATCCAGTTGACATTCTGATTAATATAGCTGCAATCCACACTCTATGGTGTATATCATGCGTTTGCAATGAATTTGAGGAAATTGTCAAGTTTCAAAAAGTGGTATACTCTAAAACTATGTCGAGCTGGAGAGATGGCTTAGTGGTTAAGGTGCTTGCCAGTGAAGCCTAAGGACCCAGGGTCAATTCTCTAGCACCCACTTAAGCCAGATGCACAAGGTGGCTCCTGTGCCTGGAGCTCATTTGCAGTGGCTGGAGGCCCTGGCATGTCCATTCTGTCACTATCTGCCTCTTTATCTCATATAAATAAATAAATAAATAAATAAATAAATAAATAAATAAATAAAAATATTTAAAAAGAAATTAATTCCACTGAAAAAATTATCAAAGAATAGAATGTTTATTTTAAAAAAACCATCAACACAGGAAATTGTTTTATGATTTAGACGATGCTGTAGGGTCTACTATGTCTAGGTCTGGGAGAGAAAGAAGAATTCATATCACACTTTCCAAATTTCCAGATTGTATGTCATATTTGATGATATGTATTCTCACATTTATGATATCAGGTTATTCTCCCTACAATTCTACAAATTAGGAAGAATAGGTTTATTACACACAAGTTTTATTTCAAGTAATGGCCTTAGAAAAGTGAAGTGGCTCATCCAGGAAACCAAGAATCTGGAGTCAGTGTGAGCCTTCTGATCCCAGCAACAGGGTCTTTAACAACTGTTCTGTCATGGGACAGAAATATGGCTTAATGGGGATCCTAGACGCTTCTTACAGAGTAATGAGGATTAAACAAAAAAGAAAGCCGAAAGATTGAGTGAGCAGTGGTTGCAGTGCAGAACAAAAGTGGCAGGGTCAGCAGCTCACTCCCCTCAAGGGCTGGTTGCTTCTTAGTACCATTTCTTGGCAAGGTGACTTTCCCTAACTCAGCCCCACTCCAGCCACAAGGAGGTGTCTCAAAGATGTATGCTCCTGGCCGCTGATGAAGACTGGGGGGGGGGGTGGGGGGAGAGTGGGACACAGACTCCAGTCCATCACCAAGACTGGAAAAGCAATACCCGGGGAATTCTCCACTAATGGTACATGGGACATCATACCTATGCACATGGAAGTCAGCGTGGGCGCACATGCGCACACAGTCATGCCTGCAGGGAAGGATCTCCTCTGACAAAGCATGGATCAGAAACAAGCAGGATAGACAAGAGATACAAAGACAAGTTATTTGATAAAAAGTTTCCCTCTTCATCCATTCAACAAATAGTAGAGATAGAAGAAGTTTTAATATACCAGGCACAGTCTCAGGGGCTAGAGACACCGTAGCGAACAAAACGTAGAAACTGTCCACCCTCATGGTGTTACATTACATAGGAAGAGAAAAACATAAACAAGGACAACATATCGTTTCTCTGGCTGTGTAAAGTGCTAAGAAACAAAATGAGAGCTGGAGGTAGGGAGGTCCTTGAGGTAGGGGATGAAGTAAAGGCTTTGCTGAGAAAATGACATTTCAGCAGAGATCTGTCCTGTGAGTGGGACAAATCCTGCAGCCACCTAGGTAAAGAACTGTACCAAGCCACAATAAAGCTTATACAAAGACCAGGCACAAGACCCCCAAGGAGAGCATGTCTCTCCAATGCCAGTCACCTCCAGAAAAGGGCTGAGTGTAGTCATGCTTAGAGGCCACAGGAAGGACTTGGGCTTTCAGTAGAAGATGGGGAGAGTATCTGAGGAGTTATCTGAGCTAGCTTAGGGAATTATGTATTTAGTTAGTTAGTTATCTATTTAAATTGCCCCTCAGTTAAGGTGGTACAAGCCAAAAGCAGAAGCTAGGAGGCTAGCTAGAACACTGGCACTAAGTGCAAGCAGGGGAGGACAGTAGCTTGGCCAGTGGTGGACTAGGGAGGGTCAAGACCTGGAAGTCGTGGGTGGTGTTCACAGCATTGCACCAGGTTGTTGCGGGGAGTGGGGGAGAGAGAGAAAGGAAAAGTTCAGAATAACCTTTAAATTCTGGGATTTGAGCAACTCAACTAAGAACAGTAGTACCATAATAGAGATTATGAGAAAAGCACATTCAGTGATAAGAGCCAGAATTGGTGTTTTTTTTTTTTTTTTTTTTTTTTTTTTTTTGAACATGTTACATTTGAGCTACCTCCCAGGTTCAAGAGCAGCACCTACCCAGGTCATGCTGCCTGTCTGCTTGGCCTGAGTGAAGGGGCTACATGGGGATCATCAATGTACTAATGGCGGAATACGACTCTCCATTCGTGTGACAAAAGTTGTGCAAGCACTCACCTATTTCCCCAGGCAAGATACCCTGGTGGATATACCTCACTGAAATAGTCCCATGATGAGAAGTAGTCCTGAACTCCCTTCTCCCCCTGAGGTTTGAGGGTATGACATCTTATTTGCTCATTTCAAAGGGATTAAATGCCTCCCGCCCTTCCCTACCTTACCAAATCCCCAAGAGGCAACCATGTGGTTGCCAGCAGAGAATAGCTCAGTTGCTCTCACAGCACATTTGAAGGCAGATGAGAAAAGCCTTCACACTGAAATAGAAATATCTCAGAGACCATTTGGCTCCAGGATACCCAAGAGAGGGGGCACTGAAATGGGAGGGCACAGTAGAACGCTTCAAGGCTTCGCCTTCCCCTGTCTTGACACACAGTTCAAGTAAATATGTTAAGGAGCACCCACTCTGGGAGTAGAACAATAAATTATTTAAACTTAAAGGAGGGTGTGGGCAGGGCCAAGGCAATGCAGAGATAAGCTTTGGCAAATGGCAGATGCCTAATTCAAACATTTGCAATTCATTTGGCTTGTTCTGTGATTCCTTCATGCAAACAAATAAGAAGGGAGACAGAATCATCTTTTGGAATGTAGATCTTGAAAAAAAGAAAAACACCTCCCTTTTCTATTAGCACTTTTTTATACTATTCTGAAAAAAGCTGAAACATGATATTCATATCGTGCACTGGCTTACCTCCTTATTCAAAATAGTATTTTTCCCATTGCATATGGAAGTGTGATTGCTCGTTTACTTTCAAAGTATGGGTGTTTATTTTAATTTTAATACAAGTGCTTAAATTGTATGCTTTATTTGTACTCAGTGAAGAAAAGTCTTTCTAACTCTTGCAATTCCAATTCAGTAAACTGATTTCACAAGTGCCATGCTACATGCCAACTCAAAATGCTAATGTTCTATTAATTTTTAATGATAGCAAGAGCATTTACTAAACTTTGAGAGAACATGAGTGTGTGTGTGTGTGTGTGTGTGTGCGCGTGCGTGCGCGCGCGCGCTTATTAGCATTCTGTGGTAGCTACTTACTTGAAAGTATAGGCTGTTTTCACCAGAGGAAACACAAGCTGGTCTGCTCTACATGAGAAATGTGAACCAGGTATGGCTGTTTCATTCATTCATTTTTTCATTCATCATTTGTCGGAGTGTTCTACACATCATTTATCTGTGTGTTTTTAGATTGTCCAGTTAGGAATACTTTTCAGATGATCCCAGAGTAGTGAGTTGGGGTGCCTGCTGAACATTTACATATTCAGATTTGGATGCATTGAAAATGAGGCACATCTTTACAGACTTAAACATAACACTTGGGGAAGACAGTCACTCCCCCAAACACTGCAGATCAGAAATAAAGTAGAATACTTATTTATATCAAGATAATGTTTTAAAAACTTATAACAAAAATCTAGGCATTAAACTGCTTTAGACTGGTTTGCAAAGTGCTAAAACCAAAATGAAACAGAGGGTGTTGGTTCCCCAAGATATAAATACAAGTCACCATACGAACATGAATGGGTAAGCCACATTCAATAAGCAGTGCAATTATTATTTTTAACAGATAGTTTAGGTTAATAGGTGAGAGACACAGATCCGCGACTATATTTAAGGTTAGGTTAATAATTAACTTTGGTGCCTGGAGTAACTTAATCAAAGCTTGTTGTAGAAAGGGCAGACATTCAACTTATATAACATACAAATTGTATGCAATTTTGACCTCTGGTAGCTGTCTGGCTAAGGCGTCAAAGAAGTGTGGATATTTTCATTCAAAAATTGACACTTGGGGGAGGGGGGCTAGGTGAAGGATCAGTGTTTCCGGAGCCACTAATCCCCTGCCGTGGTGGATTCGATGCCTGACAATCACAAGCATTAAAGAAAAACATGGCAAATCTACTTTAAACCCAAAAAAGACTTGAAAACCAGCTCTGGGGAACATTTTCTGTGATGGGAATCTCTTGATAGAAGACAACTAGGTTAACCAGCTTTTCAGACATGAGGCAAAGAAAGTTATGTGCAGTGTGTGTGTGTGTGTGTGTGTGTGTGTGTGTGTCTCCGCGTTCACGGATCCCATTCAGTAGCGAGTGGATTTCCATCCAGAGTAAAACAAGGAGAGAACCCTCCGAGGCTGTGCCTGGTCACTGCACTCCCACAGCAGCTACATCCCTCACCGCACACTGATGCGGAACTCCTCGAAGGCTGGCCACTTCCCTCCGGGCTGGAAGCGGCCCCTGGAAAAGCTGGCTGTATAGGTCTAGGGTCTAGGAAGACAGCGCCTCCAGTCTTTCTCCTCCGCTCCACGCACACCTGGCTCAGCTCCGCTCCTCCCAGGACGTGCAGGGGTGGAAGATTGAGCGCAAGGCGCAGAAGGCGCAGAACACTGCACACGGAGCTTTTAGATTTCCAAGCCAGTGAGCCCTTGCCAATGTACACTCGTACCCTCACACTAGCCTCTGTCCACCCTGTGGTCACACCAGCATTCTGAACTCAGCGTCCCCAACCTTTTCTCCAACTGCTTGAGATACTGGTCCAGAAAGTGTCCACGAGGCGCCACTCTCCGATGGACTGTCAGTCGTCATCTACCTCCCAGTCACATCCCGGGCTGGCTGTCCACTCAAGTCTCGCTGGACCATTTCTCGCTGAGTCGCAATCCTACCGTGTAGCTACCGGACGAAACTTTCCAGAAGCCCGGGGTGCAGTGGTCCAGCACTGCAAAGGGGGAGGAGGCGCTGGGAGAAGGGTAACTAGGGAGCTGGAAAAACGCGTCTAGTCCGAGTCGGGTTTCCTCCCCAGACACAAGCAAGTTCGGGACAGCTCCCAGCTTCCCTCGGTACCGCCTCGGTTGGATCTCAAGCCCATGCTTTGTCCATTCTCCCACAGTGGAGAGCTGAGAAAAACGCGGAGAATTCAAGAGACCCTCTCTTACCACCCTAACCAGCAGCGCCCCGCAGCCCCAGAGGTAGAGTTCTGAGACGCCAGGGTGTCGGGACATCCCCAATGTGGGGCCCGGCACAGTCAGCATCAGGGTTGGAAGCCCATGTCCATCTCTGGCCAGGTTCCCCACCCTCCTCTCTCTGGGGACATCTCTGTTCTAGAGTGGGACAACAGGGTCTTGAGGAGGGCGCAGCAGGCGCCATCCCCAGCGTGGAGGATTCTGTGCTTGGGAGGGACGCGGCCGCGATGGACAGTGTCCGGCTCGCACAGGGAGTAGCCGAGGCGGAGGTGGGGGGCAGGACGCTGGGTCAGGCGCCGCGCCTTCCCAAGACCCCGCAGCTGGGCACTTATTCCAGCGAACAAAGCCTGGAACCGCTGGTGCCAGAAGCGACCGAAACGGGTATGTCACCCACTGAGAGGCAGGGCACGCGGATGCCCAGGGCCATTACAAGTTTCACGCACTCCACGGAGCCCAGCCCAGACCCCACGCTGACAACAAAAGATCCTCTACGCAGTTCCACGGTCCCTGCACAACCATTTCTCCCTCCCCAGAACCTCAACCTTCCTCTGGACCCACACAGCGTGGTTCTTTCTACCCAACCCCCTCCAACCCTGAAGGGCAGAGCCCTCTCCCCTTTTCCTGCATCCGATCCCGGGACCCGGAGCTTCCGAGAATTCCACCCTCCGGGGCCGCTCTACTCCAGGTCGGCCCACGCGTGGGGACGAGGCTCGGGTCCCGCTCACACCGCCCGGGCTGGGCAGCCTTCCGCGCGGCACTGGTCCGGGGCGGCGCCGGCCGTGTGCGCCACGCGGGTGGGGAAGCTCGGGACGCAGAGCAGAGCCCGGCGGTCTCCGGGGTCGAAGGGATGAGAGGAGATGCAGGCAAGGGGGCTCCCGGAGAGCGTGCGAGACAGAGACACGAGGGTAAATAAGACGCAGGCACCACAAAGCCCACAGCGCGCGCCCGCGGTCGCCCCAGAACCCTCACCCTAGCCGGGATCCAGGAGGTGGGGCGCACAGGGACTCCAGGACCGTACCTTTTCGGTGCATCGACGGGCAGGCGGTGGCCGGGGCTCGGAGCGGACTGGTACGGCGTGTATCCCATTTAGTAATCCATTATCGAGAAGATCTCCCTGGGCCTCGAGCTGCGCTCTTTCCGACGCAAGCCTTTGTCATTCCTACATGTGTGCTTGTCTCTTGTGGGGCAACAGTCGCGGCGACTACTTTCTGGGATGCAACCGAGCTGTGTTCATCTCCAATGACAGGAAAAGAGAAGGAAGGGAGAGGGAGGAGCGGGAGAGCCAAAAAAATAAAAATAAAAAATACAAAAATTTTTAAAAGGGGGAAAAAGAAACGAAAAAAAAAAAACCAGAGGAAGAAGAAAAACCAAAAAGGACCCAGGTAAATGTTCAAGAAACTCTTTTCCAAATCCAATTGCACTTGAATCTCACTTCAGTGCGTCCCCCTCGGTGGTGTCGGAGCGGATTAACAAGTCATTTCAGGGCGGGGGGCGGGGTGGGGGTGCTGAGGCGAGGGGTGCAGGGCTGTGGCCCGCTCTGCAAGCCCGAGCGCAGCGTCCCGGGTGTGGCGACGCTGGTCGTTGCCACAAGCGCCTTAGGCTGGCATCGCGGGCACCGGAGCCCCGCGGAAAAGCGCTGGCCGGTGCCGCCGCGTCCCGAGCGCCTAGGCAGCCGAGTGCGCAGCGAGCGGAGTTGGCTGCAGCCTCACCCCGTGCGGGCTCACTACTCCTCTGTCACCCGAGAGAGAGGCCGACGCTCCCGGGCGGAGCCAAGTCCCGGACTGGATTGCGCAGAGCGGACTCTCCTCCTGCAACCCCGCCTCCCTTGGCTGGCGTCTCAATCCGACCCAGAGGAGAGCTGTGGTTTGTGTTTGTGTGTATGTGTATGTGTGTGTGCGCGAGTGCGAGGGAGCAAAACGCCCAAGTGGACACCCAGTGCGGTGTGGCCGCAGGTGGAGCTCTGGACCGACTGGCGAGCGTCGCTTCCTCGCAGCCCTGGTCCCACCCCCTCCCCCTCCCCCAGGCGCGCTCGGCAGAGGTCCCAGCGGGGGCGACTTCGGGAGGAGCCCTGCCCGCGAATCCCCCACCCCCCACATCTGCTGTAGCAAGGGAAAAGGAAAAAAAAAAAAAAAAAAAAAACCGGACAGCATTGCTGAGCCTGGCCAAATCAGAAAAATAAATAAAAATAGACGTAGTGAGGAGCGAGTTACAAGAAAGGATTTGTGCATCGATTTTCTTAAATGGAAAACTTTTAAAGGACAAGGATAAGTGAACGGGCGAGCCTTTCTATTTCTGATTACTGTATGTATGTAGAAGTAGATGGATGCCCTCCCTACCCCAGATGAATTGGATACGAGACGGTGCGGTTAAAAATACACTTGGAAGATAAGATCGCCGCGTTCATTTACGCGCGTACGTTCCCAAAGCATTGTTAAGTACGCAACTAAACTACAGTACTGATGATGTTGGTAACGACCGCGATGTTGTTGTTGTTTTTCTTTTAATTCCCCGTTTTAAAGTCCACGAAGTGGACTGTTCTTTGAAATGGGTAAACTTCAGAAATAAGACGCGAACAATGCCCACGAGAATCCAACCGCTTCATGGAAAAAAAAAAAAAAAAGAAGAATTGGTATAACAACTTCCAAGGCGCTATTGTTGTGATCGCAACATGAAGAAGGATGGCAGGCACGGCCTTGCTCCGCCGCCGCTCTGGACTTACAATAGCCCAGAAGTCCAGCAGTGGCAGCCGGTGTCCACCCGGTCCCGGGTCCCGGCGCGTCCCCTCCCCCAGCACTGCGCCTCCGCCGGTGACTGCGCGCCCTGGAGTGGGCATCGCAGATGGTGCCCAAGGTGGCCACAGCCTTCTTCAAAGAAAGTCACCACGGGCGGCCCAGCCGTGTCCAGAGCCATCTCCCACTGGCCATTAATCAGGTCGGTGGAGCAAAAAGCAAGTGTTTGTGGATTGGGGGGTGAGGTGATGTGGGGTAGGGGGAGGGCGGGGAGGGGAGATCCGTGGTCTCCGATCCATGTCCGCCCCCAGGAACCCTCAAATTAAAAACTGTACCTGCAACCCTAATAGAAGGGGGGGGGGCTAGAGCCACTCATGCCACGCACCCCCTGTGTTCCTCTTGCTGCTCATACAGACATCTGCTCGTGAGTGCTCGCGAAGAATAAACACACGGGCGACTGTGCGCGCGCGCGCCCCCCCCCAACCTTTTTTTTTTTTTTTTCCACCCTCCACAAACCACCTGGAAAAGGTGGGAAGAATGGTCAGACTGGGGAAGTGGGGGGGGGGGGTGGAAACAAGTCAGCCTGCTGTCCTCTAGAAGCGCCAGCAGGGGCCGCTGTTCCCACCCATTCCTAGGCGAGCCGGAGCTGATGCAGACCCTGGGTGTGGAGGGGGGGAGGAGGCGCGGCCCTAGGTGCGCGCGCAGCCCGCTGTCCAGGAGTGGCCCCCGATGTTGGGGGGGTGGGTGTGAGGGATCTGGGAGGTGACCATCCCGCGGTGCGCTCTCGTGGCCCGGGTAGGGGTCGCCTCGCAGGGATGCCGTCCGTCCTATCTCACGGTTTTCCATTGGGCGCTAGCAGGTCCCCAGCTCGTCCCGGGCGGGTGGTCGCAGCCGTGGGAGTCTGCGCCCTGTGCGGGTCGCCTAGGCTCCTTTCTCCGTCGCTGATTTACATGCTAATTGTGTCTGGGAAAGAAAGGAAAAAAAAAGTTCTTTAATTGGCAGAATTAGGCAGAGCAAACGAATTGTTTCACAGACTGAACCAAATTAATTCCGGTTTAGCTCCTTCCCTTGGAGAAACAAACAATTAAGTTGTCTTGTTTACTTTATGGATATATTGGAAATGCCCCACATCGAGTTTCAGGATATTGTTTCAAAGGGCAATTATTTTCGATATTAATACTTGCATGTTTAACTTGGAGTAAATACCTAGGCGAGAGATTAAATGCACCCAAAATTAAACGGTAGTTACAAGGAGGAAATAATTTAAGTTTACTTAAGAAATACCACCCAGAATCTTCCCCGGGTGATTATAAGAAGCCTCCTTAAGCTTCACTGTAGACGTAGGAGACGAAGGTCCTGACCACGTGACTTCCATTTCCACCTGCTCGGAAAGCAGCTCAAGAAACCAGGAAGCCACTGCAAGGCTGGGAAACCCTTGCAAGACACCTGCGCAGGCCTGGGGTGAAACGTCTTTTGTCATTTCTCCTTCACTGCCTCAGGCTATCCCAGAAGTCTGTTTTAAGTTTTGAGCAAGATCACTGCCCCTCCAAAGCCTTTGAAGTCTACAATTTGCCCTGCCCCATCAAGAGAAAATAATAAATAAATAAATAAATAAATAAATAAATAAATAAATAAATAAAAAAGAGTCAGTGAGAGTTAAAGAACAGCAGACGTAGTTGGTTGTGTACTTAAGAGGCAGGAAGTGGAGGCCACCTGGGGTTATGTAACTTATTAGCTGGTTGTTTTTCTGGAGCCGCCGTGGACTTACCTGTCTCTGGGGTTCCTACCATCCTCACTTCCATGGAATGGTGTGCAGTAGCCAGCGGCAGATGGGGAATTGGGGGAGGGGGGAGCTCACCGCCCTGTGAACATTAACTAGCATCTCTGTCATCTGTCATCCTCCACATCAATCCTAAAGTCACTTTTTATAGGGGTCAGATGGAGGCACAGAAGAAGAATATGACTTTGCTGTGTGTCAAGAACTGGGTCAGGGCTGGAAGCTCCTGTCCATAAATGCTTACATGACAGCATCCATTTCCCTCAAAGCACCTGGAAAAGTGTGGAGGAAGACTAAAATAAGACAGCAAGGCAAACTTATCCAGCATTCCTTTCAAGACCACACCTAGATTTTGGTGGAAATCTCTGCTTTAAAACAAAGGGAGTAGTGAGGGGTGGAGAGATGGCTCCGTGGTTAAAGGCACTTGCCTGCCCTGCAAGCCTGCCCACACAAGTTTGATTCTCTAGCACCCATGACCACACACACAGAATTAAAAAAAAAAAAATACTGAGCCTGGGAGAATCACATGACTGTCAGCCCTCATGGTGCTGGTACTGGACAGCTGAAGCCTGAAAGAAAAAGAACAAAAGGGGGGGGGGGCTGGAGAGATGGCTTAGCAGTTAAGGCATTTGCCTACGAAGCCTAAGGACCCAGGTTTGATTCTCCAGGTCCCACATAAACCAGATGCACATGGTGGCGCACACATCTGGAGTTCGTTTGCAGTGGCTAGAGGACCTGGTATGCCCATTCTCACTCTCTGTCTCTTTGTCCCTCTCTCTGTCTCAAATAAATAAATAAATAAATAAATAAATAAATAAATAAATAAATAAATAAATATCTTAAAAAAAAACATTATGATGGTTAATGGTGATTATGAACTTAGTTGAATGGTGAGTGCCTGGGAGATGAGCTCAGCACACCCTCCAGCCTGTCTGTGAAGGCTTTATCAGAGTATTTATTACCTAAGGGCTAAGAACTACCTTGAATAGGAATGGGATCATCTCACATGCTGGGAGCATGGATGAAAAAACACTATCTCCCATCCCTCACCCAATTTCCTGGCGATCAGGAGGTGAGCTGCCCTGCTCTGTCACCCTCCCTACCATAGACCATGATGGACTGAAACCTGGGAAGTGGTGAGTCAAATAAATGCCTCCTCTCTTTAGTGTGCTCAGGTGTTTGATCCCAGGGATGGGTGTGGGCCTCACCAGGGCAGGTTGAACTATCGCCTTCCACTGCACTGCCGTCATGCCTCCCCTTTATCTTGGAGTCTCTCTCTTTTCAACCAGCTCTTCTACCTTGAGTGCTTCTTACTTCCCGGGAAAATGTTTATGCCTCTATATGCCTTGTTCCCCAAGCATTTGCTCTTAATGGGACAGGCAGTATTTCTTCTCCAGCATGAGGCCAATCACTCCTCGTGCCCTCCATCGTTGACCCATTCTCTGAAATTGTGTCCAACGCTTGTCTGTCATCTTTGAGACAAGTTCTTCTTGGGTCCTCTGTTCCTTTCTGGCCACTCCCTGGTCTTCTGTCTTCCATAACCAAGTATCACCAAAAACACGTGACAGTCACCTTTTCCATCGACTCATATATGCTTTTGTTGTTTGGGTTTTGTGTGTGTGTGTGTGTGTGTGTGTGTGTGTGTTGTTGCTGTTGTTTAAGGTAATGTCTTACTCTAGCCCAGGCTGACCTGTAATTCCCTATGTAGTCTCAGACTGGCTTAGAACTCATTGTGATCCTCCTGCCTCTGCCTCCAAGTGCTGGGATTAAAGGCATGTACCACCACAACCCACTGTTTTTTTTTTATATTTTATTTATTAATTTATTTGAGAAAGAGAGAACTGGTGTGCCAGGGCCTCCTGCCACAGCGAACAAATTCCAGATGCATGCGCCACCTTGTGCATCTGGCTTTATGTGGGTACTGGGGAATTAAACCTGGGTTCTTTGGCTTTGCAGGCAAGTACCTTAACTGCTAAGCCATCTCTCCATCCCTTGTTGTCTGCTCCATCAACTCTTTTCATAAATTCTTCAATAAAGAAGAAATTTTTTTACCTCATAATGGTAACTGTAAGTGGACATTTTAAAGTTTGAATTCTCAACAAAGTGAAGGTGATTCCTTTCCTTGTAAAATACTGTCTGCCCTTGATTTCTATAACACTCACCCTTCTCATTAGCATAGTTTTTCTTTAGAGGAAACTGACAAACTACAGAATTATAACAAATATTTTGATTTTACCTACTCAGTCCTAACAGTGTTAACATTTTGTCATATTTGTTTCCTGTCTTTAAAAAAAATGAAATGTGCTGATAAAACTTAACTTTCTTAGAATCAGCAATGTTGTTCTCACCATGTCCCCTTTTCTCAGGTGACAATATACATGATTTTCTGTTCATTTTTACAGATTTATTCTTGCATTTTTATGTATGTGTGTGAACCATATAAATAGTCTTTTGATTGTTTTTCTTTCCCAAATCAAAATAAATCATATTCTATGTGCTTATGTCCTCTAATTAATTTTATATATTGTATATTGTGGTGGTTTGAATGTAGAATGTCCCTTACAGTTTCAAGTGTTTGTGATTAAGCTCCACACTCGATCTCCAGCTGGTGGAGCCTTGCTGGAGGAGGTGTAAGGTTTGTGAGTCCAGCCCTGCTAGGTGTTCAGAGGCACCCCCACTAGCCACTACTTTCCAGGTGATTGTGACAAGATGTGACCCAGTCTCCTGCTCTATGATGTTTTCTGGGCTATGACAACCTTCCCCTTAAAATTGTAAGCCAAAATGAACCCTCTCTGCCCAGAAGCTGCTTTTGGTTGGATATTTTGACCCAACAAGTAAAGGTAGCCTGTGACAGTGATCTTTGACAGCTGTATATCTGGTCACATCAAACCCAGTTTAAAAAATGCTTCAGAATTATCCCTGGTCATCCCCAGAACTTGATGTGGCTTTCAAGGCTGTGGCTAATTTGTTTCTCACTCTAGGAACTGTTTCCTTCTTGCAGCATCACTGCTTATGATTATTGTTGTTGCTATTATTCCTGAAAAGCTCCGGTCTCCTTTCTAACTAAGGCCTGCCCACATGCTTCTTCCTGGAACTGGAGCTCCCCTTTCCCCCTCTATCTAACCAGCTACTGCTCACCCTTCAAATGCCAACATCAAAGTCCTTCCACAATCAACACTTCTCTGATATTCCAGAACAGGTCACACTACCTACTCCTTATGTGTTCTCAGTGGACCATGTCAATTTACTTCATAGGACATATCATATGTCACAGCCAGAGTTAAGATCTGGTGCGATGACTTGTGGACTGCTTCTCTTTCCTGATTGGTTAGAACGTCTTGAGTGCTGGGACTCCATCTCTTTCATTTTTACTGTTATCTCCCACACCTAGCAGAGGGTAAAGACCCCATTCATAAAGGAGGCTAGGTGGAAGCAGCTGAGTTCCTTTCCGAGGATGCAGCAGAATAAAGAATAGGTCATTGGAGAGAATGGCAAAATTTAGGGCTGGAGAGATGGCTTAGTGGTTAAGGTGTTTGCTTGCAAAGCCAAAGGATCCTGGTTCAAGTCACCAGGACCCACATAAGCCCGATGCACAAGGGGGTACATGCATCTGGAGTTCGTTTGCAGTGGCTGGAGGCTCTGAAGTGCCCATTCCTCCTTCCTCCCTCCCCCCCTCTGCTGCTTTCTCTCTATCAAATAAATAAATAAAAATTTTAAAAAAGAATGGTAAAATTTTTAAAGGAAAAGAAAAAAGCACTAGAAAAAAATGGCATCCTTACCTATTTTGCAATTCCAGTTCTAAAGATAGACAAAAGCCGGTCCATATGTACCTTTCACGTTAAGGTGTTGGATTTGTGTTTTTGAATGAATAAATAAAAAGATGTCTGAACATATGTGGTGAGCAAATATGATTATGAAACAAGAAGCTTAAGAATAGGGCCAATAAGCATGCAAGCAAAGGGCTGGAGAGATGGCTTAGCGGTTAAGTCACTTGCCTGTGAAGCCTAAGGACCCAGGTTCGACTCTCCATGTCCCACGTGAGCCAGATGCACATCATGGCACATATATCTGAAGTTCATTTGCAGTGGCTAGAGGCCCTGGCACACCCATCCCCCCCATCTGTATCTAATTAATTAACTAATTAATTAATTTTAAAAATAGAAATGCAAACACCGCTCTAGGGGAGCCAAGGAAGGAGAGAAAGCTGCAGTCTGACCCACTGGACGAGATGTAAGAGGCCTGTCTGCGTCCAGCTCTCCAGGCAGGCTGGAGTTTGCTAACAGAGATTTACTGTCTGCCCCACTGTGAATAGCCTCACGGGGTTGCCTCCCCCAAGGCGCACAATCATCCCACTGTACCGGGGTGAAGCCATGGCTCCATTCACTTCTCATATCAAATTATTGTTTGCGAGATTAAGAGAATGGCAGATTAGAAATAAGGTATGAATGGACAATGCGTGTTAAGTAAACCAGAATTCTTTTATTTTTTTCCTCCCACAAAAGCACTTTAGATACATTTGAATTCAGTTGTCGTAAAATGCAGAGCAGGCACTGTCTTTGGGCTCATGTTCATCTGTCTCTCCCAGCTCAGCCCTTTTGTGTTGCTGTTCTTACTAATATTGAGACTTAACAGTATCTACTTGGACCGTGAGTATGTTTAAACAATGTAATTACTTGGATGTACTTTAGCATTTTCATAATTAGATACATCAGTTGATTAAATATCACTTTGAAATTGCTATTTGGCCAAAAGAATGATGGAAATTAAAATACCCTTGATTGAGGTCTGCTGTCCGGGCCTCTGCTTTCAGGTAGTGGGAGGCCCAGCGAGAAGAGGGAATTCTTCAGGCATACACTTGTATGAATTGACGCTTCAATTTGTTTTAATTCTAGTTTGTAGATTATGTGAGGAAAATATTGTATTGACATCGACAGAAAGGCTTTTCCAGGGTGTTTATGATGAATGCATGTTTAGCAGTCATTTCACAACGGGTGAAAAAGAGACAACTGGGTGTTTGGCTTGAACATGAGAACTTTGAAACCGAACACAGCTGTTTTCAACATCTAAACTCAGAGAATGGATGGAAGTGTTCTAGAAATTGGTATGCTTGGATCCAAGGTATGTTTTTTTTTTTTAACTAAATGATTAAAAAATAATACAAATATAAAATTAGACTGAAAAGCCCCTGTATAGATAATTATAAAATACAAGAATGGCTTCTGTAACCTGTCTTTGAGTTCTTTTCTGAAGTAATTAAATCTCTAGTTAGTTATTCTATAAAAGACTGATAACATTTAAATAACTAGATTTTGGAGTTGGGCTGGAGAGATGGCTTAGTGGTTAAGGCGCTTGCCTACAAAGCCTGAGGACTCAGGTTTGATTCCTCAGCACCCATGTAAGACAGATGTACAAGGTTGTACATGTGTCTGGCGTTCGTTTGCAGTGACTAGAGGCCCTGGTATACCCATTCTCTTTCTCTCTATCTCCCTCTTTCTTTCTCTCTCAAATAAATAAATAAATAAAATATTTTTAGAAGTGGTTTTAGATACAACCTGTCAGCTTAAGTGAACCTCAATACTACATTTGAAAACAAGTACCAAGGCTGGGAAGATTGCTCAATGGTTAAAGAATTTTCTTATGCAGTAAATACTACATCATTCAGTACATTCCAAGAGTTTCCAGTGATCCAGTCACTAGATTCCAGTCTCTGATTTGTACTTTCCTACATACAATTGTAACAACTGATGTCAATTTCCTTGTGAGACTTCTTAAAGAAAGCTATATTCACAACCAGGTAATTACCAATAGAAGTTAATATGCTACATTTGGGCTGGAGAGATGGCTCAGCAGTTAAATGCGCTTGCTTGCAAAGACTGACGGCCTGGGTTCAATTCCCCAGTAGCCACATAAAGCCAGATGGACAAAGTGGTATATGCATCTGGAGCTCATTTGCAGTGGCAGGAGACCCTGGCACAACCATTCTTTCTCTCGAGATAAATAAATAAATAAATCTTTTTTTTTTTTAAAGTCTCTCATTTTAAAAAAGAAATTAATATGTTGCTACATTTTAACATTTGAACTGAAAACTTACACACCTGTTTTCTTCAAATTTATTATCATGAGCTGTATTATTGAGACTCATCAAAAACACATACAAGTTGACTTCTCATAGCTCCTCTCGCTTTCTTTCCAGGCCTCAAAGCAACTGAGTCATTTCCTTTCTCCATATGGTCCTGTAAAGGCTTTTCTTCTATTGAGCCATGTTTTGAAATTCCCTCGCCCTTGCCTCCTCCTCCTCCTTGTTGCTGTCCCCTTCTATTCTCTACCCTTGGAGCAAACTGCCAGCATAGATTTTTGAATGATTACAGGCCAATATTTGACCTTTGGTTAAGTTACTAAATTCTGTTGCTTTCGGGGAATTTATCTCATTTCCCCTAATTCTTAGTCAATGCATAGCTCTTAGATTTCAACCCCCCCCCTTTTTGAAAACTGCTATGCTTCTGACAAAATATTCCGTATGAAGAACTATGGTGCTAGTGGTACGCTTGAGTACGAATTTGCTAGTCAGCTGAAGCTCGCAGGCCTGGATAGATGGAGGTGACAGATGGGAGGAGACTTCACTTGTCAGTGCTGCTTTGCCTATCACACTATCACAGAAGGATGTCATCTTCTGGCTGCTCAGCCTAACAGATCTAGTCGTCTTTGGCTCCTCCTTCTTCCTCGTGTGTCACAGAGAAGTCACAGCAAATTGTGGTGGTGGCTTGCCTTTAAACTAGATCTATAATCTTGCTGTGTCTCCTTCCCACCCTGGTCTAAGCCACTGCCTTCTTCATGTGCAGCTCCTGAACTTGTTAGCCTACAAGCTAATTCCTCTTTAATGAACTCATTGAAATCATGTCTCCACCACTGTGAATCACCCCGGGGGCTTGGGGTGTCTTTCCCACTTCTCTCAGGCTGAAATCCAGAGTCCATGTCCCCATGGCCTTTCCTCCAGATCTGTGGCTTTTCGGTCACCTGCTCAGTCCAGTCTGACCTTCTTCCTCCCGCGCCTGCTCACCTTAGGCTCTTCTCCCTCTCTTCCCGCAGCATCATCTCCTGGGCTACCCTTGGGCTCATTTCCTCATCTCCAACAGGGCCTTGTCCAGGTCTCCATTTCTCAGCCAAGCCCTTCGCTGGCCTGATGCAGGAAATAGCTGCACAGTCAACTGCACTTCTTCTGTTTGCTCTGCTTTCTCCTGTCATTTTCTGTAGCCTTCCTTGCCATCTGACTTTGTATGTGGCTGCCCATGTATTTCTTTCACATCTGTCTCCTGACACTTTTAAAAAATTTATTTAATTAAGAATGACAGACACAGAGAGAATGGGTGCACCAGGGCCTCTAGCCACTGCAAATGAACTCTAGATGCATGCACCCCCTTGTGCATCTGCTTACATGGGTCCTGGGTAATCAATCCTCGAACCAGGGTCCTTAGCCTTCACAGGCAAGCGCTTAACCGCTAAGCCATCTTTCCAGTCCCCTGTCTCCTGACACTCTGTCACACGTTTTGTCAGGGCAATCATTGACTCAAATGCCATCATGTCCTTGGCAGTGGCATATCCTGCATGGGTGATAAATATTTTCTGGCACAAGCCAAAAAAAAAAAAAAAAAAACCACAAAATTTAATATCAATCACGTTATATCCTTAGATACATCACTATGCGCGAGGTAACATTTAAAGTAAAGAAGTAAATTTTGGTTTAAAAAAGTGCTCCACAATATAGTTTTCTATCATGCAATTTCTTGGTCTAATATAGTAGGCAGCATGTGGTCCAGTTTTTCAAAACCTTACAGTTTGCTTTTGGGAAGTGACTACTGTTTAGTCACGAGAGTAGGTTTGGATATTGTTGGCCTTCAGGAGCCCATAGCCCAGAGTGTAGCGTAACCTGGCATTGTCCTGAGATTTTCTTAACTTTCTTTCTGCTTCTCCTCCAAGACAGGGACCACAGGTCTTAAAATTCCTCTTCCCTAAAGTGATTCATGGAAACTAGAACCCCTATCCCTCAAAGACAGTCATAAAACCAAGAGATAATACTCTTAACCTTCCTGTGCCTTTTGTAAGAGCTGACCATAAAGCAATTCTCTGACCCACCTTGTCTGATAATAGATCCTAAGACCCTCATTACCTCAGGAGGAAGGAATGTCACTCAAATTCCTAGAAGAATCTCAACCAGCAGGCTCTGCAGGGTTTCTCCTCCCACTCTATTATCCTCACATTGTGCTGTTTTGGTTCAATCATAGTCTCCATGGTTGTCCATTCTTCAGTGGACCAGAGCATAAAAATACAGCTTTCTCTGGGTCTTTGCGTCTTTATTTCTGAAGGCTCTCGTGTAACATAAATCCTCAAGCGACGCTTTTCTCTTGCTAACTTCTCTTTTGATATAGAATATAGGATCTGGTCCTTGTGATGGATGAGGAAATATCTCACATCTTTCCATCCCTACATCCCTAGATGGCTGAGTAAAGGAAGTTGAGAATACAGAATGTCTGCATGGGATGACAAGCAGTTTCCTGCCTAGCTGGTGGTTGCTTCAGATGGTCACACTCACACCAAGTGGAGCAGGAAAGTTAGTGTCACATTACAACCTCCACCCAGGTGTCTATGGGTGCAGATTAAGGTGACAGTTGCAAAATACCACCAGACGAAGAATGGAAACTTGTTTTCTCAAAGTTCTGGAGACTAGAAATCCAAGGTCATGGTTGTGGCCAACTAAGATTCTGTTGTAGACCTTACTTCTGAGACTACAGATCCCCACGGTCCTTCTATGTACTCAAATAGCTTTGCTGTGCGCGCACACACACACGTGTGTGTGTGTGTGTGAGAGAGAGAGAGAGAGAGAGAGAGAGAGGTGTCATCCCATTGGATCAAAGTGCCATTCTTGTGACCTCAGTTAGCCTTAATCACTTACTCATTCCAAATACAGCCACACTAGAAATGAGAACTTTACCATGTGAAATGGAAGCTTTGGGGAAGATAAAGGTGCAAACACTCCACAGAAGCCTCCTTCTCAGGCTTAGCTAAATTCTGTGAGCTCCTGCCCATGTCCCCAGGCTTGCTAATGTGAAAGAGGGGCCAACAGGGTCATATGAATTAGGTTTCAGATTCAGGAAACTTCTCAAGTGATCTATTTTGAATCAAATAATGTTCATATATACATTCATATATACCCATAACAAAAACACTATCAAAACATTAAACATATAGAATAACCATTGTATTTTGCTCTTATAAATTAAACATTTACATAGGTAATTATAAACCTGCCTGGTATTCCTTATTTTCCATATAGTGGGACCTCCAGTCTCTGTCAGCATTGGAGAATCCTGTGTTCTAGATTTGGTACGAGGACTTGGTCTTGCAGCGAACCTCCCGACCTGCAGGAAAGGAACGACCACAAGACGAGGATTCTTCTTGATCACACTTTATTGGAGAGCCTCTTGGTTAACAGGAAAGCTGATGGCGAGGGGCGAGGGGCGCAAATCTGCAGCTGCTTTTATAGGGCGTACTGCTACGAGGCGCTTACTGATTGGTTGCAAGAAACTTGCCACAAGCAGATACCACGGGATAGGCTCGGGACAGGTTGCGTCACGCAGTGTGCGCATACCTTGAGTAAGGTTAGCGCCAAGACGCTGCCTAATATGGAGATGTTTACCTCAACACCGACAGGAAGCCAGCGCCATCTTGTAATGGCGTTTGCTCTAGCTCCCTGCAGTTCCCCCTTCTTTATTAACTAGTAGACTAAGCTCCAGAACTAAAAACTCCCGATCAGGTCTTCACCTCATGATGTGCTGACCGATCAAGGGAGACAGTTCGACCTCTCCTTACTCAGTGCAATGGGAGAAATCCCTCGAGAGTGCAAAGGCAGTGGTCAAACAGAAGTTACCATCTCCTGCCCATCCTCGTGCAATGGGTACTCTAAACCCCGGGTGCAGGGGCCAGGGGAACTAGTTGCCTTTCAGGGCTGACAGCCAAATTTGGGGGGAGGATCCACACTCCAATGCAGCTAGTGCCTGAGAGATAATCACCTTGTCCCTCCTAGCTTGGGCTCGCATTTTGCAAACCAACCATAGGCAGAACAGACATCCTCCAAAACAGCAGACTGCAAACAGTCCTACCCCTACCCACTCTTTGAAGAAAGAAAAGGCTGATGAAAACCAGGAGGTGAAACCTTTTGCCAAACTAAGGTCCACCCGAGTGGAATTGATGGCAACAATAGCTCTTCTTAACTCATCTAGGTTCACATCAAACTCCTCGGACCAATTCCCCGAAAGATACAAAGACAATTTGCGAGACAAATTGGCTGCTCGAGTCAGCAACAACATACAGGAGTCACGGGCTGGACCAAGCGTGAAACAGAGAGCGCCTCTTCCTTAAAGGTCCGTTCTCTCCCAAAGGATGAGCAGTGTCATCCTTCAGAAGGGTGGGGAGGCCCAAATCCTTTTGTGTTGTAAAGAAACGAGGGAAAACCAGTGCATCATGGCGGACAGGCAGAGGTTTTGGGAAGGCAGACAAAATTCCCCAGCATTGCTGTCCTCTACTGAGTGCCAGGATCTGGAGAGCCATCATCCCCAGGCTCCTCCACATCCCGTTTCCACGAATCATTCTGAATCTCCAGGTTTTCCCCTGAGGAAGGGTGGACTGTTCTCAGCCGGCTTGGAACCCAGTGGGGCGATTCCTGGTCCTGTGGAAAAACACAAACAGCTCCCCTGGATCTTATTATAACAAGATCCGGTCCTTTCCATTTATCATCTAGGACATCTTTCCACATCACCACTTCTCTGGGTGACTGGGCCACATCTTGACTGTGCCTGTCAGCTGCAGACTTATTATTATTGTCCAAAATTAAAAAATTAAGGGTGAAGAGGGCTAAGGAAACCCTCTCCTTAGGGGTTGCATCTTCTGCTATCCCCCTCTTTTGTTTAAATAAAATGGCTTTGATACTCTTATTGGCTCTCTCCACAATGCCTTGGCCTTGTGGATTATAAGGAAGGCCAGTGGTGTGGGCAACTTGCATCTGCGCACAAAAGGCCCGAAAACCAGTAGATGTATATGTCGGGCCATTATCAGTTTTTAAACGGCGCGGCTTTCCCCATGCTGCCCAGGCCTCCAGGCAGTGGGTTTTTACATGAGAGGCCTTCTCACCCGCCAATGGCGAGGTGAAGATAATTCCTGAACAAGTGTCCACTGAGACATGTAAATATTTCAATCTTCCAAACTCAGGGAGATGAGTCACATTCATTTGCCAAAGATCACCAGGACGGAGGCCTCGGGGATTAACACCCACATGAGGGGAGGGCAGAAAAGTGACACAAGACTGACAAGATTTTACAATGTCTCGCGCCTCATTTCTTGAGATAGAGAATCTTTTCCTCAAGGTATTTGCAGGGACATGATATAATCTGTGAAATTCAGTGGATAAGGCCTTGGAATTATCTAGGGAAAGCATGGCCAACCTAGTGGCCTTGTCAACCATATCATTAGCTTGTGACAAAGGGCCAGGCAACAGCAAATGTGCACGAATATGAGTGACATAGAAAGGGCACGTTCGCTGTAAAATCAAAGACTGGAGTTGCAAAAGAACATTGGAAATTATACTAGCAGATCGGATAGAGGCAGCAATTTCTAAGCCAGCGACGGCATTGGCCACATATTGGGAATCTGTAAACAAATTAAAAGGAGTGGAAAAGGTCTGAAAAACCTCTAAAAAAATTTTTTTTTCTTTTTCCTTTTCAGAATCTGAGCTAGTCTCATCATCTGCCTCCAGCACATTTAAATGTGCAAACTCCTCTAGAATAGGATACTTCCTAACAGAGGTTCCTCTGTCCCCCTCAAAGGGCGGGCAAGAGTAAGTTTCACCTATTTCTTTGAGCTCTTCTTGTAAACTTTTATCTTTTTCTTGTTTTTGTTCTCCTTTTTTTATTTCCCCTTTTTTCCTAGGCCTAGCTTGTATTTCCCCATTTGTGTCTGACTCAGAAAGGCTATCCTGGTGTCTTGCTAGCGCCCTCCGTCCCTCTCTGATGATGTCCGTGTGACTGCCCTTACTCAAACAGGAGTACACGATGAAAAGCAGTACCCACAGGGGAAGGGCAACAGCAAGGACCAAAAAAATCTCTAAGTCAAAAAACAGCATACCTGGGGATGACTTACCGACGTCTTCCTCTCCGTGTGTCAAGTTTTGGATCCTCTTCGGCCCCCCGCCTGGCGACCGCAAGGCATCCGGCGTCCCGGGTTTCGGCACCACTTTGCAGCGAACCTCCCGACCTGCAGGAAAGGAACGACCACAAGACAAGGATTCTTCTTGATCACACTTTATTGGAGAGCCTCTTGGTTAACAGGAAAGCTGATGGCGAGGGGCGAGGGGCGCAAATCTGCAGCTGCTTTTATAGGGCGTACTGCTACGAGGCGCTTACTGATTGGTTGCAAGAAACTTGCCACAAGCAGATACCACGGGATAGGCTCGGGACAGGTTGCGTCACGCGCGTGCGCATACCTTGAGTAAGGTTAGCGCCAAGACGCTGCCTAATATGGAGATGTTTACCTCAACACCGACAGGAAGCCAGTGCCATCTTGTAATGGCGTTTGCTCTAGCTCCCTGCAGGTCTCTGAATGGACACACACACACACACACACACACACACACACACACACACCCCACAAGGGATAATGGAAAAGATAACTTGAAAATATGTCATTTTTTTAAAGGGAAAATCTAAACAGAATACCGCAGAGCTGAGATTTTCCTGAACACTGGAAATGATCATGTGGATATTTTCCCAAGAGGTTTGGAGGTATTAGTCTGCTTAACCTTTCAAATTATTCCAATGTGTAAGTATCTTCATTATCCCTATTCAACAGACAATGTAAATGGGCAATTGGGTTTTGGGGTAACTTGGCCAAAGTTAAATGTCTGGGGAGGGGCTGAGGTGGAAGCAAAGGAGGCAGGTAACTAATACATAGTTTATTTCTGATTCAGCTTTGTTTGAAAAATACTTAGACATCCAAAATGTCTTTGAATCAGATGGTGGTTAGTGTTGCTGGAAATTTGACAAAAATGTAAGTTGATTCAGAATTCTTATAATGTTATGACAAACTCTTCTCTAATCCAATTTCAGCAAATTGTCTATATTCAAATGTGTGCTCATTCAACCATAAACAAAATTACAGGGAAATCTTAATTATAAAAGAGAGAAAGCAGAGGTTGGTAACCAGATTTATAGAAAAGATGATTTGCTTTTGAGAGTGATCAATGTTGAAGTAAGCTCCTGGTTTGATGTTTTAACCTTGCTAAAGTGGCATTAATAACCTATTCTTGTATAAGAAGAAGTGTGGGTTCTGTCCTTCCAGGTGTGTAGTTCAGTTCTTTTAGAGAGAGACTGGGTGGCCATGTGTACATGATCCTTTTCCTATTGGGCTGCCCAGAAGTGGTGAGGTGCCAGAGAGATTCTCTTCCTTAGAGTATGAACTTCCAGCAAAGTCAGCTCCCCACACTGGACAACTAGCTCTCCATTTGGAAAATGATAAAGTTAGTGCCTACCTTATACCACTTTCAAAAAATAAATTTACATGTCTAAAAGTAAAATAAAAGCAAAATATGGGCATTAAGTGAATCTGTTAGAGAGCACAATTTGATCTTGGGACAGAAAAGGCCTCCTTAAGACACAACAGCCAAAAGCTTGATGGAAAGATCAGAAATAGCAACTATCTGCAGAACACTCCAGAATTAGAGGAAGAAAGCTGCTGTTAGGTTAGGAGGCAGCATTTGGAATCTAATCAATAAAGGATTGATATGTAACATAAATTGTATAGTCTTTCAAATTCAATAAGAAGATAAAGAATTTCTTAGGGAAAAAACAGACAAAATACATAAAAGGCATACTTATGAAGGAACATAGTTGGCCAATAAATATCAACATCAATCAGAAAAATAATGATTTAAATAGATACCTCATCATATTGGCAAAGAATACTCACGTTTTATAATACCAATGTTAGTGAGGATGTTCAAGCAGCCTCATAAATTATTAGTGAGGGTCTAATTTGGCATAAACATTTTGGACAGGTAATCTCTATTAAGATTGATAATATGAATATTCAATGACACGCAAATCACCTTTGAGAAGCAATCCCCTTTAAACATTCTCATTGCATAATTCTCATTACATAATTGTTTCAATTCCAAGAAAACATTATATATAACTTAAATGTGTAGTAATATGGTGGGAATTATTTAGGATAGTTAATAGAATCTGACAATCCCATTTTAGAATATTGTGCAGTAGCTAAAAAATAAATCAACATGCTACTCTGAAAGTTTACCATGTATTTTATATAAAAAAAACAAACAAACAAAACTCAGGGCTGGAGGGATGGCTTAGCGGTTAAGACATTTGCCTGCAAATTCAAAGGACCCAGGTTCAATTCCCCAGGACCCATGTTAGCCAGATGCACAAGGGGATGTACGTGTCTGGAATTTGTTTGCAGTGGCTGGAGGCCCTGGCACACCCATTCCCTCTTTCTCTTTCCCTCTTTCTCTGTCAAATAAATAAATAAAAATTTTTTTAAATCTGTGTATAGGAGGAATTTTAAATTGCACAAAGCAAAATGTATCTCACAAAAATCTTTGGCCATATTTTTTTCTCTTTTTCAGGAAAATCTAGATACTACCTCTATCTAAAAAATGATAACGAGAGTAGTAACTGGCTAGATGAGAAGGAGATGGTGTGAGTAAGGGCTAAATAAATATATGTCCTCCAAATTCATTACTGATATCATAACCTTCTGAATGGCTGCATTTAAAGTAAGGAAGTAATTACACTTAGGTGAAAACAGCAGGGATAAAGGTGGACTCAAGGCCAATGGGACCACTAGTTTTATAAGAAGAATCTCTCTGTCTCTCTTTGTCTCCATAAGCCAAGGAAACAACATGTGAGAATATAGTGAAAAGGCAACTGTCTATGAGCCAAAACAAAACAGCCTGAGCCTTCATCAGTGACCAAACCCTGTGGGAACCTTGACCTTGGACTTTCCAACCTCCAGAATCGTGAGAAGTAAAATGGATGGACTTCTTTATGGCAGCCTGAGCCAACAAAGACAGGTATTACCGAAAGACTTTAACTTGTGCTGAAATGATCGCTTGAATGTTCTAATCCTAGTATATTACCTGTATTTCTACCTCTAATAATGGGTTTTATGTGCTAGATTTTAATATCCTTGAGCCTGGGCAAGTGCACAAGTCTTTATAAAAGAAACATGGTTTACTTGCACAAAACTGATCAGTTTTGAGAGATCATTAATGCCCTTGAAGTGGTTTTTGTGGATGTGAAACAAATGGTGAGAATTTGAATTGGTCCCTCTTATTATAGTATTGAAATTAAGTCTACTTAATTTATCAAGTCATGTTCATGCCCTGATTTTATATACTTGTATCTATCAATAAACATTGTGATACTTGAAAAAAAAAAGAGAATACATTACTTATATAGTTAAATTGGAAAGTTAATTTTATCTTCTTTCTTTCTTTCTCCATAATGACCCTTCTCCACTCTTCCCCTTCTTCCCTGTGGGCTACATGAATCAAGGTTCTGTCATGCATCTGCATTGTGAGCCTCCCAGGAAAATCTTTCAAGAGCCTGCTCTGTAGGTTGGAGGCCTGAAAATAAATCTTACCACGAACTACTAGCAATGCCCTATACCCACTGACAGGAACCCCCCCCCCCCGCCCAGTTCAGAACAATAAAGTAGGCTTTTTATGAGGGGATTTATGATAAAGAGAGTGCACTTTCTCTTGCCACTAGAGAAGGTACAAGTAAAAAAAGTCACTGTCATTTATCTTCTGATTCTACATGATGTGGCTTCTTGTTTTTCATTTTCATACATGATGTGTTTTAAATGTATCATCTTGGTATTGATGGCCAGTGTTTACTGCTTCTTCAATACATGGCAGGCATTTCACAAACATGTTAGACACGTTATCTCATTTAATCCTTGAGAAACTCTCCTAGAGGAATTAGAGATAATTACCCTTTAATCATAGAAATTTCTTGTTAAGTTTTATTATTATAGGGCTGGAGAGATGGCTTGGTGGTTAAGCGCTTGCCTGTGATGCCTAAGGACCCTGGTTTGAAGCTCAATTCCCCATTAGCCACGTAAGCGAGATGCACAAGGTGGTGCATGTGTCTGAAGTTCACTTGCAGTGGCTAGAGGCCCTGGTACACCCATTCTCTCTCTCTCTCTCTGCCTCTTTGTCACTCTCAAATAAATAAAAATAAACAAAAAAATTATTATTGTTATACAATATTATGCTAACATTGTAAAAAAATTTAAAGAAAAGCAATTTTCCCACTCCCCCTCCCCATAAAATAATTATTGCCATTCATTGTTATGTTGGGGGTGTTGGCTATATACTTACATGTTTTATGTTGTTTATATTCTTTTGCAGGTAGTTTTTCCACTTAACAATGATTATTATGCATTTTTAATAAACATCATTTTAATGAGTAGTCAATATTTTATTCAATTGTTCTCTTTACCTTTGTGGTTGGCATGTAGGCCATTTCAAACTCATTGTTATGGATAAAGTTGAATAACCATATTTACATGAATGAATTTTTAAATATGAGTTTATCTCCCTCCAAAATACTGCCTACAATGTAGCTGCCCAGGTCAATGGTAGCTTTGTGGCCCACTACATATACTTCTTCCTGTCATAACAATCTGAAAAAATAAAACTGAATGTGATTTGACAAATTTAGCGTTTTATATAGGGCATAATTTCAGGAAGTGCCAAATATAAGTATTAATGTGTAAACACTATGACTAGTAAATTCAACATTTGCACTGTTTAGCCAAGACTAGAAAATTAGATGTACCGTATTTAGCTGTACTGCTCCCTACCCCGTAGTCATTATGATGCATTGTATCCTCTGTGTGCACTGTTTCCCCCCTACACGTATGCAGGAAATTCAGCAGAGGACTTCAGACTCAGCAAAGGTCTCAGAGGGGATTAAATCTTGCCAATGATCAACTAAATGCTAGCAAGCTTTGGTGTGCCTCTGGTCACTCCCCATTACATTGATCATTTCTCTCCTTCTTTTGATTTTCTTGAATTTTATTTATCCTGGAGAATCTGTCTTCTTCTCCACGTGAATACGTACATTGAAAAAGGAGAGCGCTTTTAGCTTTTTGATGAACATGGCTGAAAACGGCACTGTTTCTCTAGGTTTCTGTCCAAGGCTGTTAGGGTCTCTTCTCAGATAGAAGAGTAATTTCCTTCCTCCAGACAGCAGTTTCTCAACCCAATTTTTCCCTGTGACAACGTAGAGTCAGACTCTCTGCTTAATTCTGTAGATGGCGTCGTGATGGGAGGCTGAGTTTCTTTAACACTGACCTCCCCACAAATTGCTTTCCAAGGGTTAGGTCCCTTTCTTTCTGCTCATTGTGAAACACTTCTGAACAGTATTCCCTAACTAGCTGCTCCTCTGGCCACATGTTGTCAGAGAAAGGCTGGCGCTGGCACGGCTCTCAGAGTGGCCTTTCCTTGCCTATGAGCTGGGCCTTATTGCTGCTCAGCTATATTTCATGTTTCAATCAGGCCCAACCTTGCTCACCTAAAACTTCCCTTCTCCCCACCCCCATTTTTTCTTTTAAATTTTATTTATTTGTTTGTGAGCAGAAAGTGATATAGAGGTATAATATGAGCATGCCAAGGCCTCCTCATGAACCATTTCTGTACCCTAACTTTTGTACCATGTGTGGTATCATGAAATATAAACTATGTTTGACTGATTTATCTATTTATTTATTTATTTTGTCTTCCTAGGGAGTAAACCTAGGAGACCTCTCACATGCTAGGCAAACATTGTACCACTGAGCTTCATTGCTAGCCCTCTTTTTTGTTGTTGTTGTTGTTTTCCGTTTTTTTTTTCAAGGTTGGGTCTCGCTTTCTCCCAAGCTGACCTGGAATTCACTATGGAGTCTCAGGGTGGCCTCAAACTCACAAAGATCCTCCTACCTCTGCCTCCCCTGTGTTGGGATTAAAGGCGAGCACCACCACGCCTGGCTTTGCTAGCCCTCTTTTTACTTTTAATTTGGACACAGGATTTCACTAAACTGTCTAGTCTGACCTTGAACTCACTATGTAGCCCAAGCAGGTCTTAAATTCATAATTTTCCAGACTGATCCTCCCAAGTGACTGAGATGATAGACCGTCACTGCATCCCGGCCACACGTCCTATCTTTGCTCTGACATACATGTATGTGGCTCTGAGAACACTTGGTTCGCTGGAGTCATGGCTTTTTTTGGGGGGAGGGGCACTAATGAGATGACTAGTGACAAAAGCCTCTATGGAGCTTTAGAATGGGAGCTAATCACAGGCGTGCCCAAGGCACAATAAGTTGGAACTTTCACCCTAACCACCAGCATCCCATGAAGTACCCACATCCAGCGAATTGATCAGGCAAAAGGGTCTGGGTGTGGTGCCACGCGCCTATAATTCCAACACACTGGAGGCTGAGGTAGGAGGATCACCATGAGTTCCAAGCCAACATGGGCTACAGAGTGTTCCAAGTCAGCCTGTGTTAGGATGCCACCCTGCTTCCAAAAAATAATAATAAAATCAAATCCAAAAACAAAACAAAAGTGTGTCCAAAGGTCATAGGTAGCTGAACTTTCAGAGATTCCTGGAGGGTGGAATGCTCCAAGACCTGAAGCTCGGAACCCCTTCCCACATGTCCACCCCGTCATCTCTTCATCTGTACCCTGCATAATAAACTTGGAAATGAAAGAGGAAGTATGTCCCTGAGTTCTGGGAACCGTTGTAGCTGGTTAGTCGAGGCAGAGGAGGAGGTATGGGGACTCTGATGGGTAGTGAGGTGGTTAGAAGCTCCCAATAAGCCATCTGGAGTTTGCAATGAGTGTAGGAAAGGGCGCGGCACGGTGGGGCTGAGCTCTCAGCCTGTGGAATTCAAACCTCTCTCTCCTGCAGTGTCAGAATTGAGTTTCATTAAAAGACACCCAACTTGGTGCCCACAGCAGAGCCGATTGTCTGGCGTGTATGGAAATGCCCTCAGCATTCTATGTGGTCAAAAAAAAAAAAATACTGTGATTTGTGAAGAGTAGAGAAGAGATAGGCACGCTTCAGTTCTTCCTGTGTATGGACCAAACCTCTCCATCGGCAGCCTTCCCCATCGCTCCACAGAAAGAGCTTTGGCCAAATGGCATGAGCTAAAGAAACATACTGGAGTGTTTCCAATGCTTAAGCCTCTCGGAGCGCCTTTCTCTACCACCACTCTCATTGTTGGGATTCATCTGGGCCGTTTAAAAGGTCGTTTGTTGGTTGGTTGGTTGGTTGGTTTTTCCCAAGGTTGGATTTCACTCTTGCCCAGGCTGACCTGAAACTCTGTAGTCCCAGGCTGGACTCAAACTCATGGCAATCCTCCTACCTCTGCCTTGCAAGTGCTGGGATTAACAGTTTAAGAGTGTGTGCCACCACACCCGGCCTAACAGGTCCTTTTGGGTCTGTCTATACTCTTATTCATTTCCGTGATTTTTTTTAAGTTCACTCCTGTGTGATGATTCCTGAATGAGCCTTGCCCTGCTCTTCTAGAAATCAGATCCAGAGGCTCGGCTCCTGCTTGACCCCTCCATTTAGCTGCTGTTAGTGGCTGGACCCACACACAGTCCACACTCAGTCTTCTCCATCTTAGGTCTGTACTAGAAACTCGAGGAGTCTTCTTGATTCCCCCTCAAAGTTCATCTGTTAAGCAAGAATCCCATATGTTCCGTCTTCAAAATATTTTCATGTCATTTTCATCTTTCACTGTTCAACTACCACCAGCTCTGCTGGAGCAACTATCACTTTTCAATTGCTGTACTGCCACAACCTTCTAACTAGTTTCTTTAAATCCAGTCCTGTTCCTTCTAACTCATTATTCACAGTGTGTTCTGAATCAAGATACAAACTGCATCATATCACTCTGCCATGTGAAACCATTTACTAATTTTACCATTTTACAAGTCTTAGCTAATTCTCTAGAATGTAGGTTTCCCAATGGCAGTGAAGTCGTATAGCTTCTCCCTATTTTCTTTCCAATGGTTAACACATTTAGCACATGGAAAACATTTAATAAGTGCATGTCAAAAATGAATGATGAACACGTACCATACTGTGTGGAGTTATTTGTTAAATGTCTATTCTCCCAACCAAAATAAAACTCCGTGGAAACAGAAACCATGAATTTTCTTGTTGGATCCATTATGCTTTTGTTGTTGTGTGTGGGTTTTTGTTTGTTTGCTTGCCTGACTTTTCTGTTTTCAGTGCTGGGTATGGAACCCAAGGCCTGGAACATATTAGGCAAGCACTGTATCACCGAACTACAACACAGGTCCCGGGTCCTTTATTAACAGAAAGTAATGCTTGTAAAAGAACTAGCAAAAATGGGCTGTTGGGATCCATGGCAATGTGGTTGGATCCAAAAACATGGTACTGACTATAAAAGGTATGACAGAAAATTAGATGTATAACACAGTACCAGTTACAGAAATTTAAAAAAAGTGCATGCATACAGAATAGCAGTATACATTTTTCAATAACATGAACCAAAACATACATGTTAAGTATATTGGAAGAGCTTCTATACTACAAAGGAGACAGACGTTGGAAATAAAGTAGAAAGATAACTAAGAGGGAAAGTGGTTGTTAAATGGATTAATGGTTAGTGGATTCTGCAAATGGAATAAAACTTTAAGTTGGATAAGCATGAAAATTTAAGTAATGGCTAAACAAAACAAACAATAAATGGGCTTACAAAAGTCCATTCTTAAATTGGGATTTTCTTCAGGATTTTTGAGAAGAAATATGGAAACAGGATTGTAATGATCTGGTATTTTGTAATTAACAAAAAGCTCTTCACAGAGACAAAGCAGAAAAACAAAATCTCTTACTACCATCAAGTATTCCGCATGAAAGTGTAGTGCCGCTCTGAACTGCTGATGCCCTGGAGGGGAGAGCTCCATCATACTTTCCTCATGTGCACGCTAGCTAAGAATGGTCGTGTCGCAACGCTTAGGAATGCAGTTTCCAGATCTGATTTTCCTGATCTCCAAGAAAGCTCCAGGCATGCCCCAAAATTCTCAAAACAAAGTTTATTTTTAACTCATTTTAATTAGGACAAGTAAATATGTGTCATGCAGCACTTTTAAGGGAAAATGGATCATCACATCATATTAATGAAGCTAGGATGGGAGTATTACATTTAAAACCTGGGGATCTGTGGAAGACAATTTAAACTGTTTAGGCAGCTGAAAACATTCCCAAGGTTGTATTTGTGATATATATCTGATGATTTTGTACACCAGCCTGAGCACATGGAACTCTACTTGGCTGTTTCAGAATTTCGGGCTTGTAATTCCACAATCTGAACCACCGGAGAAGAAGCAGACAAGTTATAAATTCTCAGCAGAGCTAGAAAGAAAAGGCAAGAAGGCAAATTGAAATAAATCTCACTGGCATTATATTTCAGTACTTTACCAAAGACAGCCAATCTCGTTGTCATGGACACATGCGTACACACAGGATAGCTTAAGTTAGAAAATGTAATTCTGAAAGCATCTAACTGTAACACTTCTTATGGGGTTTACTATTTGGTAACTGCAGCTGTGTTGCACAATTGATCATGAAATATTTATAAATTTGGGAGATCTGATTTCCAAACTTCACCAATGAAGCACACATATCAATTTAATTGCAATCGTAAACTTGACGTTAGCATCTGGTTTAGCACAGCCTACATTTCTTGATAATCTTGGTGGTTTCAATGTCTTCATTTCCAAATTTCAAAGGTATTAACTAGGGATCAGATCCCATTCATAAAATATAACAAACACATTTTTTTTTTTTAACTGAGGAACATAACCAGAAGTGCTTTTAAAAATTTGTATTTAAGCAGGGCGTGGTGGCGCACGCCTTTAATCCCAATACTCGGGAGGCAGAAGTAGGAGGATCACCATGAGTTTGAGGACACCCTAAGAATACATAGTTAATTCTAGGTCAGCCCAGACCAGAGTGAGACCCTACCTCAAAAAAAAATTGTATTTATTTATTTATTTGAGAGAGAGAGAGAGAGAGAGAACGCACCAGGGCCTCCAGCCATTGTGAACAAACTCCAGATGCATGCTCCACCTTGTGCATCTGGCCTATGTGGGTCCTGGGGAATCAAACCTGGGTCCTTTGGCCTTGCAGGCAAGTGCCTTAATCGTTAAACCATCTCCCCAGCCCCAGAAGTGCTTTTGCGTGGTTACAATAACTAGTTTGAGTAAGTAACGGCAACTATCATTTTTCTGTTCACAACGTGCCAGATTAGGTTAGTCAGGATGGTCTGTGTTGCTGGCTCTCAAGCCTGAGTGTGCATGGGTTTACCTGAGGGGTTGGTGTTGTTAAAACACTACTGGAGGTCTCCAGTTACAAAATTTCTGAGTTCCCAGGTAAGGGGGGTAGGTAGGGGAAGGAGCCTGAAAATTTAGATGTCTGTCCCAGCCCCTAGGTAATGCTGGTATTGCTCATCCAGGGACCAGACTCTGAAAATCGCTGCTTTATTCTATGCTGTGCTAGGAATTAAACTCCCAAATCCCAGTAGGTTATTAACACAACCAAGCTCTGCTTCTTGCCTTTATGAAGTCCCACGTGGGTGGGCTGTGCCATCTGTATACATGGCCTCCAAAGTAGCTGCCACCCAGTGAGAGAGGAATGGAAGGAGCAATGAACGTCCTTCCTTCCACTGGGTCCTGATTTCTTTTTTATTCCTGCTCCCTATCCATTTATAAGAACTCATCCCAGAAGCCCGAGGGAATTCCAAGGTTCTCTCTGCCTGCTGCTCTGTTGCCCTAAAAGGTTTTTTTTTACATATACAACATAAGGAATAACAGTCAAAGTACTCATTGGTATAACAGCAGTGTTGTGGTAATCAGGAAGGCCAAGCAAAACTGCTGCAACAATCTGAATGGATCTAAACAGGGAGAGGGATAAATAAAGCATGATCATTGAGATGCTAAGACACCAACAATACAAAATGAGCAGAGTGTGCCTACAAACAGTAACAGCGACCTTGAAAGGTAGAGTACGCTCCTACATATCTATAGATATTTATATCTATATATATCTATCTATATATGTATTATAATATATAATATATAATACATATATTAATACATAATATCATACATATATATGTATTATAATATATATAATATATATATGTATATACTTATACATACTTAAGCCAGAAAAAGAAAGGTGGTTCTCACACTGTACTATTCTTACAGTAGCCATTTCTTTTATAAGGTTCTGCAAAGCAGAGTTCACACCTTTCACGACAGAATGCTGAGCGCTCAGCACCCTGGAGCACGTGGAATAACAGGGAAGGGTGCAGACTTACTCAGCCAATGACATTGGGGTTCACTTGACACAGCCCGAGTAGTGACGTGGCTCCCAGAGAGCTGAAGAAAGTTAGAGGTTATCCTTGTATTCCTTTGAAGGGTCATTAGTACTGTGAAGAAAATGACTGTTTTTCAAGTGAAAAGGACCTCTGAAGATGGTTAAGTAAATACATCATTACACTGCAAGCAGAAATGTCAACCAAGACCCAATTTACTAATTGGGCTTATAACTCTTTTAAGGTCTATTTCTGGTGCCAATTAAATTCTCAATTTTTTTTCTTTTTTCTTTCTTTCTTTCTTTTTTTTTTTTTTTTATACAAGAGACCACCGTTTGCTTTGCAAACCACCATGAATGTAAATATTTCTGGGGGTTAATTTTTCTTTACAGCTTTGATCATAACTGGATTGATTTCTTTATCACATAAAAACCTAGGGAAATTTGTCAAAGTATACAATCCCGAATCCTGAATTTGGGTAATTGCTCTGTGAGGAAAGACCTTTCATTTGAGAGTATTAGCTAAATGGGAGTGAAGAACATGGCCCAGAACAATTCAGAACTTATGGACAGGGACTACTTTCACAGGTAGGGTCTCAGCAGCGACCTTTGTGGAGTGTTGACAAAACGCAACCCATCAGCGAGGATTATTGTTCCATCACAGAAAGGGTCAGATCCCACCATGACTATCTCTACTGCTCCCATCTGCTTTTTCTTTAATACACACACACACACACACACACACACACACACACACACACACACACCAGCATTCAAATCATGTTGCAGTGGGGTCTGATTTTAACAAGCATTACTTTGTTGATTTCTTTAGTCATTCGTTCATCAAAATCTCCTGATGTCTACATTCCTCACCTTTTTGAACCTGACAGATCCAGGGGCAAGCACAGCCGAGTGTCTGCCCTGTGAAGTTTGCATTATTTTAGGGGAGACGGATAAGCAAAGGGCATGAGAAAGCAATGCAATTTCCAATAGTGGTAAATACTATGAAGAGAAAGGAAAAAAAGAAAAAAAGGAAAGAAAAGAAAAGCCAAAGGGGTGGAAAGGCCCCTGATGGGGATCTAGGAGGGAGGCTATTACTAAGTTTCCTATTGCTGTGTGATAAATTACCAGATAGTTATTGTCTTAAATTAACACAAGTCTATTAGCCTACTGTTCTAAGGTCAAGCATCCAACATGGTTCTCTGGGGGAATATGGAAACATTGTCAGGCCTACTTTCTTTTGGAAGCTCTTCAGGGAGAAAATGGTTGGCTGAATTTTCTAGCTTTTTGAAATCATCTGCATTCTTTGCTTCATAGATCTACTTTCAAATACAATAGTGTGGCATTTTTAACTCTCTATGATGCTTACCTTCTCTTAGGTATCTGGTGATTACATTGGATCCACCCCCAAATACGGGATATTCTTTCCATTTTAAGATTCTTTGTTTGTTTTTAACAAAAGGCTGGGTGTAGTGGCTCATGCCTTTAATTTTATTTATTAATTTTATCTATTTATTTATTTATTTATTTATTTATTTTTATTTGAGAGAAGGACAAAGAGAAAGAGAAAGAAGGAGTGCACCAGAGACTTCAGTCACTGCAAACAAACTTCAGACACAGGCACCACCTTGTGCATCTGGTTTATGTGAGCCCTGGGAATTGAACCTGGGTCCTTTGGCTTTGCAGGCAAGCGCCTTAACCACTAAGCCATCTCTCCAGTCCTGTCTTAATATTCTTAATCACATCTGCAAGGCCTCTTTAGCACCTACACTAACCTATGCACCTTACAGATCAGGATGAGGATCACCAACAGGGCCACACTCTTGCCTCCAGCGGGGTGGTCAGGAAGGTTTGAGACCTGAGTCAGCCCGAATGACCTGGATAGAAGGCTGTGTTGGGAAGATGCAACTTCACAACTTGGATTGGGATTTCTTTCTGAGGGGAGTAGCTTACTGGAGGGTTTGGGGAGTAGGCAGGTGTGGTCTCATGTGTTTCTGTAAATAAATAAGCTTATAGAAATTCCTCTCATGGCAGAAGTTTTAGGAGTGACTAGCACTGCCTCCCCGGTTTTGTGGTGAGTCAGTCAATGATGGTGAGAAGGGTTCTAAACCCCAGAGGGAAGGAGTGCTGCCGGCTGATCTGCTTCCCTCTTCTGATGGCCTGGATGCTGTGCTGAGGGTAGAAAACACTTTAATCCAAGAGCTGAGATAATCCTGGCTCTTTATCTTTGTTTTATTTTTTTCCCAATGCAGATAAGAGACAAGGAGATATCTAAGCATCTGGAACATAAACTTTTTCCTCTGAGGCTTGAGAAGGTGTGTAGGCTATACAATAGTTTGCTAAAATTATTCTGAATCTAACTAAAGTCAGTTCCAGGCATTTGAGTGTACCTCCATGGTAGAGAGCTTGCCTACCATGTATGGTAGGCCATGGATGTCATTATCATGACAAATGCTTGAGAGAGATTTTGCTGAAGGAGGAGAGGTTGATTGGGCATACTCAGCTCCACTGCTTGTCTGCTGAAGGCAAGGCAGAAACATTATGGAGAGGAGGCAGGGCGGAGGACAATGCTTGCTGGCCAATGGCAGCTAGAAAGCAAATAGACTATCAGGAAGGGATGAGGCACAAAATGCCCTTCAAAGGTATGCCCCAGTGGCGTACTTCCTCAAACCAGGCCCCACCTCCCATTTTCTAGCACCTTCCAACAAATCAAGGGGTTTACTCATTGATTAGGTTAAAACGCCACAATCCTATCACTTCCCAGTACATTGGTCCACTAGCTGGGGACTCAGCCATCAACATATGAGCCTTTGTGGAGGCGTTTGAAAACCACAACACCAACACTATAGATAGATAGATAGATAGATAGATATAGATAGATGATGTGTGTGTTAAAGTCATCCCGATTTAATGAAATATTAAGGAAATTTAGCAGTCTAAAATATTTTTGTGGCATTATTTATAATGGTGTGCTTTATGATATGATTCTACTCACAAATTAAACTCCTCTGAGATGGTTTTCCTCACACAAGACCATATTGCTTGCTATTTCATCAACACTACTTATATTCTTCAAAGACTTTGGGATGTAATATTTTAAGGATTTGGTTGACATTAAAATTAATCTGACCTATCTAGAACTAAAGGCATGATTTTTTTTCACTTTAATTACAGAGGATTTCAGGAAAATGATATTTTATGGTGATCACTAAGTCAAAGGGAAGCCAAGTGTCTGTAAGAATATAACATAGCTCATGATCTCAGAGTTCATATTGCAATGTTTGTTTTAAAAAAATTCCAAGGTATTTTCCCTTTTCTTTTTGAAGCTCTTCATTTTTTAAAATTTGGAGTCAGCAGCTTAGAACTAAAGACAGTAAAATTCACAGCTTTGCAGCTGCTCTCTGTTTATGGGATTGGAGTTATAGCTTACTCTACATACAGTGTTATTTGGAAAAGAAAACAGCCCTTCCTGGGAATGTGCAAAAGATATTGTGACAAGAGCTTCAGGAACTCAATGTTGTGTTCACAGAGAAGCATCAATCAAGAGTTTAGGGGAGCAGGGAAAGAGGATGGCACTTGTCTTGGCAAGATCTACATTATTCAACAGAAGTCTGTGGACCATAACCATGCCCACTGAAAGAGCCAAAGGAAAGGCTGTAATTGCCATAATTGTGAGTAAGTGTTCCAAAGAAGTCTGTGTTACATCATAGGTGATTTCACATAATTATGACGTTGAGCTGCTTGTTAACAATCAATTGACAATAATAAAAAAATATATGAATATGGGCTGGAGAGATGGCTTAGCGGTTAAGGTGCCTGCCTCCTAAGACTAAGAACGCTGGTTCCAATCTCCAGCAGTTCCAATCTCAGGTCCCACGTTTAGTCAGATGCAAAGTGACGCAAGGGCACAATAACGCACTTGACCACAAGGGGGCGCACACATCTGGATTGCATTCGCAGCAGCTAAGAGGCTGCTGGCGTGCACGTCTCTGTCTGTCTTCCTCCCCCCTCTCTCTGTCTCTCTCCAAAAAAAAAAAGAAAAATATGAATAGATAAATGGAAAGCTGTCTGCATGAGCTGTCCCTTGTATTCTACTATGGAGGTGGTGGTGCAGGATCTCGCACACAAAAGCAGCTCCAAGCACTTGAGAAGCCATTTGTGCTGCCAGAAGCATGAATACTGGATTGAATTGGGAGTTTCTGTGACTATGAAGACAACCATTTCATTTCCTTGGAGTAATGGGACAGGAAGGAAGAAGATACTCTTTAAACATTTTGTCAAGAAAGATTGTGCGAGAGGAAATGGTGAAAGCCAAAAGGGAAACCAGGAAGAAAGAAGAAAGGTGGTGAGAAGGCAGAGTCTCCTTAGTGCTGAGAACACCACTGATGTTTGCTTCTTTCTCATTAACCAGAGCACGCTGCATGCCACTCCACATGCAAAGTGGAGCATGTCATAATTACCCAGAGACTTCCAATACCTGAGATTTTTGTCATCAAATAGATAAAACATCTCCATGGTGTTTGCTCTGCATTTTTATAGGGATGGCATAATGTAATAAACCAAAAAGAAAGAAAGAAAAGAAAGAAAGAAAGAAAAAAGAAAGAAAGAAAGAAAGAAAGAAAGAAAAAGAAAAAGAAAAAGAAAAAGAAAAAAGCTACGCTCCTGTCCATATACAACAACACATGTCATCTCTCAGCCTGGTTCAGTACAGTTTCACTCGGGACCGCCTCGGCAGGCACACGGTCAGTCTAGGCGGGGATAGCACCACCCTGCCACTATCTTTGTACATTAGCAGGAGAGTTAATGTTCGACATGTTGTCATCACCCATGAAAAGAGGTGACAGTGTTTTGAAAGCTATTGCCAAATACCTGGCAAGAGCAAGATTTCTTCTACCAGTTTGACGCTTGCCGGGGTTCTAGAATTTCAAAAACCGTTTTGATTTAATTCTAATCCTTGAAAATGATTAAGGGACACTTCCTGGTACTACAGCAAACATTATATCATAGGGGTTTGTAAACTCTTTCTCAAAAGGGCCAGAGAGAAAATATTTTGGGCTTTAGGGATGATCCCATCTACCTTGGCTGCTGTACTGTGACAGCAGCTGTACCTAGTACATAAACATGTATGTGAAAGAGCAAAGCTGTGTATTAATAGAACTTTGCTCATGGACAGTAAAATTTGCATTTCATGGAAGTTCATATGTCATGGCATGGTCTAATTTTGATTTTACTCTAACAACTGAACAATATTAAAATGCAAAAGAAAAAAGAGAGGAGAAATACCCCAAAGTATATTGTGCTCTGACCTCTGAACACATGCTGTGGTATGTATGTGCCCATACACACACACAAACATATCTCCACAAAAATAATGATTAATGTTAAAATGATGCTCAACTCATGGGTTTTACCAAAAGCAATGGGATGAATTTGGTCTATGGGCCCTAATTCATCAACCTCTGCTCTACAATGAGATTTAGTTATAATAATAAAATAGTTCGAGTGAACCTTGGCAGCCTGTTTTAAATGTGTCAAGTGCTCCACTAAACGGTACGTGTTCTGCAGCAATTACATCTCAAAATAGTCCCCAGAAGGCAGCCACTCTCATCTCTGTCTCTATACAAACAGGAAATGAAAATGCAGAGGTCTTAAGGATCAGCGCTCCTGCAGAGTGATGACCCACTGCACGGAGGGACTAGTCAGGAGTATGAGCACACGTCAAAAACCAGTCCTCAGGCCTCTGTGGCATTTCATCTGCCCAGAGCCATTCCTGCTTCTCAACTTCTACCCCGGTTCTTAGAGCTCATCTTTTCAGTAACTTGTCCCAGGCCACATCTTTCTTAAGTAGTCCCAGTCAGGACTTGAACTCCACATTTTCAATTTGAAACCTCCGCTAACCTGAGGCAAGTCCCTGCATGTGTCTTTCATGTCCTTTATCTTCCAGAGGCAGTTTCTGCACAAAGCTTGCTTGTTCGAAGTTCCGATTTAGTGCGGTGAAAGACTTTGTTCCCAGAGTTGCATTGTGTGACCATGTGTCCAAGTTTCAGAAGACATTAGACGGCAGGAGGGACAAATACCATGCGAGGGGATACACTGCAGGGATGGAAACCTTTGTTTCCACTTCTTTTCCAAGCCAGCCAACACGAAGGTGAGCAGTACTTTCAAACAGCACACGGAAATATAGGGCATGATTTCTGAAAGACACATTACTGACATTAGATGAACTTCACCTAGGTCTGACAAGCCCAGCTTATCGTGAGCTTGGCTAAATGGAAGGCTAAATGTGGAACTCCAACTTACCAAATGGATGCTCTTTTCAAAACCTTTCTTGCCCACAGCTTCTTGCGCTCATTTTGTTTTCCAGCACCTCTGAAACGTTTATCCCATCTTTCCTGAATGACTGACATTCATACCATTCATTTTTCCTGCTTCCAAGTCTCCTGGCCAGTCAACAATCTGCCATGCCAACTACATGTTAACAGATAGAGTCTTTCAAAAAGTCATTTCAGAGCTGGTGCTTGCCTGTGAAGTCTAAGGACCCTGGTTCAGTTCCCCAGTACCCATGTAAGCCAGATATGTAAGGTGGTGCATGCATCTGGAGTTCATTTGTAGTGGCTGGAAACCCAAGCATGCCTGTACTCTCTCTATCTGTTTCTATTTGTCTCTTTCTCTCTCAAATAAATAAATTAAATAAACCATTTTTAAAAATAGAGTCTTAAAAAAATCATTTCAGCCTAGTTTTGAAGGAGGACAGGAGAAAGCTACTTTCTTTTAGACACTTTCAGTTAGAAATTGACGCCCAGGGAGAACCAGGAGATGCCACCCCACATACCACCTAGCACTGGCACAAGAATGGAACCCTTGGCAGGAATGGAACTCTTGTCTGATTGAGACTGATCTGCAGTGCCCCTTGCTGCCCACAGTCTAGCACACTACCTAAATAAAAGGCCCAGGTGGTCTGGCTCTGGGGTGCACCCTCCAAATCTACAAACCAATGCTGTCTTCCCCTGGCACATCTGAATCTGATGAGTGAATACATTCTCTACACTATAAAGGCTGCGGCCTTCTTCCCGCTGCTGTCTCTGGAATCCCTCTGTCTCTGCTTGGAAGCCCGTGAGTGGCTTCCCCTCTCATCCTGCCTGGCTGGTGTGGGGGCACGAGCAGAATATTCCTTCTGGGTCTGTGTGGTTTTTCTGCTTGCCTCTGCTTGATAGTTTAGGGTTACGCCTCACTTTAATTGCATGTATGACTCTGGTCTCTGAATCTACCACGTGTGTATTTCCCTTACACACTCAATCCACCACGTGGGTGCTTTCTCTAACTCTAGGCCTGTTACCTGTGTAATTTCTCAAGCTCAAGGTGACTATGGGTCTAATGCTCTTCCCTACTCAGTCCTCCTCTGAATATTTTCTCTCTGCTGTTCTTCCTCAAGTCACCACCATTTGCTCTTTTGACTTTCTTCCATGAAGAATCGCAAATGTCCCTAAATTTTCTCTTCCATATACTTATTCCCTAACATCCTCAACTTCTTTAAGGAAGCCTTATGAACTGTGCAGTGTTTTCCACATGAGAGCGCTTTTCCCACTTCCCACGTGCTTGTGGCTCTGCTCTAGCCTTCTTCCTTGATCCCAACTTCCCCTTAGCAATCCCCACAAATTGTGATGCCTCCCTAAATAAACTTAGTAATAATTCAGAATTTATCCTTCTTGGGAGGATTTTTATCAATTCTTTGAAAAAAATATACTAGGACTCAAAACTGGGATTCATAAGCTTGGGGGACTCATTCTGAACCCCCAAATCCTACATCAGTATGAGACACTCCACTAGGGCGCTGGGTCAGGCACACCAAGATGGTCCACTTTTTCTTTTTTTGTTGTTTGTTTTTGTTTTTCGAGGTAGAGTCTCACTGTAGCTCAGGCTGACCTGGAATTTACTCCGTAGTCTCAGGGTGGCCTGAACTCATGGTGATCCTCCTACCTCTGCCTCCCGAGTGCTGGGATTAAAGGCGTGCGCCACCACACCCCGGCTGGTCCACTTTTATCTAGTCACTGTCCCCTTACTTCCGTGGTCAAATGGCTCTCCTTGTCCCCATCGTGTTCAGTAAATACACTCACGAGAGCTCTGAGTTCTTGCTCCTGCTGTCCCTCGCGCGCACGCTTATTTTCACACCCACAAGTTCTGTGTGTACTTGTGTCCTATGGAGATTCATGGGGATCCCAAGCACATAGTCCTTGTACCCCCACATTCTGCCATTTGCCCGCTCTCTGGTTTGGCTTTTCTTAAATTCACTTGTCTCCGTGTTCTGTATCCCAGATCATGAACTGTTCTGGCAGGGCGGCTACATTCTACTGCAGGAGCCCCAAAGTCTACAGCGCCACTCTGCTTCTTAGCAGGGTTTTGTCTTCTTGATTTCTTTACCTGAACAGGAGTTGGGATGATAATTTGCTTATTCTAATGGTTTATGGACAAATAAGCCAGCACACAAAACACAACTGACGTTTAAGTTTCTCTTGATGGCCGTCTAAGTTCTTCTCTGGGTCTGTTCCAAGTTTTGGCATCTTCTGCGGAGCCAAGTGCTGCGAGGCAGGAGACACTGGGTCCTCTGTTTGTTTGCTCTCTGTTTTGGGGTAGACTGAGAACTTGTCATCTGTGTCCTCAGTTTTAATGGTCTTCTGCTGTTCCCATGTCATGCTGGGAGCCCAGGGAGCTTTGTGAAAGCTGCTTATATTTCTGTCAATGTGCACAATGTGGCCATCCCTCTCCGGGCTGGCAGCCTTCCTAGTGGGCTGCTTAATGTGGGGCACAGTCCCCCTCTGCTCTTGGGACTGGCTCCAGACCTCCGCCTCTTCCACTTTTCCCTATAGCCCAGGGAATGGGGGAAGTTAGGAGGAACTTCTTCATTCCTGTTTCTTCAGGATGTGAATAGTCTCTTTCCCCAAGGGTTTAGGCTTTTATAAAACAAAGACACAAAGGCTGTGGTCTGCCCAGTTTCCCACTCTATTGTGTGTCTCTCCTGAATGTGCACAGATCTGATCTGGTGCTCCAGTGGGGGCAGGGTGGGAGAGATGTATTGGGAAGGGAGGAAAACTTGAAAAATACAGAGAAAAGGGAAAAGTGAAGATTTTAAAATAGTAACAACTGACATGGGTGTTTGGACTGTTTCCCATAGTAGCTTACACTCATCATTGGAGATAATGTGGGAGCCAATGGGACCTTTCTCACTTACCTCACTGGATGCTTTCTTTACACTTACAGTGGAAACAACCGGCAGTTACTTTACTTGGCCCACCAGAAATTTCAGAACATTCTCTCTCTCTCTCTCTCTTTTTTTTTTTTTTTTTTTTTTTTTGCTTGATTCACTTTTATGGCTGGATTAGGTTTAAGTAGCATTGCTACAATTTCAGCAAAAAGGAACCATCTTTCAAACAGGCCCTTTTTCATCCCCATTTGAGGTACAGTCTGTTTGCAGAAAAGGAACTGAGGCTCTCAATGACACTGGCAGTTCAATAGGTGACAGTGGAGTCTGAGCACGTCTCTGTCAAGAGAACTGGTCAATGTACCTAACTAAATCTCTGGGAGAATTCATTTGCAGACTCTCCCTTGGACTCTGTCAGGTAGTCCTTGTCTGAATACGTGGTTCTCTCCAGGTGCATCCAAGGGATTTTGGTGAATTTCAGAGGACCTTGCAAGCAGAACAGGCCTAAGGTATTGGTCTACAGCAGCATTGAAAGACTCACAAGACAAAAGTGGCAGAGAGATGGTGCCCACTGGAGTTCAGCCTCGGGGCGTGAAGTGAGGCTGTGATCAGCTATGAACCTGGAGTGTGGGCACCTCTGGGTCATTCTATTTTCTTCTCCTCCAGATGGATTCAAATAAAATATTATTGTAAGATATTAAGAAGAGTAAATGACTAAGGCTCTCTTCTGCCCAAGGCACTGTTAAGCACACAGAAAAGATGATATAGTGTTTGCTATCATTAAGAGATTTTTCTTTCTTTTATTATTATTATTGTTGTTGTTGTTGTCTCTCATACCCTTCTTGATCACATCTCTTAGTAAAACTACTGAAAAAAATCTTCTCTAGGACTGCTTGTGATTTGATGGACTGTAACCTACTGTAAATGGAACCACAAAAAACTGAACACATTCTGTCCTTTCAGGTCATGTAAACTCATGGCCCTTGTATAGCCATTGCTTTGAAATAGACAACTGCTTTCTGGCTTTGTGTTCCAGCTGAGGTTTCAGGCAACTGGGTTTCTATTTAGTCTGTTAATGTAATTAGCTTAATTTTGTTACAAGGAACCAAAAGCCCAACAAATGCTGGTTTATATAAACACTAACAGCACATATATCTGACTATATAAATGAAAATAAATTAGAACATACCTCTGGGCTACTTTAATTCACAGGCTCAGCAATATCATCAAGATTTCTTTTCTTCTTTTCTTTTCTTTTCTTTTCTTCTTTTTTTCTCTCTTCTTCTTACCACTTTGGAAAATTCACCCTAAGACTGGTCTCATCTAAGGGTGCTTAACTTAGCTGCTAATAAATTGCCATGTGTGTCTTTGGAGAATCTGAGACATGGTCATTTCCAGAAACTCTCAGGAAAGTGCACGGACACTTGTCTCCTCCAGTTTCATTGGCCCGGATATTCTTATAACCTTTCTGTAAACAGGGGATAGGATGCAAGCAGTTGGTTGAGGATGAGCTACAGACTAACCTTCAGGGAGAATATATTCCACCTCCTTTAAAGCACAAGGGCTCATGGGAGGTGTGGCTGCCTGAAAAACAAACAAACAAACAAACAAACAAACAAACAAACAAACAAACAAAGCAGGCTGGTTACCCAAAGAACAGGAAAATAATGCTAGGAGGGTCATTTCAATGATCCAATAATAACGGTGCTACCTGATAACAAACTAGGTTCTTCTGGGGCTGGGGAGATGGCTCAGTGGGTAATAGCACTCACCACACAGTGTGTGAACCTAAGGTCAGGTCCCTAGCATCCATGTAAAATACTGGGCATGGCGGCACAGGTCTGTCAGCCCAGCACTGGCACTGAGGGTGTGGAGGCAAGGGATGCCTAGCATTTCCTGGCTATCTTGCAGAGTTAAAGAGGTGGTGTCTGGGTTTAGTGAGAAACCCTGAAAAAATTCAGTGGAGGGCTGGAGAGATGGCTTAATGGTTAAGATGCTTGCCTGCAAAGCCTAAGGACCCGGGTTCAATTCCCCAGTAGCCATCTAAGCCAGATACGCATGGTGGCACATGCATCTGGAGTTCATTTGCAATGGCTAGAGGCCCTGGTGTGCCCATATTCTGCTATCTCTCTCTTAAACAAACAAACAAACAAGTAAATAAAACAATTTTTAAAAATTCAGTGGAGAGTGATCAAAGAAAACACCCAACATCAACTTCTGTCTTCCACATGCATATGCACACCCACCCACATACAACATACATATACATATGCATATGCATGCACACCACACACCACACACACGCAAATATAAATGCAACATTATTTTGTTCTTTCCTAAAAATCTTCTATCACCACATCATACTGCACTATTTTTGCTCTTGTTTGCATATGTGTTTTGTTTCTTATTAATAGGAAAACTATGACTCATGTATGTCTTTGTTACATGAAGTAGTAACTACCCACAGAATTGAGTCAGAAGCCTCTGCCCATGGGAAACTCATATTAGACATGATTATGAGGGGCTGTGTGCTTATAAAAGCCTATTCATATATTTTTAAAATGATTCAAAAGCAGGTAACCTGCTTTAGAAAGAATTTTACAGGAGGGCACAGGAGAGTAATGGGAATGTGAGAATATATATATGTGCATCATTCACACGTGTAACAATACCCCAGGCAGAACTATTATTTTGTACTGTTCATATACACTGATACTCATTTAAAAGCACAAGACAGAATTTTAGTGGGATTAGACTTTAACAACTTGAACATATGTTTATCTGTTTTCCTTCTCAGTTTCTAACCTGGCGAACTAGCAGTAGATGATTGATGATTGTCAAGGTGGGCAGGGACTTCAGCCTCTGACCACGGGCTAATGCTTATAACTTGCCAGATTAGTTTAGCTAAATGTAATGTTAGACATATATGTGCTTGCATGTAATATAAATAAAACCAGGGCCACTGAGTAATATGCTTTGTACCAAAAAAATGAAAATAGGTCTGTAAGGATCCAATGAGAAAGTACACTGAAAACTCAGTTGAATAGCTATATGTGTATACGTGTATTTGTAATGCTTATAATGGTGAGCATACTTTTTTTTATTTTACTTTGATTGCAGTTTTCTAAAGTTTCAATAGTAAATGTCTGGAATAGAAAAATATAGAAACATAGAAATGCATTTGTGGTCAGGTGAAAAGCCTAAAAAGCAGTTGTGGTGGATATGATTGTAAGATGATTCCAGGAAGCCTGCCCACCCCTCCCCCAGGACACACACGTGTCTTGTACAATCCTCTCCCCAGAACGAAGGAGTTGGGATTGGGAATGTCATAGGACATCACTGCTCACTATATTACAGGTATGGCCAAGAGTTTTTGTACATATAAATCAAGATCCCAAATCTGTTGATTTTGAGTTAATCATAAGGAAAATGACCCTGTATGGGCTTGAGCTAATTGGGTGAGCTTTTGCAAGAGACAAGATTTGGTAGGCCTTGAAGAATTTAGCTGATGTGTTGGGGCAGGGGGCTATGAGTGGCGAGGACAGAAGGTGTCCTTGAGGGGCCTGAAGGACAGCTGGCAAGCAAATTGGGATCTCAAAGATGCAGCTGCAAGAAATGAATCTTACCAACATTCAGTGAGCCTGAAGGATTCTGCCCAGATGAGCTAGCACCCCAGCCTAGACCTTGACAGCAGCCTCGAAGATCCTTTGCAGAGAAACCTAGCTAACCAGTGCCTATACTGCTGATTCAGGGGGATCAAAGGATGATAAATGGATGTTGCCCTGAGCTACTAAGTTTGTGGGAATTTGTTATGCAGTTATGAAAATGTTAAGTGGCAATGTCAACAAATGCAAAAAGATTCCACTGCATAGAAATCAAGAAAATGTGAGGATAAAAATGTATTGTCCAAAAAGAAAATAATTCTTCAGGTAGAAATGAGAACTGTAGTTCTTTGTGGAGAGTTAATTCTGGAAGGGAGAGAAGAGAGCCCATTGGAGTGGACATTTTCTGCATTTTAACATAGGTGCTGGATCTGAACACTGGCTTGTTCATACTTGAAATTGTTTTGATAAGGTCTCTGCTTATTTCTTAATAAAAGATAACTCAAATGTCTCAAATAAGTAAATAATAAAACAAATTCTGGTAGTTTGAATGTGGAGAGTCATTTGTGATTAAGTCTTATACTTAATCCTGTGCTGGATGACCTTTTTTTTTGGGGGGGGGTGACGCCTTGAAGGAGGAGGTATTTCAAGAGTAGACCTTGAAGTTTATTAGCGTAGCCCACTGGGTATTGATGGACAGGTCACTCAAATTACTTCCTTCCTGCTGCTATGACAAGATGTGACATCCTTGTTGACTGCTTAGCCATGCTTTTTTTTTTTTTTTTCACACGGATGAAGCTTCCCATGGAAACTGTAAGCTGAAATAAACCCTTTCTTCTCATCAACTGTCTTGGTCAGGTGTTTTGTCCCAGTAGCAAGAAGGTAGCTGCTACACAAACAAATAAAACTGATGGCACCTTAACATTTTTTGTTACTGAGAAGTTTAGTGAATAGTTGTAATAGGTAGAGAAAATGAGATGCTTTTTAAAGACTCCTTATGACAAATTTATATAATGAATGAAACAGAGGTATGTAGTGAGCACTGATTTCCTTCTCTAGATCTTGGCTCTTTTTCTTATTAATTAAGTTGTATAGTACAGTATAAATCTCTGTATGCTTATTGCACTCATCTCATACATTCTAATGAGGACAAGCGTACAAGTGTGGTGATGGTAGAAATAATTTATCCAGTGGTGAGAAAAATAACATCCAGACTCAGACCCCTGCTGACTTTGCACACAATTTTTTAAGATTTATACGCTCAGAGTAATGAAATCACTGAGTGCATTAAATTCAAAGCATGCCATTGCAAAGATTATGAGCCTCCATGAGATCCCTCCACTTGGCATCCTACCGAAGAGTCACGTGTGGACCAAGTCTCCATAGCTCTACACAGTGGATGCCATTTTCAAGTTTCTGAAATCTGTTCAAAATGACTCAGAGAGCATTCAGAGAAACTTCAGAGTTCTCAAGACTATGAATTCGGATACAAGATGATACAGTGATGCTTGCTGCCTTCTTATTTCATGTATTTAATGGTTGAAATGTGGGTGATAATCTCAATAGCTAAGAGAATATATCGTGCAAACACAACCTTGGATTTTATGACTGGGTCGACATTATTTAGTAAACTTTAGAGAGAAGAAAAAGGGTTAGCTAAGTCCTCAGACTACTCTCCCATCTGCAGGAAATGATTTGAGCTCTTCCTGGAAGTGAACTACACATTATTTTCATGAAGCCACATGCTTAGCTATTTGTACCCTGTCTGTCCGCAGTTTCAGCATGGCAAAGCCACACCAGGGCAGTGTGAAGATTCTACTATAGTCATCCACTGCTATGTTCTTGTTTTCAGTGTCAGTCTAAACACCAAAAAAATTCACAGGCAAAGAAAGTGTGTGTGTGTGTGTGTGTGTAAAAGTGATGTTTAAATAAGTTCATGAGGATGCTAAAATGAGGCAATCTTCTTACAAGAAAGCTGGTGACTTAGTATTGCATTTCCCCCAAACCCCATTGTTTCTGTGTATCTTATGGCCATACAGTTGTTGGAACAACTCAAAAGAGAAAAGTGCCCGGGGGTCGGTTAATTAGAAGAACACATTTGTTTTGGTGGTGGTTGGGTCAAGCTGAAACTGTAGGTCAGAAACAGACAAGGTCTTGGCTCTTGTCTCACCCAATTAGAAACACAGCTAAGGTCAGACCTTTAGCTCCCCTAATAACCAATGTCTGGTCTTTCCACTAGAGAAAATAGAGAAACAGTCTTATTTGTAAAATTATTCTTACTTGTTTTCTAAGTGTGTGTGTGGGGGGTGCAGAGGTTGATGTCAGGAGTCTTCCTCAATCACACTCTATTTTTTGGGAGAAGGTACTCATTAAACTTAGACCTCTCTTATTTGGCTAGATCATCTAGATAGTGAGCTCCAGGTAGCCTCCTGCGCTTGCCTCCCCAGTGCTGGGATTACAGGCCCATACCCCACACCCAGCATTTTTCTGTGTGTGCTGGGTAGCTAAACTCAAGTCCTCATACTTGTGTGCAAGGGATTACCAACTGAACCATCTCCCTGCTTTTCTTATTTCTTTTTGTAAATTATTTTTTTATGGGAGAGTAGAGCGGGGAGAGAATTGGTGCACCAGGGCCTCTAGCCTCTGTAATCAAACTCCAGATGAGTGCACTACCTTGTGCACATGCGTGACATTTTATACATGCATCACCTTGTGCGTCTGGTTTAGGTGGGTTTTGGGGAGTTAAACCTGGGTCCTTAGGCTTTGCAGGCAAGTGCCTTAATGGCTAAGCCATCTCTTTAGCACCTTTTCTTATTTCTTATTGTAATGGGTTCTTTCACTGTATCTTTATCCTGTATCTATTAACAGAAATAAAAGAATTCATAGGATTTCTTAATTCATGACTTCTGGTATGTGTAGGGGTTTGGGGGGGGTTGGCAGCATTATCTACCCATACAGGGTACTTCTGTTTACAGTTTCTTTAAAATACATACATATATATATTTTTAATTAGCTGACAGAGAAGTAAGTTCCATACAGCTTTTTCATACATCTTTTTTTTTTTTTTTTTGGTCAGCCACCCCCTACACCTATCCCCACTTAAACTTTCCCACCTCCAATATTCTGCCCCTCTACCTTCATATCACACGTGTTCTACTATTACCTCCCCTTAAGTCCTCTCATCTCTTTACTCCCTCTTAGGGCCTCCTTCTAGCTTCCTGGCTTCCACTGACTCTGACTCCAACTTACATACATATCTCAAAATTCAAAGCTAGGGTCTATATATGGAGAAAGAAAATGGAATGTTTGTCTTTCTAAGCCTAAGTTAACTTATTTAGTATCATAGGTTCAAGAGCTATCTGTTTTCCTGAAATTTTCTTAATTTTTTACAGCTAAAGAAAACTCTGTTTTCAGACATACCACTTCATTATCCATTCACCTTTTGATGTGCTTCCTAGTATAAGACATTTTTTCTATTGCCCAGTAATTATATACTACCAAATCAGCAGTCAGATGACTTTCTTTCACTACTATGCCCAGTGACGCATCATGGAGATGGAATGAATTGGGAACTATGAAATAAAAGGCAATGCTGCAAGGTAAAGGGTCTGAATCAAGTTGGCTCTTACACTTTCTAGTGCTGGTCCTTTTGTTAATCATACTTACCTTATATCTTGTCACCTTCTCTGGAAAATGGGGACCAAGTACACCCTCATGCAGCCAATGTGAGGATTACTTGGAGGGCGTGGCACCAAATCTACCCTGAGCTGACACTTTTTTTTTGTTTGGTTGGTTTTTCGAGGTAGGGTTTCGTTCTAGCCCAGGCTGACCTGGAATTCACTATGCAGTCTCAGGGTGGCCTTGAATTCATGTCGATCCTCTGACCTCTTCTGGGATTAAAGGTGTGTGCCACCACGCCCGGCTAGCACTTTTATTGTGGCATGAACAGGTGGCACACAGGCTCTTGGGGTACTTAACGAATCTCTCTGGACCACAAACTCGTGAAGTGGAAGCTCCAGTGTTTCCATCCTTTCTGTACCGTCCACCTTTTTCTTTCTTTCTTTTTTTTTTTTTTTTGAACTTTTATTTTTAAAAATTTTTTTAATTGACAACTTCTATACTTACAGATAATAAACCATGATATTTCCCTCCCCTCCCCCATTCCCCTTCAGAACTTCACTCTCCGTCATATTCCCTCCCTCTCTCCATTAGTCTCTCTTTTAATTTGATGTCATCATCTTTTTCTCCTATTATGAGGGTCTTATGAAGGTATTGCTAGGCACTGCAAGGTCATGGATATCGAGGCCAATTTCTGTCTGGACAGTTGCACTGTAAGGAGTCATACCCTTCCTTTGGCTCTTACATTCTTTCCGCCCCTTCTTCCGCAAGGGGCTCTGAACCTTGGAGGGTGTGACAGAGATGTTTCAGTGCTGGACACTCCTCCGTCCCTTCTTCTCAGCACTATGTTACCTTTTGGGTCATCCCAGTGGTCGTCACCATCTGAAAAGAGAAGCTTCTCTAATCAGAAGTGAGAGTAGCATTAATATGTGAACATGAACATTAAGTGTAGTGCTTTTAGGGCAGCTTGGTGGGAATAATATATACATTTAGCCAGACAAGAGTAGGTTTTATACCCCTAAGGCTCATGACCTCCCCTACCATAGACTTTTGATAAGTTTTTTCAGTACCAGGCATGTATTCCCTCCCATAGAGAGGGCCTTCAGTCCAATTAGGGAGCAGTTGGTTTCCCCAAGAGCAGACATGCTACTATTGCACCTGTTTGGTCATTGGGCCTGTCTGGCCAAACTTGAATTTTCCAGTATCCACTGTTTTCACAGCTGATGACTTCTGTCTCCCACACGGCTGCATGCAGTGCTGTCCACCTTTGTATGCAAGATTGCTTTCTTGGGCGTCAGTGAGGAAGAAAGGGTTCAGGCTTCTGACATGGTGGAGGAGACAGTGGTCAAGACCCAGATAAGACATCAGGGCTTCAGCTGAGTATTCTAAAGGCTGATTGTCCTCCTGTCCTTGGAGTGAGCAAAAGCGCCAGGCTGGACGCTGAGCACAGAAAGCCAGCACAGACCATCCTGCTTCCACCCTTTCCCTTGAGGGTTCTGATGAAAATTCCTTTGGAGCTAAGAACAACACTTCCATGTGGAGGAACAACAATCCCCAAACCTACTAGGCTGACTTTGGTCCCTAAGTTCCTCTGCTACCTGCCTGGAAGGCGGCTTGTACCTTGATGCCACCTCCACATATATGGTAATATAAGTTCCCTGCTTTCACATGTGTCTTTTGTCTTCTCTGTGGGGTTTCTCTGTCTCATCGTTTGTGCCACTGGTGGTCCCAGTTCCTGCCACAATGGTTTCATGCTCCCCGAAATAGTCTTTCTTTCTCCTTATCCTATAAATACTGACCCTTCCTATTTACTCCAATATTGCAATGTAAAAGCCCCCACAATCTGTACAGGGCCAAAACTGATGGCTTGGCTCATCCAGTAATAAGTGACTTCAGGTCTCTAGGGGCCCTCAGCAGGCCTAACTTCATTGGTCTCAGAGGGACTTCTTAGGAAAGCCTTGTTAGGAAATTTCCATATCTCCCTGGGCCCAGACTCCCAACCACAGGGAGGCCTTAATGCCTTGGGTGAAACACCCTCAGCCCATCAAGTTTCGCTGTGAAAGGTGCTCAGGCCTCACAGAAGTACAAGACTGGACCGCCCTTCCATTGTGGTGTCATTCTGGGTAGAAGGAGTCTGTTCTCTCATGTGTCCTTTCTCTCTGCAATGAGGACCGAACGCGGCTCACCATAACACAGGGTGAAACGCGTAAGAGGAGGCAAAACCTAGGGAAAAAATTCATTTTTCTTGTTGCCATATTTCTCTGCTTGTTAGAGTTTGTTTGCACCCCAGAGCTCTTGTCAGCGACCCATCTTGTGAATGGAGAGACGTTTCTGCTTTGAAGTCATAATTTATCCTCCAAGAGCTGCTAAGAGAAGCACTTTTAAACTCAGCTAAGTAAAGACTGGGAGTTGGAAGTTACCTCCAAGCACTTTGGTAAATTGTGGAATTGAGTCTTCTTCCCTCAGGGAGTCAATTTCAACTTAGCTTTTTCCTCTGAAGATGTTTTTTCTCAAACATTTTCACCCCCCTCCCCACCCCTTGCTTTCATTACAAATTCAGAGTTAGGTTGTAGAAATTAGCTGTTTGTGACTTATTTATGACATGTAGTTTGCTGTGCGGTAACTTGTAACTCCTTCATCATTAACCATCAAACTAAATAAATTTTGAAAATTGGCCTGTGAAAAGTCTAGGGACGCAATATATTTTTCCAACCTATTCAAAGATAATTATAGTTAAAGCTGGGCATGGAGGCACATGCCTTTAATCCCAGCACTTGGGAGGCAGAGGTAGGAGGATCGTCATGAGTTCAAGGAGCCCTGTGCTAGAGTGGGACCCTACCTCAAAAAAAAAATAATTACAATAACTACCCAACATCTTTCTTCATGAGCCTGTGAGAAACGGTTACAGCAGTGAAGTCAAAGTGGTCGATCCTGCACCCCTGTGTCTGGATTCAAATCACACCGATACCAGATATCAGCTCTGGGGCCTTAGGCTCCGTGACCTCTCTCACCTCAGTTTCTCAGTTGTGAGTTGAAATAAAGTTCATCTTTTCTGCATAGGGCTGCGGTAGGTAGGAAATCAGTCCAGTTCAACAAAGGCGTTAGAAAGCCAAGTGTAGACACTTGTTTATTATTAAGTTGTCTTCTCAGTGTGTTATATTTGAGTACTTTGAGAAGATTAGAAAAGCAAATTTTAAAAATCTTTTTAATATATTATTTATTTATTTATTTATTTGAGACAGAGGCAGAGAGAGAGAGAGATAGAGATACAGAGATAGAGAGAGAGAGAGAAAGGAGAGAATGGGCATATCAGGGCCTCCAGCCACTGCAAATGAACTCCTGATGTGTGCACCACCTTGTGTCTTGTGCATCTGGCTTACATGGGTCCAGGGGAATTGAATCTAGGTCTTTTGGCTTTGCATGCAAGTGCCTTAACTGATAAGCCATCTTTCCAGCCCAGAAAAGCAATATTTTAAAACATAGATATTTGCTTGGTTTAATTATTAAGTGACTAAGAAAATGGATCATATTTTAGGCAAAAGTGTTCACAGATCTGGTATCTGAAAGTGTTTTGGGTTTCATTATATACAATCAGGTGCTTTATCTATTTAAATCTTCTGGGTCTGACAACATGCTATTTTGAATCTTATTTTAAAGGTTGAAATGTCTTCAATGTGCGAGTTTGCATAATACAACTCATCTGACTGAATAGAGCTATATTAAGTGGGCAGCAGTACTGGTGTGTCCCTTACCCCTTCTGTACCATAATGGAAACACACATCTCTGTCTCCCTATGTTATTGCTTTTTCTACACACTGAGTTTTCAGGGTAGCAATCTTGTTAAATGTTCCTATTGCTGACAAAGCCATTCAGGGTTAAACAATACTTTTTGTCATTTGATAGGCAGTTAAGTTTACTCTAGAAGGTTCTTTTGAAACCCCTTAAAACGTCCCTTGGTTGCAACCCACAGAATAATCACAAGAGAGCAGTTGAACGGTGCAACTGAATTTTATTGAGAACCTACTGGGACAGAAAGAACTGCCTTCTTGTTTATCTAAATGCACACATGTGCACTTTCTCTCACACACACACTGTGCCCTTTCTCCTCATTCCTTCACATTTTCTCTGGGATCGGTTAGCACAGAATTGAAGGATAAACCTCTGCAGAGTTGCTAGTGGATTTTAGCTCCCATCCTGGGAGTTGCACACATGCCAACATTCCTTCATCTTCACAGTGTGAGCTTAGCGGGGCTCTATTATGAAATCCATATTATAACCAGGCAGCTGAAAGAGAATTCTATGGATTTGGTCAGTTTGGAGTAAACCACATTAATTAGCTAGTCTTCACAATTCATCTAAATGAACCTCATTTTTAAAAAAATCACTGACAAGGGCTGGAGAGAAGGCTTAGTGGTTAAGGCTCTTGCCTGTGAAACCTAAGGACCCAGGTTCAGTTCCCCAGAACCCATGGAAGCCAGATGCACAAGGTGGTGCATGCACCTGGAGTTCATTTGCAGTGAGTGGCTAGAGGCCCTGGTATACCTATTTTTCTCTCTCTTTATTTGTCTCTAATAAACAAATTTTAAAATAACCTTTTAAAAAAAAAAATCACTGAGTAATGAACAGCTCCCTAGCAGCCCAGAGGACTGTGTGGCTCTTTAATAGTTTGGGCACTTCCAAAAGGGAGGTCCTGAAACGTCCATTTCTGGAGCAAGGAAATGGGTGTGGGGGAGGAAGTTTTCACAGCGTTAAACTGGAGGCCCAGAGCTCCGTATCCATCCAGCCTAATTCCCTTCCTTCAGATCCCATGACCAGGTCAGGTCCTGTTTCTTGTTTTCAGAGTCTGCATAACACCCTGTAATATTCTATTGCTTTTTATGATCACCAGAGAAGTTGATTTCCGTGAGGAGAATGAGCATTCCATGAGATCTGGGAGAATGTTTTACTAACCATGGTATTCTCCGCATACAGCTGGGCTTTGACAAACGATGACTGGACGAGTCGTCTCCTCTTTGTACATCCTTCTTATGGAATTCTGTTTCCTCTGTAATATGTGTGGACTCTCAACTGATAGCTCTGGGCTGGCTGGGGCAGACATGAGTTTGCTGAAATCACCACATGAGCCTCTGGGCTGCTGGGAGCTGCTCGTCAGTCTGTGATTTTAACAGATTATTTTTTAAGCAAGAGAAAGAGAATTGGCACGCCAGGGCATTAACCACTGAAATCGAACTCCAGTGGTCATATGAGACCTTGCGCTTGCCTCACCTTTGTGCATCTGGCTTACGTGGAATCTGGAGAGTGGAACATAGGTCCTTAGGCTTCGTAGGCAAGTGCCTTAACCACTAAGCCATCTCTCCAGCTGGATTTTAACAGAATTTTATTAGAGTCACACTGCTTCAGTTCCCTTCTCATTGCTGGAACAACAACACAAATTCAGCCAGAATTAGCTTATGGAAGTAAAGGAGTTATTTCTGGCTTATCGTTTGGAGGGGAAGTTTCATCGTGGTAGGGAAAGCCCTGAAGGAGCAGGAGGCTGGCACGCAGAGTCACATATCAACAGGGAGGAAATAGTGAGAGTACGCCCGCTGGCATGGGCAAGGAGGCTGGGTTGTCAAATCCAAGGCCGGCCTCTAGTGATACCCTAGTGATACAACTCCTACAGAAACACTCCACCTCTCCAAGGCTCTCCTACAAGGAGTGCAAAGGACTCTACAAAGGACTGAGCATGAGGCTTAATCATGAACACATATATTCAAACCTCCATCAACTTTGTGATCAGTGATAACAACTGAGAAAAATATTGAAAAGTCTAGTAGTCTCTTTGGCTGGAGGACTTCAAAATGTAGCTGGTTGGATTGCTCTTATACAAATTAAATGCTAATTTAATTTTATTTGAGTTAGAGTCTCACTCTAGCCCAGGCTGACCTGGAACTCACTATGTAATCTCAGGGTGGCCTCGAACTCATGGCGATCCTCCTACCTCTGCCTCCCGATTGCTGGGATTAAAGGTGTGTGCCACCACGCCCAGCTTTTAAATGTTAATTTTCAAATACAAATACCTTGTCCTAATCAAAGCAATGTTTTAGAGAATGGAATGCTGGAAGAGCAGATAGAAAGGAACTCTGTGGGAGTTAGGCCTTTGGTAAGAAAGACTGGTGTATGTCAATAAGCAGAGGTGAGGCTTTCTACAGATACAGGAGGAGGCATCTTAACACAGGCAGATGGATGTGAATGTGGCCTATGTGAGAGGAGAGCCACCGGCCAGGGTGCAGCGGAATGTGTGTGACAGGAGATCATGGTTAAATTATGATGAACCAGGAAATGTGATTGGTGATCTTAACATCCCTGGAGTCAGCCTGGCTAGCATGGGGCTGTGGTGCCCCAAGGGGACAGGGGCAGTCTTGGACTGCTGGAGGATAACAGAAGTTCATCCTAGCACCTCCACCCAACGCTTTCCTGTTGGTTCCCATCGCACTCAAACCAGCACTGAAGGTTTGACTTAAACATTTCCCTATGGTGAGCCTGCTTAATTTCTCCACAGGGCAGGGGTACCTAAACTTGGGAATAATGAGAATCCTTCAGAAGTCTTCCAGTTCCTCCTCCTCTTTCTCTTCCTTCTCCTCTTCCTCCTCCTTTTCTTATTCCTTTTTTGTTTTGTTTTTTAAAATATTTTTTTATTTTTAAAACTTAAAATTTTTTTTTAAAAAATTTATTTATTAGAGCCAGAGGGAGAGAGAAAGAGAGAGAGAGAGAGAAAGTGGGGCATGCCAGGGCCTCTAGCCACTGCAAATGAACTCCAGATGCATGCACCACAATGTGCATCTGGTTAACCTGGGACCTGGAGAATAGAACCTTAGGCTTTGCAGGCTGAGCCATCTCTCCAGCCCTGTTATTCTTATTCTTGTATTTGTTTTCTTATTCTTATTCTTCCAGTGCTAGGGATTGGACCCAGGGACTTGTGCATGCTGAGCAATCACTCTATCCTTTAGTTATATCCTCAGTCCTGGGACCTTATTTTAAATGCTGATTCCTGGGATCTGCCTTCCACACCTAACCTCTGATTCATTACAATGGGACTGGAGTCTAGTGAGCGGTATGGACCACATTTTGTGAACATGGCCCTAAGAACCAATGGCCAATGGAAGGAACAACAAACATCTCGGGAGACAAACAGCCTGGGAAAAGCACAACAGAGTCGAACTGCCTAATTAGCCACCATGGCCCTGAGTTTTGCTGAAATTCAAATGTCACGGACAATTCTTTCTTTCCCATAATTTGAGGATTTGCCTTAATTTGATAAGTAGGGTGATCAATACAAGAGGCAGCGAAATTATTCAATTTCCAGAAGCTCAGATCGTAAGAACACTAAAGCTCACCTTAATCCAAGGACATCCTCAAAGCAGCTATTTGAATTTATGCCTTGCTATCAGCTGGGCCCAGAGTAGCTCATTTTAAACTACAATTAGTAGCAAATTACAGTCAGATTGACTTTCAAAAGAGCTGGCTAGGAAACAATTTAGAGGATCAGATTGGTGCTACTACTAAATCAAACCAGCTCATATCACTCCAGAGGCTGGGGCCTCCCAACCCTGCACAGGCTGCAAGTTGGCATCCCTGTGGGCAAAGAGCTTAGCTCTGGGCATTGGCACTCTCATCAGTGTTTGCTTTCAGATGTTTATGTCACTTGTCAATTGACAGGACCTGGAATCACCTGTGGGGAATTGTGTAGACTACATTGGCCTCTTACTTGTCTGTGAATAATCCCTATCTTAATTATGTTAATTAAAGTGGGAGGATCCATCCTAACTGTGGCTGGCACCATTCTGGGCTGGGGTCCTGGACTATATCAAAAGGAGAGAGCTGGCTGAGGAGCAGCATTCATCCTTCTCCCTAGGTGGTGCTTTGATTCAGGTGTCCCCCATAAACCTAGGTGTTCTGAGTGTTAGGTCCCCAGCTGGTGGAGATTTGGGAAGGAACGCCTCCTGGAGGCAGTGTATTGTTGGGAGTGGACTTATGTGTTATAGCCAGCTTCCCTTTGCCAGTGTTTGGCACACTCTCCTGCTGTTGTTGTCCACCTGATGTTGGCCAGGGGGTGTTGTCCATCCTCTGCTCATGCTGTTGTTTCTCCCTGCCATCGTGGAGCTTCCCCTCGAGTCTGTAAGCCAAAATCAACTCTTTTTTTTCCCAACGAGTTGCTCTTGGCCGGGTGTTTTCTGCCAGCAGTGTGAACCCGACGGCAACACCCTCCTTCCTCCATGCTGGTGCGACGCTATGTCATTGTTTGCCTGCTACACTTTCCCCACCGCGATGGACGCCACTGTTTAGAACTGTAAGATGAAATGAATTCTTCCTTCCTTCAACTGATTTTTGTCAGGAATTTTGTCCGAGCCATAAGAAGTTGACTGATAAAACCTGGTTGGCTTAGAGATGGCACTAAAACTTACTGTATTTTGTAAAAATACAAAATAAGAAAAATGTATATTCCATCTATACCTCTAGATGGAAACAAACTTTATTTTTTATTGTTTTTAATTTTTTTGTTAATTTTTATTTATTTATTTATTTGGGAGCGACAGACAGAGAGAGAAAAGGCAGATATAGAGAGAGAATGGGTGCGCCAGGGCCTCCAGCCACTGCGAACAAACTCCAGATGCATGCACCACCTTGTGCATCTGGCCTACGTGGGTCCTGGGGAATCGAGCCTCAAACTGGGGTCCTTAGGCTTCACAGGCAAGTGCTTAACCATTAAGCCATCTCTCCAGGCCAGAAATAAACTTTAAAACAGTAACAACTTTTTTAATATTTATATTTATTTTTATTTATTTATTTGCGAGAGGGAAAGAGGCAAAGTGAGATAGAGAGAGAATAGGTGAGCCAGGGCTTCCAGCCACTGCAAACGAACTCCAGATGCATGTGCCCCCTTGTGCATCTGGCTTACGTGGGTCCTGGGGAATTGAACCGAGGTCCTTTGGCTTTGTAGGCAAAGGCCTTAACTACTAAGCCACCTCTCCAGCCCTAAAACAGTAACAACTTTGAGTGTCATTTGTAGTACCTTTCTCAGCTCCTTTACTAGTGTGATATTTTTGCTTCTTTGCACACTTATTAGGAAGTAAAGGGCATCTCAGAGGTCCTCATTTCCTCTGCCCAGTGTGCTTTCATTGGTCAGTAGTGAAGAAAGGCCGGGCACTGCCCAGAATAGTCACCACTGAGCCCTGAAAAGCCACAGGACTGAATGTGAGAACTGACCCCAGTGTGGGTTCCAGTGCGGTCAGGAACAGATCTGAGATGTGGGGTGCACAGTGTGAGTGGTGGGTGAGATGAGTAAACTTGGTCAGGGTTAAGATTTGAGTAAACTTTAAAACGTATTTCATTTCTCATATCACAGCTCCTGGGAGAAAGCTTCTATAATACTCATTTTAGCAGAAAATTTTATTTTGGTTGTGCTTTCCACTTTCTACAGCTTTACACTAAGAGCAGAACCATTTCGCCCAAGATAAAAGCAAAGAACCCTGATAGCAAATGATATATTTAAGAGCTAATCTCACTCTTTTTTTTTTTTTTTCCTTTCCTTTTACCTGTAAGCAAAAAGTATTTGGCTTCATTTCATGTGATACTGGCTGGATAAAAAGCCAAGCGTTCATTAGGGAATGCTCAGAGCTGTCTGTCTTCAGGATAAACTGCTGCCTCGTTCCTCTCTGGCTAAGCACAAACACCTATGATGCCTGGACTTTGGGAAACACTTCTTAAATCACCAACTGAGTGTGCCCAAGGAAGTCCCACCATTCCCTTAAGAACAGGCAACTTCCAACCATCTCAAGGGAAAATTGGATTGAATGTGAACTGAATGCCAACACCCTTTTCAGAAATGTAAAAAATTTTGTTGCTTAGAATATGTACTTGGCACCAGCTGGGTGGGTCTCTGGACGTTCTCCAGGACCACCCAGTTTCTGACTCCCACCTAGGTGTCTTCAAGACTCCAGTTCAAGTAAATACATAGTAGAAAACACATCCTGTCCATGTGGACTGCTCTGAGCCATGGGCTTCACAATGAGATCTCCTTCCCAGCAGTTTGCGGATTTCACCATGGTCAGCTCCCCAAGAAAGAGTAGGTTCCACAGATGAAAAGGGACCCAGGTGAGCAGGAAGGCATCTGCCCATCACTCCACATGGGAGCGACTATGCCTATTCAGAAGATAGATTTCAAAGTTGATATTCCTTAGCATCTCCGCAATCTTCACTTAGCACATGTTTTCTAGATTCCCTGCTGTGTTGTCTTCTGCTCAGGGCTGAGGCTCTAATGGAAGCCGAAAGAAATGCAACAGTGTGCTGGGATCTGAGCGACAGCTCTCCCACCTGCCCACTTTGTTTCAGCTTGGTGGCCTGAGAGCTTGCTAGAAAAATGGAAGGGGAGGAATTACCTCCAATCTCGGCTGAGTGTTTCGTGTATTGTTGATCCTGTTACCAATCAACCGTTGACGCTGGATGGATGGAATTTATGCTGGCTGAGTACCCTTCCCGCATCCCCCAGCACTGGGAACTCGAGGGAGTCAGAACACATTTCTGTGGTCCTCTCCAGGGCAGCCTTTTCGGTTTTGTAGGAGCTTGGATAGCTTGGCATCATGATTTGAGGACCGTAATTCCTTGTCATCCCTTCCCTTCTTTCTCTTAGTTGTCTAGCAAATCATTTTTCATCAAATCTTCAACAAGACTCCTTATGTTATACATGAGAATAGGGGACCTGGGAGGTGTGCATAGCCCGATGTGCTTCTCTCATTGATTCCTCTGTCTCTTTTGTCTTGTAATTCTTTTTATTTAATTTAATTATTTTGTTTTATTTTATTTATCTATTTGTTTGAGAGAGAGAAAGAGAGAATGGGCATGCCAGGGCCTCTAGCCACTACAAATAAACTCCAGACTCATGCATCCCCTTGTGCAGCTATCTTATGTGGGTCCTGGGGAATCGAACTGGGGTCCTTAGGCTTTGCAAGTAAACACCTTAACTGTTAAGCCATTTCCCCAGCCCCTGTCTTGTGATTCTTTATGTGTGCTGAGATTCACTGACAATTTTATGTAAAAGAATGAAGAGAAAGAAAGAACTCATATCTGCTCAGCCCCATGAGAATAGAAACCTTATTAGTTAATTAATTAATTAATTATTATTACTGAAATGGGGTCTCGTGTACACAAAGCTGGCTTCCAATTATTATGTAGCTGAGGCAGGCCCTGAACTTGATCCTCTTACTTTTGTTTCCAAAGGTCTGGAAATATAGACATGTTCTCCCACACCCTTATATATGGTTTTAAAATATTTCATTTTTATTTATTTATTAGAGAGAGAAAGCAAGAGAGAGTGAGGATGGGGTTGCCAGGGCCTCCTACCACTGCAAACGAACTCTGCGGAGTTGAACCTGGGTCCTTAGGCTTTGCAGGCAAGTGCCTTAACCGCTAAACCATCTCTCCAGCCCCTTATACACTTTTTCTACATTAATTATTTGAGCTTCATGGGAACTCTGTAAAGCAGGTGTCATTATTACACGAACTATAAGATTAAGTGATTTTGTTTCTGCAGGCACACTGCTGGGAGGAGCTGTGCTTTAGGGCCCACACCTGACTTGGCCTTGGCAGGGGAAGCTGCTCCATGATGCCATGTCCCCAGGGCCCTGTGCAGAGCTCCACCCTGGACTCTAGAGACAGGAAACACCACTGGATGGGAGTGGGGCTTTGATGATGTTTTCAGTCTGATGTGACAATAGTAGGGAAAAAATGCCCTTGCCCTGTGGCATGCAGCATTAGGACACCCAGCGTTCAGGTCTACTGCATGTGATGGCCCAGATGCAACTAGCCATGTAGCAAGAAGGTGGGGGCAAGGAAGGAGCTGGCATGGCATCTTTTCTCTGTAGGGTATGCAACTCTCAGCTCACCCTGCCTGTAGGGTGCAGAGTAAACATGGCGACATTGTTTCCTGGTGCCTTTCATGACAGTATGCTCCTGGGAAACACAGCCATTCACATTTCTCCGAATGTCACTTTAGGGGCTGTTTTGCCCTCCAAGTGGCCCCCTGAGTGGAGGTGGAAAAGGAAACGGAGGGAATTTATAATTATTAACCAAGGGCAGCAGATCAGACTCAGGGCGCTGCATGGCCTGCATTTTCCTCAGAACAAGGAACTACAGAGCTTACTTCCTCTGTGCCCTGGAGAGGTGGTGGCGACCCTTACCCACCCACGGCTAGTAACACTACAGTTCTGAGAAGTGAATGTTATCCCAGAGGGAAAGTTCTGAAGAGAAAAGCTTCTCCCCTAGTTAGGATGTAACCCCCCTTTCTCATCTTTCTGAAAAGGATTGCAAACTGGAAGAAGCATTTAAATGAGGGGGATATGAAAAGATGCTGATGTATTTTGTTCAAGCAGGGGGCTTTTTTTTTTTTTTTTAAGAATACAAAGTGATTTTTAGTAGTTCAGAAATTAACTGTTTCCTATTTCTCATAGGAAAATAAAGAAATGAAGAGCAGAGAGTGATATAAGAATAATATCAGACTGGGAATAGAAATTTCCTTAGGATCTGAGCACCTTTAATGATCATGATTACACCCTGCCCTTTTCCACAGACACTTAGGAATGCCAGCTTATCGCTGCTGCTTTGAAAAGGGTAGCAGAATCAATCCACCCACAGCACTTTGATTTGCAGGATTATCACCAGAAGAAAAGCTATACAAGTGTACTCTTACAGTGGACATGATGGGCTTTTTAATTTGTTTGATAGCTCCTCCATTGTGTTCCATTCTGGAGCAGCTGGGACTGACCTACTTTGTCTCTTCGTTACAAGGTTCTGCATAGGAACTAATAAATAACAAGACTGACAGGCACTGCTGTTAAAACTCATCCCTGAAACTCAACAAGGCTTCTCAGCTTCAAATCCCTAGGCCCGGTTCATGAATTTTATTTTATGTATTCATTTATTTATATGATGTCTGGTGCTGAGACACAGATAAAAAATTAAAGCATAAATTCATCAGATGGACCCATCATGGAGCTTCCTTGAGAATGGGAACCTCTGAGCCTCCCAACACCTGCTGCCACGTAAACAAGAAGATGATTACTGAGCTGCGCAGACAAAGGGAGCTTTCTCTGTGTCCCAACAACGGGCTAGGAAGCCGACCTGAGAATACTCACACAGCTCCAAACATCACTCATGACATCCCAAACCAAAACAAAAGCACCTCGCCCAAGAGCCAAACAAACAGAGAAGTCAGCCCTCCCCAAACGCTGGTGAGTTGCCAAATCTGGCTTTGGGCTGCCTGCCATGTGGGAATTACGTAATTTCCAGACAAGAGCCCTGGGCTGATCATTTTAGCCTCCTTTCTCAGACTTTTACTCCTTTCGAAGTGGCAGCAAAAATAGGCGAGAATCTCACTTCCACTGATGTGAAAAGGCTGTTGATTTTCATTAGGGAATTTTGTCACTGGGGTAATTAGAGATAGTATGGAAGGAAATGCTACATTTAGGAGCTGATAGAAGAAATTCTAGTCTTCACACCTAAACAATAACTAAAATATGCCCTATTTTATACTTCATGTTATCCCGGTTTTCGATTCTCAACTCAAGAAATGTGAGTGGTGAGGAAGCTCTGTTTACTGTTTTCTTCCCTGTGGGACGGCAGCTCAGATGCCCCATGGATCCGCTCTTCTGGGGATTAGCCAAGGAATTGCAGCGATGGGCAAGCCAAGTCTAGGAAGTTGAGGCTTGTATCTGGTATCAAAGGAAGTGTTAATCGAGTGACCACCATGACCACCATGGACAAGATACTGCACAGCTGATACTGTCTTCAAGACTCTCAGGGATGCTGTAAAGTGTAAGTCTAGGGTCACAAGTGAAGAAATTGGGTCTTACTGAAAATGACACAGCTGTTGAGCCCTGGCCTGGACTCCATGATTCCCAAGCCTGTTCTATACTCATCAGCACTTTCAACTTTGTACCTGAAAGTATCTGATGCTGTCATTAAGTCCATGGAGACTCTGAACACTCTCGGTGTCCATCCCTACCATTGGTGCTCGCATAGTCCCTACTCTCTGTGCTGCCCACCAGCTGTAAGCTACCTAGAGCCATTTACATGTAACTTAATTAAGGTAATTACAAGATGAACCGGTTAGTTTTTCTGTCCCATCAACAGCATCCTATATTAATTGGGAACCACATGTGGCCAGTGGTACCTTTCTGGGCAGCCCCGATTCCTAGAACATTTTTGCTTTTTTTTTTTTTTGGTTTTTCGAGGTAGGGTCTCACTCTGGTCCAGGCTGACCTGGAATTAACTATGTAGTCTCAGGGTGGCCTCGAACTCCCGGCGATCCTCCTACCTCTGCCTCCCAAGTGCTGGGATTAAAGGCGTGCGCCACCACGCCCGGCTCCTAGAACATTTTTATCTTCGTAGAAAGTTTTGTTAAACAGCACTGGAGCCGAACAGCACTAGGGCGTTCAAGGTCTTAATAAAACTTCGTTCTAGCAGGTTGTAGTCAGTGCTTCTGGCCTGGAACATCCAGCTCAGCCTGCTTATCAGACCTGAAATGTTTTAGTCCACGGTGGGATTCCACTGGGAAGAATTTCCTTAAGTATATTTCCTTATCTGCACCTTTACTCCTGTGAAGTCGACTTTTTGCTAATCGGTTGATGTGGGAAGAACAACTAGGAAAAACTACCTACTGGAAGCACCAGCCTCACTGCCCTGCAGGGCGCTGACTCTCTGGCGGGTAGGGTTTGGGAGTGTCCTGAAAATGTTTGCTTTTAAATCCACTCTACACCAATCTCCTGCAGTATCTAATCAATGAACTCTCTTGACTTCCGTCATATCATGGTGGGATGACAGAGTGACATTTAAGGTTGGGCACAAGTCCTCTTAATGCAAAGGAGGCCACACGAGCAAGTGACGGAGGCCCACTGACCTGCACCTCTTGCCCTCTCATCTGCTTATATGTATGGGCAAGATGTCCCTTTGACCTGCTGGCAAAAGAGGTTAAGGTCAAGTTTGGTTCACAGACGGGTTGGCCCTTTGATATGGGTATAAGTTGGAAATGGTTTACTTTAGTACATTCCAGGGCAACTCTGAAAGAGCCAAGAGAAATCTTGCTAACAGGCAGAGATTTGAGGAGTGAGCGTACATGGTTATAGACGTTATGTGGAAAAAGAAGTACCACAATAAGAGTACCTGGGCATTCATGATCATTAAGAAATGGTTTATCTGGTTAATGGAAAGAGAAAAATTGGGGGGTTAGGGACAAAGAGGTCTGGGGGAAGAACCAAGTGTGAGAGAGAACATGATCTATAACAAGCTTTGTGTTAAATATGACTGCTCAGCAGGGAACAGCTGCATGTAAGACATACTCAACCCTCAAGTAGGCAGTGTGGCTTGGTCAGTTGACATCAGTTCTGAACTTCATGCCACAGTGTCATACGTGGAAGCTGTACAGGGCCCTGACCACATGAATTCCTTCTCCCAAGATTGATCTGTCACTGGTGAACGTTCACACATCTAGGAACTGAGATCCACAATGAGCCTCAGTGTGGCACCGTCTTCTGTGGAGACCAATCAGCCGGTTGGTGGCAAATGATGACGTTGGATATTTCCCAACTTGGAAGAATCAGTGGTGTGTATTCACTGAGTCAATGTATAGACCATACACACAAGGTTGTTGGGGGCCCTCCTACAGCCAGCCCAGGAGGGGAATGCAGGGTCTCCGCCGGGCAGGGGGTGAGAGGCGCGGAGTCAAGACACAGACACCAGGAGTCGGGTGGAAGCAGGCAGAGGGCAAGCTGCTGCAAACTCATTTATTCAGGGAAGTGTAGGGATTTTTAAGGGTTTGGCTGGCCAATCGTTGTATGGGGTGGTTCCCTTCTTCTGATCAATGACAGCCTGTCTCCAGGCAGATCATCTCGCAGCAGGTTGCTGCAGGCATGGGGCTGTAGTTGTTGTCACACCTGTGACAGGATGCCACGTCCACAGAAGCCACTTCCTAGTTCCTACTAGGATGTGGCCTGGCCAGGGCCTGACCTGCATTGTGCCATACACAAAGTTATCTCTCTCTTTTTTTTTTTTTGGTGCCTAAAGGCATCTGTTGGCATGGAAATCAAAGGGTTCACAGAGTGCCTGGTTCAGTGACACAGGAACTCCCATGCAGCTTTGCACTGGGCAGAGGAACCCAGTTAAGTCCAAGGAGGTGTGGCAGTGGACCTGTGACTATAGCCTACCTTGACCTTTTCAGCGAGGTAGTCTGTTGGGGTCCCCCTAGGGCCAGCCCAGGAGGGATGGCAGGGTCTCTGCCAAGTAGGGAGTGAGAGGCGCGGAGTCACGACACAGACTCCGGGAGTTGGGTGGAAGCAGCAGAGGGCGAGCTGCCGCAAACTCATTTATTGAGGAAGTACACGGAGTTTTAAGGGGCTTGACCGGCCAATCATTGTATGGGGTGGTCCCCTTTTTGTGACCAATGACAGCCTGTCTCCAGACAGATCATCTCGTAGCAGGTTTCTTGGGAGCATGGGACTGTAGCTGTTGTCACATCAGGCCTGCGCAGAACGCCATGTTCACAGAAGCCACTTCCTGGTTTCTCTGCCATGCGGTCAGGCTAGGGCCAGGCCTGCATTGTGCCATACAGTAGTCTGAATAGATGTCCCCCAATAGATTCAGGAGTTTTATTCAAGCTTCTTACATTTCCATCTGCGGGGCTGGAGGAGGTGTCACTGGGGTGGACCTGAATTCCAGCCTAAAATATGCAAAGTGCCTCAGTTCTGCCTGGAGTCCCTGAAGTGTGCTTGCCCGTGATGGTGGTGGTTGCTTTTGGCTTCTTTTTTCTCTTTCTCTGCTTGGTCCTATAAAAAGGGGGCTGACTTCTTCTGTCATTATGGTACTTCCCCTGGATCTGTAAGCTTCAAATAAATATCCTTCCTCTCATAACTGTGTCTGGTCTGGAGGTTCATCCTGGCGACCTGCAGCTGTCCGCTACAATCCTCTACTGTATAATCCAGAGAACGAGGCTTAAGGTCTCAGCTAAAAATGATAGACTGCGAGGATGAACATCATCATCCAGGATATGGCATGCATCCTCAATCAACACACTTCTAAGGACTGTTTCTACAATAGATAGACTGTGTAGGTGGGCACCGAAGAACAGAGATTGCCCAGTTTGCATCAGTGCAAGTTACCCACCCAGGGACTCTGGCCTCCTCTTACCGCATTTGAAGGCTTTGGAGGTTGGGAAGTCTGTTTCCATGACCTCCAGGAAACTCCACAATAATTCCCGACTTTTTCCTTGGGTTACAAAAATTCTCCTTTTGCAATAAAAGTCTACTGAGCAAGTAGAATAGCCTCCATTCCTCGTAGCAAGAGTAATGAACCCTGATGATCCGAAGGAGCTAGAGCTTCTCTGTTTCCTTGATAACATTAAACAACGTCAGAGCCTGGTGTTGTGGCTCACGCCTTTAATCCCAGCACTCGGGAGGCAGAGGTAGGAGGATCGCCAGGAGTTTAAGGCCACCCTGAGACTACATAGTGAATTCCAGGTCAGCCTGGGCTAGAGTGAAACCCTACCTCAAAAAAACAAAAAAACAAAACCCTCAGAATCAGCCCTCCATGGGATTTAAAATACCGTATGAAGGGGAGGAAGGTGGAGATGTCAGAGCCATGGTCTCCTCCCATACAAATTAATCCAAGGGAGGCTGTCAATCACTCATCAGGTCAAGAGGCCATTCCTTATCTAACGTCATGCCAAGGAGGTGGGAGGATGAATTATTCTCTTAATGAGATAATGTGCTATACTCCACAGAAGCCCCTCTCTCAGTGCAGTGGCTCATAGATTCTCACTGCCAAGCCATCTCCTTTTCTGAGTTCTAACTCAAAAAGCAGAACTTCTTTTTCTTCTTTCTTTCTGAAATCCTCAACATGTGTGCCCAGACACTTGGGGCTCTCTAACCTTTTTTTCTTTGTAAATCTTGTTTGCTTTGCTCACACCTGGGTCTGATTTCTCGTGGTTATGAGACAAAGACTCCACAGTAAATGAAACCGAAGTGAGTTCTATGGAAAGTCCCTCGTTTAATTGTAATAGTAAAGGGAGAAAAGCCATGGTCATGGCCTAAGAAGGGCTCAGGTCTTACTATAAAGGTCAGAATGACCCCACCTGGTAAGCTGCCTAGGAAGAACAGTGGGAAGAGGGAGATGACATGTGTCAGTTACCTTGAACCCACATATAACACGGTTCCAAGTCGGGTCACTAACCTTCCTTTTGTAAGTATTCCTCGGAAAGTGGGACATCTGGGCTTTGGGAGGTTCTATGTGTGTCTAAGTGGCCTGGATTTGAGCCAAACTGACTATTGTGGGGCACTGTCCAGATCCCCCATCAGATCTGAGAATCTCTTTCTCTCAATTGCTAAATGCCAGTGTCTCGTGACGCTCAGGAGAGTCCCTCTCCAGTCATCATCATTAACAAAAGGTCCCTTCTCTTCACCTGGGTCACAGGAAATGTGCAGCTCTATCCAGTGTGTGGACAGTGCCAAAGTACAAAGGACCAACTTCCCTCTATCTAACAAGACGTTAGGGAAGCATCATACCAGACTCTGAACTTGTCCCATGGAGTCAGCTGAGGTCATTGTAACGAGTTCACTACATTTCACACCTCCCTTTGCCAACTTTTTCCACTCCCACAGAGATGTTGATCTTCAACACCCAACAGATGTTCTGCCTGTTTGAGTCTCTGTCCCAGAGCCCGCTGCTGGTAGATCAAACTCACTACTCATAACATTCTTTATCTCAGAGTACTTTGCCCATGACTACTTGGGAAAACTGGGGTTGGGGTAATTCTCCTTGAATTATCTTGATAAGGGTGTGCCCTCTGAGTCTTGCCTGGTAGTGGCAGAACATTCGATGTGACCTATTTTGGGGTTCTTCACTCACAGGCAGAATCATTCTTCTCAAACCTATCAAATATCAGCTTTTTTTCGTTTAAAGGAGTATAGGTTATTCTTTTAAGTACATTTTAAAAATATTTATTTATTTATTTACTTAAGAGAGGGAGAGAGACAGAGAGAGAAAGAGTGAGAATGGGCATGCCAGGGCCTCCAGCCACTGCAAATGAACTCCAGACTCATGTGCCACCTTGTGCATCTGGCTAATGTGGGACCTGGAGAATTGAACTGAGGTCCTTAGGCTTCACAGGCATGTGCCTTAACCGCTAAGCCATCTCTCCAGCCCAAATATCATCTTTTAAAAGGTATGTGTGTGTCTATTTATTACTGGGGACCAAATCTCAGGGCCTCCGTATGTTAGCCAAGTATGATACTGCCCCCAGCAAAAAAGGGTACTTTGGGAGATTCTCCAGCCACCAGCTACTAGGAAGTGAGTCTGAAGAAGGAGGATCTCTTAAGCCTGGACAACATAGCAAGACCACATCTCCAAAACAATAAATACTAAATAAATAAATAATAAATAAATAAACCATCAATAAGAAAGAAGGGGGCTGGAGAGATGGCTTAGCAGTTTAAGGCATATGCCTATAGAGCCCAAGGACCCTGGTTCAAATATCCAGGTCCCACGTAAGCCAGATGCACATGGTGGTGCATGCATCTAGAGTTCGTTTGCAGTGGCTAGAGGCCCTGGGGCACCCATTCTCACTCACTCTCTCTCTCTCTGTCTCTGTCTTTAACAAATAAAATAAAATCTTTTTTTTTTTAAAAAAAAAAGGAAGGAGGGAAGGAAGAAGGAAGATACACACACAAACAAAGAAAGATATTTCAGCTTCTCCCTTAAATTTTTTGTTGAAATTATTTAGTACCTAACATGGCAAGCTACTCACTGGTGGGTTGCCTCAGAAATTCCAACCCCATCAACAGCGCTTGGATCCATATTTGGATGAAAAAGCCAAGTGTTTGGCTTGTTCAAGTGGGCCTTTTTATATAGTCCACTGGCGTGTGTGTGTGTGTGTGTGTGTGTGTGTGTGTGTGTGTAGCAGCATCTAGCAAGCTCAGCCTTCGCTCTGTAGAACAGCTAGTTTTACCCTAGATTGGGATCCTAATCAATGGGTAGGAGGATTTGATCTCTTTTACATTTGAAATGGTTTAAGTCATTGATATATTCTGTGCCAATGATCATTTTTCTTTAAATCATGACATGATGAATGAATGAATTCTGTTTGATAGTTATATAATTAAAACTCAGGATGGGGAGCTGGCTCAGTTATTAAAGTGGTTTTGTTGCAAACATGAGAACTTAAATTTGAGCTCCTGTATTCATGTGAGTGTTTAGTATGGGGGTGTACACTTCTAATCCCAGTGCTGGGGAGGTAGAGCTCCAGCTAGCCAGTCTAGCCTATTTAGCAAGCTTCAGGACAATGAGTGACCCTGTCTCAAAATTAATAAAAAGAGGTGCTTACCTGCAAACGCATGTTCAAGTCTCCAGGTCCCACATAGCCAGACCCATAGTGACACAAGTGTGCAATGTTGTTTATGCACACAAGGGGGCGCATATGTCTGGAATTCGTTCATAGCAGCTGAAAGGACCTGGGAGTGCCCATTTTCTCTCCCTCTCTCTCTCTCTCTCTCTCTCAACAATAACATAATAATAATAATAAAAGGATGGATGATATTCCTGAGGAAGGATACTTGAATTTGTCCTCTGGTACATAAGTATATGCCCATCCACATACACACACAAACATGAACTCATACACATACATTATAAAATAATTAAGGGGCCGAGGAGATGGCTCAGGGGTTAAAGGTCTTTGCTTGACTATCCTACTGGGGTGGGATTCAATTCTCCAGCCACTCACACAAAGCCAGATGAACAAGCAGCAAGGCATGCTGGTACACACGTGTGCACACATGCACACATGCATACACACACAGACAAAGTGCAAATAAGTAAAAAAGATTTTTAAACAATACAATTAAAATCAATAAGGGTAAAAATTCCTTTAGGTCATCATTCCAGTTTTTTGCCCAGAGGACAAACCATTATTGCCTGTATCCTTTCTCCAGTATCTGCTTAAAATTGTACAGTTTTTTAAACAAAAAAATTCTCTTTTCTAGATGTTATATTTTAAAATCTTTGGAATGTGCATAAGAATATATTCATTACAGAATTGTTTATAATAGCAATAAAAGTAAAATGTGGCCTATTTTTGCAGTGACATGCATGTAGTAGTAGAAATAGCAAGGTGGATTTCTAAGTGCCAACATGGAGAACCTTCAGGAAATCTTGACAGAGGAGTTTGAGGAGTGATGGACGCAACATGACTGTGTTTGATTGGGACTCCATAGATGAGTGATGGGCAGCAGAAATGCCCAGAGTCTGGCACGAGGAGCAGGAGTGTGGACAGTGACTCATGCCCCCCAGCTCTCCCTCCTTTACACATTTTTTTGTGCTCACTGTCTCCCATTTACTCCACTTTTTTCCCCCTTTCTTAATCACTTCTTTGCAGGAGTTAAGATGGAAGCCAGCCCTACTTTCTCTGAACTGTGTGTGTTTACTCTTATTAACAGCCAGTTGAGCTCAGTTGATTAACAACCTGGCCAATCCTAACTGGTAGTTAACATGTCAAAATACATGGATCCATTGCCTGCACCCTGGCTCACAAGATCCAGCTGACAGGTAACTAAGTGAGTTTTATATGGAAATCTGCCTCGTTTGGCTACTACAAAAACTTAAAGATGAAGCAACAATTTGACATCACAAAAAGTAAGTAAATAAAAAAGAAATATAAAAAAAGAAACTTTAGGGATGGAGAGATGGCTTAGTAGTTAAGGCGATTGCCTGCAAAGCCAAAGGACCCCAGCTTGATTCTCTAGGACCCATGTATAAGCCAGATGTACAAGGGGGCGCATGCATCTGGAGTTCAGTGGCTAGAAGTGAACTGAGTTCTGGCGCCCCCATTCTCTTCTTCTTTCTCTGCCTCTTTCTCTCAAAGCCTTTTTCTCTCAAATAAATAAATAAAATATATTTAAAAGAAAAAAAAAAAACTTTAAGGCCAGGAATCTAGTGATAGAGCGCTTGCCTAGTATGCATGAAGCCCTAATAGTCAGTTCCCAGCTCTGTAACATAATAATAATGATGATGATGATAATTTTAAAATAAACATCTAATATGGACTGAATTATAAAAATGCAGTACTTTTACTAAGGAACGTCCCAGGAACATTGTCCTTTGCGTTTGTTAGCTCATGCAGATTACTTGAATGCAAACTTCTAGTCAAATGACGAGGTTGTGTATGGAAGAGTGTAGTCCCCCGGGGAAGGGGGGAGCTGAGCAGGGCCATTCAGCTGTTTTCTGGGTTCTGGAGACCAGTTTAGAGCTAGCCAAGATGTGCATTCTCCTTTCCTTTGGCACTAGCTAGATCATTCTGTTGTGTAGCAGGTTTCTCCGATCTGGAATATTCTCTCTGATTCAGGAAGTCAAGTCTGGGGGACCTAAACTTAAACTTCACATAACCACTTCCCAAGGTCACGTTAGTTAGAAACGGAAACATCCCTTTCTTTGTTGGGGGGTGGGAACTGGAAGGAAGTTCCATACACTCAGGAAGTCAACAATTCTGGGAAAGGGTCCTAAGACTCCGCCCTAAGGCTATATAAAGGGGAAACACCTGCTTCGAGAGAGACTTTGATGCAGGTACCTGCCAGTGATTTAGTGTGCTGCAGACTGAGCAGCCAGGCTGCCTGCAGGTTGTATAGTGAGCTCCAGAGCTCTGACGTCCTCACCTGTGCTGGGGAGAGCTTTTCAGTGATGCAGCTGCCTATTGACTCATAAGTACCTTGTTCTGTAAGTAACCCCAATAAACTCATGGGTTCAACAAAACTGGTTTTGGTGTACTAATCCTTTGGTCTGTAGCCTGTGCCTCATCTGAGGAGCAAACGTGGTCGCTTCACCCCAGGGAGAGGGTTTCCTAGGGCATGTTCTCTGTCTGGCACGGGAGGATTTGGGTGTGTAGGTACTCTTTTACTCATTTTGCATAAGGATGCAATTGGGGAATGATCAGAATGGCTGACAGTGCTGAAAGACGAACAGAAATAAGCTGCCACTGGCTCTCTGGAGCTCTGTGTCACAGTTCAAAGGTGATCCCAATGTTACATGGCAGTCAATGTAAACAATAAATGGACATAGACAGTGGGCATTTTTAGTTAAAAGAAGAAATAGAGGAGTAGGATTATCAGTTAAATTAGAATTTTATTTCAACAATGAACAATTTTTAAGCATCAGATATTTCCTTGAACAAACATTAAAAATTATTCACTGCTTATCCAAAAAAATCTTTTTAAATGCTTTTTTTTTAATGCTAGGATCAAACCCACGGCCTTGTGCATGCAATACAAACACTCTACCACTGAGCTAAATCATCAGCCTAGGTCCCCTGTATTTTTATTTGTTAAAGTTGTCAATTATACAAGGTACATGTTGAAATACATAACTTGAATGCTTTTTAAATTTGCAAATGGATTAGTCTGTGTGTTTGTTTTTCTGACTCCATAATTATAAATTATGACTGAGATGTTGAACTTAAAAGATAATGAAACTGGATTAATCTGACACATTTTTGAAACTCTGGACTGGCTTGCAATGAAGTTGAGATTGTCTTAAAGTAGTATTGCCCTGTGCCAGTGATACTACTGTGCCCACATTTGTAATAGCTGAGGGCAGGGTGAGACTTCAAAGATCATAAGTAAGAGACTATTTTTAAATCAGTGACCGTCCCTGAATGACTTCTCTGCAGGCTTTTCTTCTAGCCTTCACTAGGCTCCTAACATCACCCCCTAACTTGTTTTACAAGTTTCTGGGGGGCTTTCTGCCTCAGGGGCACTTTGGGCACACTTTAGGATGCTTCCCTGTCTGGACACAGTGGGAAGATATCCATATCCATCTTCGAGTGAAGAAAGAAAAAGCGCCAGTTGTAGGTTATGGGCATACTTGTGTAGATTTTAAAAAATACAAACACAAATACAAGTCAGTAAAAGGTGTCATTTAGTTCGGCTTGGTGGCACACACCTTTAATCCCAGTACTCTGGTGGCAGAGGTAGGAGGATCACTGTGAGTTCGAGGCCACCCTGAGACTACATAGTTAATTCCACACAAGCCTGGACCAGAGTGAGACCCTAACTCAAAAAAAATAAAAAAAAAAAAAGCCGGCGAAGTGGCTCACGCCTTTAATCCCAGCACTCAGGAGGCAGAGGTAGGAGGATCACTGAGAGTTCGAGGCCACCCTGAGACTACATAGTAAATTCCAGGTCAGCCTGAGCCTGAATGAGATTCTACTTCAAAAAAACAAAAAAAAAAAGTGTCATTTATCCAGGTTTGAGAACCTGAGAGAGAGTTGGAGAGATTACTTAGCAGTTAAGGTGCATGCCTGAGAAGCCTAAGGACCCTTGTTTGACTCTCCAGATCCCACATAAAACAGATGCAGACAGGTGAAGCAAGCGCAAGGTCGCACATGCCCACCAGGTCTGGCTGAATGTGGGACCAGGAGAATCGAATGGCGTTCTTAGGCTTTGCAGGCAGGTGCCTTAACCGCTAAGCCATCTCTCTGGCCCGACATACCCGTTTTTACAAAGGCACTTTTCTTTTTTTATTATTTTTATTTTTGTTTATTTTTACTTATTTATTTGAGAGTGACAGACAGACAGAGAGAGAAAGGGGCAGAGAAAGAGAAAATGGGCACACCAGCGCCTCCAGCCACTGCAAATGAACTCCAGATACATGTGCCACCTTGTACATCTGGCTTATGTGGGTACTGGGGAATTGAGCCTTGAACTTGGGTCCTTAGGCTTCAGAGGCAAGTGTTTAACTGCTAAGCCATCTCTCCAGCCCACAAAGGCACCTCTTAACTTATTAATTGTATCTTGGTATTTGTATATGGAAGCAGGGAAGCATAGCTGACACGCCTGATGTTTTCTCACAGGACCTTGTGACATCTTGGCCTCATTCGCCTTCCTTCCCTGAGGAAATGGGGAGGGTGTGGAATTACCTTCCAGGTGAATTTTCCCTTTGTCTTGGGTTTGTTGTCTCCATTGGTTTCTTCTGTTCCACCAGGGACAGCCCCTACTATTCACTGTTCAGAATGTATGCAGAAACACAAGCTCTGTATTGCAGTTTGTTGATGTATGGGTTTTGCTGAGCGGCATTTCTCAGAAGTTACATTAGAATGCACGTTTCCCTTTGGCTCTCAGGCCATGCTTTGGCACTGCCAAAAATTGGAAATGCTAATTAAGCACATGAGTTGCATACGTTCTATAGTTTAGTCTGTGATAGCTACCTTACTGATGGGAACATTTCAAGAGATATTGGAATAGTCAAATATTCGAGGCATTTATGCAGATTTTTGAACTGTGATGATGTGACAGAGTTTTCATTTGTTTTCTGTGAATTTTATTTCTCTTCAGGCTATATTTCGAATAGGACTAATGTAACACCTATTTCTGTGTTATTGAATTTCTTGCTTACTAATATAATGAAAGAGTCTGTTCTCTCAAAAGCACTTCAGAGTTTGTCTTTCAAACAACGCAAGACAGCACACAGAGAGATATAGACGTAACCAGCATCCGGAAAAAGAAAACAAGACCAGTACTCCAGAACCCCTCATCCCTGCCTTGACTTCTCCTCAGACACTGGCTTTCATGGGGTTGAAACTTATATAAGTGAAATCATCCAGGCTGCCCGTTCTGGTGCCTGGCTACTCGTAGTGAGCACTCCAGGATCTGAACATAATGCCGTGATTCCTTCTGAAACCATTCTTGGATAGGACCCCAGGGTGGCTGAGGAAGAAGGAAGGGTGGATGAGAGACCAAGAGGGACAGCATTTTGTAGATACTTTTTTGTCTGGACCTACTTTGAGAGTGATGCAGCCCATGAAAATTTTGGAAGACTATATATACAACAAGCTGTATTAGTCAGTCAGTGGCTGCCTTAGATTTTCTTTACAGAGAAAATAAGTTAGATCTAAAAAAAAAAAAAATCTTGCTGGATTGTCTTGGCCTGTTATGCAGTGGGGATGTGGACACACGTTGTTGATTCCCGAGAACCTTGGGAAGAGCCCAGAGGAATGGCCTGGCCAGCTTTTCTCGGCCTGCTTTGCCTTCCTGTTACGGTTTTGGGCTGCAAGTGTCAGTCCGTGGACGGAAACAGATCTCTCCTGGGACATATTTCCTTCCAGGTTTTCAGAATGGTTCTAGATAATGGGTGAAAAGATAGTATTTTAGTTCTTTCACTACAAGTCCTCTTCAAAATACCACTTTGTTTTTGGATAATGGAGCCTATGTTTGTCATACATTCAAATTATGGAGACTGGCTTAGTGATAATAAAAGCCTTCATTATGCCTTCCTAAGTCCTTTCACCTTCTGTTTCCATGGACATATACTGAGCATTCATTGCTGTGTCATGGTCCTCATCCTTCAGATTGGAGGAAGAAGTTAGGCTGTGTTTTAAAACTACTGACGGAGGGCTGGAGGGATGGCTTAGCGCTTAAGGCATTTGCCTGCAAAGCCATAAGACCAAGGTTTGATACCCTAGGACCCACGTTAGCCAGATGCCCAAGGGGGCGCACATGTCTGGAGTTCATTTGCAGTGGCTGGAGGCCCTGGCAACCCATTCTCTCTCTCTCTCTCTCTCATCCTCTCTGTCAAATAGATAAATAAAAATAAATTGTTCACTAAAAGAAAAAGAGTACTGAGGGAAGAAGATAGAATTGAAATGTACCCACCAGATTGCCGACCTGGTGATCTTTCACTACACTTCATCACACTGGTGAATCAGTGCTCATAACCCACCTTCCATTCTGTCAGATGAACAAATGACATCATGTCATGCTTCCAGACCCAGTCCTTTCAACTTCATTTCACTTTTCTTTCCCCAGCCTATTCACTAACCCCACCCCAACTCTACTTTGAGTTCCCAAAGAGATTGCAGAGTGTGTTTCAACTACTTCCTTTCACTCCTCTGTACAAGGTCTCTAAAGATTGGACTTGTAGGTTAGATAGGAAGGGAGAGTGATGGTTTGATATTGTGGTGAGAAAGCTATTTCAGGAAAAAGACGACTGTGACACCCCTCAAATAAGTTCGTGTAAGTTAACTTCTATTTCATTTATGGATGGCTCTTGGGTTCTCAATACTTACTTATTAAAACATTATGCTGGCCGTCGTGGTGCATGCCTTTAATCCCAGCACTTGGGAGGCAGAGGTGGGAGGGTCACTGTGAGTTCCAGGCCACCCTGAGTCTACATAGTGAAGGGACCAAACTGACGCCATGATAGGCTTCAGTAATGCTCCACCCTAACTAGGCCTAAGTTTGAATTTCCCAGAGAGGCAGGCAATGACCAAAAAAGTTATGCCCAAAGTGGTGGGCTCTGGGGGCTGAGACAATTCCTGGAGACATGTCCAAACATGCCCAAACATGTACTTTTTGCCCCAACCAACCAAAGATGTACAAATGTAACTGCTGCTTGCTTAGCCAATCACCTTAGAAGATTACCTAACCCATATGGAATTCCCCTAGCTGTGCTTAAAAGGAGCCTGCGTGCTCCTCTCGAGGTGGCCATTTTGTACAACTGGTTGACCCCTGCATGCTGGCTGATTTTGTAGAATAAATGCTCTTTGATTTTACACACTACTTGAGTCTGGGGTCTTTCTTCAGCGATTTTTGGACCCTTACACATAGTAAATTCCAGGTCAGCCTAGGCTAGAGTGAAACCCTACCTCAGGAAAAAAAAAAAAAAAGAATTATTCATTCATTGCTATGGAGATTGCTCAGCGGTTAAAGGCACTTGCTTGTAAAGCCTGCAGCCCAGGTCCAATTACCCAGTACCCAAGTAAAGTCAGATGCACAAAGTGGTGCATGCATCTGGAGTCAGTTTGCAGTGGCAAGAGGCTCTGGTGTACCCTTTCTCTCTCTCTGTCTCCACTTGCAAATAATTTATTTTTAAAAGAAATTATTCATTCAGCTGGGCATGGTGGCACATGCCTTTAATCCCATCACTCAGGAAGCAGAGGCAGGAGGATCGCCATGAGTTCAAGGCCACCCTGAGACAAATAGTGAATTCCAGGTCTGCCTGAGCTGGAGTGAGACCCTACCTCAAAAAAAAAAGAAAAAAAAAGAAAAGAAAAAGAAAGAAAAGAAATTATTCGTTCAGTCCTTACTATGTGCCAGGCATAGAAAAGGCTTATGAATGAAACAAAGCTCCTTGATCTTGTGAGGCAGGAGAGCCAGTACTAGATATTACGAACAATTAACTGATGTGGCAGGGTATCTAGATAAACAGAGCCAATAGGATAAAATATACGGGAAACAACAGAACAGTGTAAGAAGGATCAGGAATGGTGGACGTCAGTGGTCACTGCAGGGTAAACAGAATGTTCAAGCTGGACTCCTTGAGAAGGGAGCCTATGACTCAAGACTTTCAGGTGATAAACTGTTCAAATATTTGAAGGAAGGGCAATCCAAAAGAGGGATGAATCCAGACAAGAAGTCTTTTTGTGAGGGCATGCCCGGAAAGTTTGAAGTTACACAGAAGGCCAGTGAAGGAGGAAGAGAACAATAACGATGAAGTCAGAGAAGCTACCAGGAATCAAGTCATGTTATGACTTGTGGGCCATTGTTAGAATCCCATGGCTTCATCTCTGCTTGAGATGTGGAGGCATCGCAGGCAATTCAAGCAGGGGAAAGATGTGATATCACTGATACTTTCTTTTTTTGTTTGTTTGTTTTTTGGAGGTAGGGTCTTGCTCTCCAGCCCAGGCTGACGTGGAATTCACTATGTAGTCTCAGGGTGGCCTCAAACTCACACAATTGTCCTCCTACCTCTGCCTCCCAAGTGCTGGGATTAAAGGCGTGTGCCACCAAGCCCAGCTATAACTGATATTTTGATTGCACTTGTGGAAACCAGGCAGCAAGGGAAGAAGGAAAGAGGAATGGAGATCAGTAAGCAAATGATTCTGAGATGGTAAAGGATGGTGGTGGCTTATAACACCGGGGAGCACTGGACATAGTCTGGGTACAGAACTTGATATAAAGAATATGGTATATTAGTGAAAGAGGAGTTGACTGCCTTCCAGGTTTATGAAGTGAAAAACATGAAGGGTGGAAGCACTGAGATGCAAAGAATAAGAAGCAGGTGATAACTCAATAGTTGACATGCTAATGACAGGTGTCTACGCAGACACATGTAGATAACTGAGTGTACTGTCAGCCGGGATATTTAAAAAAATGATAGTTAAACCTTACAAAAGTAGTGGGAGGGGCTGGGGAAATAGCTTAGTGGTTAAGGGGTTTGCCTACAAAGCCAAAGGACCAAGGTTGGATTCCCCAGGGCCCACGTAAGCCAGATGCACAAGAGGGAATATGCCTGGAGTTTGTTTGCAGTGACTGTAGGCTCTGGTGCACCCATTCTCTCTATCTGCCTATTTTCTCTCTCTCTCTCTCTCTCTCTCTAATAGATAAATAAATAAGGAATTTAAAATATTAAAATTTTTTTTTAATTAGACAGAAGAGGTTCAAGGTCAGTATCTGGGGCATCCCAACATTATGAAGTCAAGAAGATGACAAGGAGCCAGGGAGAGGGGCAAGGGACATCAGGAGGGTGGGCTGGAAGTCTGGGTAATTTGGAAACAAAATAAAGGAGTGAAAAGGAGCAGGGAGTGCTAACTGAATCATACACTACCGAACAATTGGGCAACATGAAGACTGAAAATGAAAAATTGGATTTAGTACAGAGATGATCCCAGGCGACCTTGGTAAGAACAGTTTTGGTGGAGTGGTGAGGTTAAAAACCTTCCTGGGATGAGTTGAAGACAGAGTGTGTGCTGTGTGACTTCTCCTGGGGAGAAGTGAACAAAATGTCTGTTTTTGCCAGCATGGGCTCCCACATAATGGGCACAAAGAAACAATTCCACCCGGGTCCAGCTGAGCGAGCCAGTGAGTTTCCTGGGTCACTGTCAGAGGCGTAGGTGACTCAGAGGTGGCTCCATGGAGGAGAACTCACCACCACTGATAACTCCCGAAACCTGCATGCCTGCCTCCCCGCAGCTCCAGGACTTCCATGAAGCCTGGTGGACAGAAATGTTCCTCCTCTCATCAGTTGTTACTGTGTAAATCATCTTCCCGGAGAGGGCCTGGTGAGTCTTGTACTTTCATTTACTTCCTGGATTTTATGAGCTTTTTTCTCCCATTCAGGACACAATGTTTTAATTTGGAGAAAATTGTTACATCACCATGTGAAAAAGACCAAGAGGGAAAAAGTGAGGATTAAAAAAAAAAATCTCAATATATGTTTTGTTTTGTAGTGTTTTCCTTTTTTTCTTTTTGGTTCTTTGTTTTTGAACAAATGGCAGGTGAGGCAAAAGATACATTTTTTAAGGTGGGGCACACAACAGCATATTCATATGATGATAGAATTATTGGTACAAAGGAGCAGTTTCCAAAAGTCAGTTCTGAAAAATTTTGCCATCAGAAGGGACGTGGAAGTTAGGCAGCACAAGTCACAAATGTCTTCCTTTTCCATCAGCTCCCAGAGTCATCGAAATGGCTAGCAGCTGTGGGATCTTATATGCTTTTAGTGCATTCATTTAACCTGAGTATATCAGTTGAAATAGTAATGTGTCTTATTTTTAAAGAGATGTATATTTTTATTTTATTTTTAAAATATATATGTATGCTTTTCTTTTTTATTTTTATTTATTTATTAGAGACAGACAGAAGGAGAGAGAGAGAGAATAGGTATGCCAGGGCCTCTAGCCACTGCAAATGAACTCTGGATGCATGCACTACCTTGTACATCTGGCTTACGTGGGACCTGGAGAATCGAACCTGGATCCTTCTGCTTCATAGGCATGCGCCTTAACCGCTAAGCTATCTCTCCAGCCTGTGACGTTTAATTTTAAAAACAGCTTCAGGGGCACGGAAGATGGCTCAGGAGATAGTAGCATTTACTACGAGGACCTGATATCAATTCCTAGCACCCATGTTTTAGCCATTTAGCCATGGATGGCCAAATATGACTGTAACCCCAGTGTTGAGAGGGCAAAGACAGGAGGATTGCTGGGGCTTGCTGGTGAGCCAGTCTATAGCACCTAGCAAGCCTCAGGCTCACTGAGAGTTTCTGCCTCAGGAAAATGGGGAAGAAGAGTAGTAGAAAACAATACTGGACATCACTTTCTGGCAGCTGCATGCGCACGTAACTACACCACACTCACACGCGTATGCACACACCACACAAACTACACACGCCCCAAAACAAAACGAAAGCAGTTTCATATTCAATAGCTCCTTCTTTACCTATTGCTGAATAGGACCAGCATTAACGTTCCCTCCTCTGAGGTGAAAACTGGGAGTATTGGACATTAAAGGCATTTGTTCCAGTTTCCTTGAGGGCTTAAAAAATATAACCAAGTAAGGCATTTGCCTGTGAAGCCTAAGGACCCTGGTTTGATTCTCCAGGACCCACGTAAACCAGATGCACAAGGGGGCACATGCATCTGGAGTTCGTTTGCAGTGGCTGGAGGCCCTGGCATGCCCATTCTCTCTCTCTCTCTCTACCTGCCTATTTCTGTATCTCTCTCTCTCTCTCTCCAATAAATAAATAATAAAATATTTTTTAAAACAAAATCTTTAAAAGAAAGAAAGAAAGAAAGAAAGAAAGAAAGAAAGAAAGAGAGAAGAAATAACTCTAGCTGGTTAAACTCTAGCTAAAAAAAAAAAAGGTTCATGTAACATTGTTCTTGTAACATTTCACTAGGCTGGAACTGAATATATTTAAAAATTGCTTCAAGTTCAAGTGTGGTTAGGGAGTTCATCCAGCAAATATCAACTGGGTATGTTGGATGCAGCAATACAACTTTCTCTAGTGAACCTTGCTATGGAAGTGGGCTGGGGTGAACGTCTGCTTAGGAAACAGGGGTCTTCTGCCTGAAGGTACACCTATAGTGGGTGGTCAAAAAAGGCTAGTGGTATTCTCCACATTGTCCTCTCCATTCAAGCTTAGCTCACCCCAGTTCCAAACATGAGATTTGCCTTTCTTATTTAAGATTATTAATCTATGACTTGGGTGTAACTCAGTGGTAGAGTATGTAGTTAGAATGAATGAGACCCTGGTTTCAATTCCCAATACTGACACTAAAGAAGCCGACTCTGGTTCCCTTTTCTCTGTATGTGTAGGAATTTGATGTACCCTATGGCAAACAGAGACTTTTCAAGAGCCACCAATTGATTTTCCTACCTTCAACCATTAACAAATAGTACTTGCTGACATCTAATGAGTCAATGCTGTTTGAGTTATTAGACTTATATATGCATTTTTACTTCATGCAATTATCCTAGAAATCACGGAGGAAAATAAAATGACTCATTAGGCTACGAAATGACCAGCAGTTTGAAATATGAACTTGGCCATCACTGTGTGGGAAAGAAGGAAAAGAATATTATGCATCTTTTCTTGAAATTTAGACTTGCTTTCTTGTTGTTTCACAACAAGCTCAGCATTCAAAGGGGAGATTGTGTTTCCCTCCTCATCTGTTCCCTTATACTCTCAGGAAGTAAATGAAGAGAGAAGAGCCTCACAACAGCCCCTAAGGCCACAGATCCTGTGTGCCCGAAGAGAGTGAGAAGAAGAAATGTTATCCTGCTAGGGGCATTGCTGACCCCCTTGTACCCAACATCTACTAGCTGCAGCTGCTGGCATGCTGACATGCTCTTGTGGGTCCTTTCCTTCAGCGACCTGCGATGGTTCCTCTTACTGTCAACATGGAGGGACTTTTCTGGGAAGGCTATAAATCAAATAGGTGGTCATCTCTGCTGTGGACCTTGAGGCTTCAGTCACAATTCTGTTGACAGTGGCTGAGTTATAAGGACACCTGCCCTTCCACTTCACAGGAATGCCATGAGTCTGACATGACAAAATGGATTGAAAACTCCTTTGAAACGTACAAAAGCACAAGTTGAAATAATAAAAGAACAAAAATCATTATGGTTACAGTGACGTCAGAACGCTTCACCCCAATGAGAGAACAAGAGCAGAGTCTCCAAGGGCAGAACACGTGTTCTTTGTAAGATACCAGGGTTTGCACTCGAGAAATCTGCAGGTTTGTCCAAAATTAACTAATCTATTAGCCAGGGATCCAGGAAAATGAAAGCAGTCATGGCTGCCAGACACTTTTTCAACTTTTCTCTCACAAGTACACGTACATGTTCGCTACACCCATGAACACAAGATATACATAAGAAATGTACAAATTTGGGGTAAATGTTGACAGAAGGGGAAAAGGCATCATGCTGAAATTTTTGAACTCTTGTAGATTTGGGTCAGATTATCTCAACTACCACCTTCACAGCAGGGATAGGAATATTCACTCCCAGTCTCTCAAAACTTCCCCTGTATCCCAGATTTTCTATGGTTATGCAGATTCTTTTAAAAATATTTATTTGTGGGAAAACAAAATCTTTAAAAGAAAGAAAGAAAGAAAGAAAGAAAGAAAGAAAGAAAGAAAGAAGAAATAACTCTAGCTGGTTAAACTCTAGCTAAAAAAAAAAAAGGTTCATGTAACATTGTTCTTGTAACATTTCACTAGGCTGGAACTGAATATATTTAAAAATTGCTTCAAGTTCAAGTGTGGTTAGGGAGTTCATCCAGCAAATATCAAATGGGTATGTTGGATGCAGCAATACAACTTTCTCTAGTGAACCTTGCTATAGAAGTGGGTTGGGGTGAACGTCTGCTTAGGAAACAGGGGTCTTCTGCCTGAAGGTACACCTATAGTGGGTGGTCAAAAAAGGCTAGTGGTATTCTCCACATTGTCCTCTCCATTCAAGCTTAGCTCACCCCAGTTCCAAACATGAGATTTGCCTTTCTTATTTAAGATTATTAATCTATGACTTGGGTGTAACTCACTGGTAGAGTATGTAGTTAGAATGAATGAGACCCTGGTTTCAATTCCCAATACTGACACTAAAGAAGCCGACTCTGGTTCCCTTTTCTCTGTATGTGTAGGAATTTGATGTACCCTATGGCAAACAGAGACTTTTCAAGAGCCACCAATTGATTTTCCTACCTTCAACCATTAACAAATAGTACTTGCTGACATCTAATGAGTCAATGCTGTTTGAGTTATTAGACTTATATATGCATTTTTACTTCATGCAATTATCCTAGAAATCACGGAGGAAAATAAAATGACTCATTAGGCTACGAAATGACCAGCAGTTTGAAATATGAACTTGGCCATCACTGTGTGGGAAAGAAGGAAAAGAATATTATGCATCTTTTCTTGAAATTTAGACTTTTGCTTTCTTGTTTCACAACAAGCTCAGCATTCAAAGGGGAGATTGTGTTTCCCTCCTCATCTGTTCCCTTATACTCTCAGGAAGTAAATGAAGAGAGAAGAGCCTCACAACAGCCCCTAAGGCCACAGATCCTGTGTGCCCGAAGAGAGTGAGAAGAAGAAATGTTATCCTGCTAGGGGCATTGCTGACCCCCTTGTACCCAACATCTACTAGCTGCAGCTGCTGGCATGCTGACATGCTCTTGTGGGTCCTTTCCTTCAGCGACCTGCGATGGCTCCTCTTACTGTCAACATGGAGGGACTTTTCTGGGAAGGCTATAAATCAAATAGGTGGTCATCTCTGCTGTGGACCTTGAGGCTTCAGTCACAATTCTGTTGACAGTGGCTGAGTTATAAGGACACCTGCCCTTCCACTTCACAGGAATGCCATGAGTCTGACATGACAAAATGGATAGAAAACTCCTTTGAAACGTACAAAAGCACAAGTTGAAATAATAAAAGAACAAAAATCATTATGGTTACAGTGACGTCAGAACGTTTCACTCCAATGAGAGAACAAGAGCAGAGCCTCCAAGGGCAGAACACGTGTTCTTTGTAAGATACCAGGGTTTGCACTCGAGAAATCTGCAGGTTTGTCCAAAATTAACTACTCTATTGGCCAGGGATCCAGGAGAAGAAAAGCAGTCATGGCTGCCAGACACTTTTTCAACTTTTCTCTCACAAGTACACGTACATGTTCACTACACCCATGAACACAAGATATACATACGAAATGTACAAATTTGGGGTAAATGTTGACAGAAGGGGAAAAGGCATCATGCTGAAATTTTTGAACTCTTGTAGATTTGGGTCAGATTATCTCAACTACCACCTTCACAGCAGGGATAGGAATATTCACTCCCAGTCTCTCAAAACTTCCACTGTATCCCAGATTTTCTATGGTTATGCAGATTCTTTTAAAAAATATTTATTTGTGTGTGTGTGTGTGTGCATGCCAATATGTTTTGTCACTGCAAATGGCTTTATATGGGTGCTGGGGAATTGAACCTGGCCTGGCACGCTTTGTAAGCAAATGCCTTTAGCCAGTAAGCCATTTCCCCAGGTCCCCCGCCCTTTTTTAATTGATTTGTATCGGTGGGAGGGAGGACACACCAGGGTCTCTAGCTGCTGCAAACAAATGCTTGTCGGGGTTTACATGATTGCCTGGGGAACTGAACCTGGTTGGCCGGTTTTGCAGGCAAGTGCATTCACTGTGGAGTCATCTTCCCAGCAATGCAAGTTCTTATAATTTCTATCGTTGGCTCTCTAGTTCTTATGGGAAGACTGTTGCACGAGCTCAACAGCACAGAGGAACCCAGCTCCTCTGTTGTCAACAACCAGCATCATCAATCCCAAAGGTGCAGAACCAATGAAGGTTCTGTGTGCACTGAAATTACATGGCAACGTTAGCGTAACCGAGTGCAGGTGAATTGTCCATGCTGAAAGGGGCCCATTGATCACCCTGATTCAGGGGAGAATGACTGTTCCAAAGACCTTTTTACTTCTTTCTGTCTGCTTCCACATACCCCTACTTAAAGTTAATCAGCAAGTTTTCTTCCCTGTGTTAAAATGAGCAACTCCTACTATCTATTTCCCACCCCTGAGTGCTAGGTGGGCCTTTTTGGTTTTTTTTTTGGAGAGAGACACAGAGAGAGACAGAGAGAGAGAGGGAGAGGAAGCTAGAGATGGGCGCGCCAGCAACCTCTCAGCTGCTGCGAACTAAATCCAGATGTGTGCGCCCCCTTGTGGTCAAGTGCGGCATTGCGCCCTTGCATCACTTTGCATCTGGCTAAACGTGGGACCTGGAGATTGGAAGCGCTAGAGATTGGAACCGGCGTTCTTAGGCTTAGGAGGCAGGCGCCTTAACCGCTGAGCCATCTCTCCAGCCCAGGATGGGGCTTTTTTGTCTCCACCAGGTGCTCTTTTAGTGAAGAAGTCTTCCCATGGGAACCTAGACTCACAGAGACATGCAACTTTTTGACACTGTGTTATCGTGTCATCTACAAGCGTGTTGGGCTGTATTTATCACTGCCTGGGGACGCATGTGGTCTTCGGACCATGGGTGAGATGTAGGTGATAGAGAATAACTTGCCTCCACTTTCCAAAGGAGATATGTTTACATATGACCCAAATCCTGAAGCCCATCACAGACACCACAGATTCAGTGTTTTTAAAGTGTCACGGCAAATGAGTCAGCCAGGTCTGTATGTTGGATCTGCTAATCTTGAAGATGTCGCTGAGCACTGATGATCTGTGCTGTCCTGAAAGAAGAGGAGAGATCTATCGCTGTCAGTAACAAGTGATGAGCTGTCTCAAAATCACACAGGGGGAATGCCTACTGTTCCTGTCCCTTCTCAAATGTCATATCACATTGATCTTAGTAAGCCAGGAAGTCATTTAGTGCATTCTTTAAAAATACCATATTGCCCCCTAGAAAGAACGATACCTTCTTGCAGTTCCAGTCAGCTAGCGCATCACACCTCTCCATTTGCAGGCTTGAGGAGTAACTTTAAAGGCATGAGTCATGTTCTGGAAATCAAACATGCACACACACACACAGCATATAAAATGAACCGCGAAGAATAAGAAGCAGAGACACAATGTGGCCTTTGTGTGAGATGACAACATCCCTGGGGACCACAGCTTCTGAGTGTTGTCAAACGAAGGAGAGTAATGACAGGGTCCAGGGTTTTCCAGAGAGTGTGTCATAACAAGGAGATTTTAGGGAAGTGTGCAGAGCCTCTAATCATGCCTGTTGGGAACTTGCTAGAAGTGCCCTGTTTGTCAGTTGTTTATGTGCTGACTGGGGTGAAATCAGAACTTGACCCTTTTGTTTCTCTGTTGCTATGAAAACTTATAATGTGATAGTCTGGTGTTCTTTTCCAAGGTGTAGCAGACAGTTTCGGGTTTGCTGAGATGAACTTCCAGACCAGGCACAGTTATGGAAGCTTATAGATCCCCCCGGGGAAGTTCCATAATGGCTGAAGAAGCTGGCCTGCTCTTACAGGACCAGGCAAGAGAGAGCAAAGCCACAAGCCAAAAGCCACACAGCACAGCACACCTCGGGAATTCCAGCTAGGCACACTTTGCATATCTTTAGATTGAACTCTCAAACCCACCACCACAATTTAAGATTCGCCCGCTGGCTGCAGATGCAAACTACAAACTAATAAAACACTGAATATATTGGGGGCCATCTATTCAAACTACCACACAAAGAAACATTTGCAAAATGTTAGTGAGAGAGATTGTAGCTTTACCTTTCCTAAAAGATTAACTGTGAAATAAACACCACTGTTACTTGCAGTCACCTTCCTTACGTGGGGGACTTGAGTTTCCATGGTGTTGTGTGCACCCTGAGCGGATGACTGTCTGTACCTCCAGAAGGGATATCTTAAGACAGACCCTTCAGCTGAGACAAGTTTTATGTTAGGCTGTGGGCTTCTGGCTCCTAGAGAACACCTTGAGAGGATCCCAACTCCACACAGCTGCAGGACTTTCTACTCGTTAAAGCCTTTTAGCTTGCCAAAGTACCTATTATCTTATTTCTGATAGATTTTCCTTCCCACCTAAATCTAAGGGTTGAGTCTTTGATCTCATCTTCCAAAGTTAATTGTAACATTTTCCTATGAGCACCTGTATTCCTGGATCCGACAATTCTTATTGTCATGGATAATTGGCACAGAGAGAAGAAATCGGATAGAGGATAAACTAGAATGAAAGTAAACACTTACGGGGAACATTATGTTTTAGGAAACAGCACTGCCGTGTAATAGCATAATGATTTCAATCCCAGATTCATAGTGACTTAATGAAATAAGCAGCTTCCGAGGCTCCAAACATATGTTTACAGAGGCAGATTGAATATCACATATTTTCTAGTGCAAAGTAGTAATTTTTGTGTCCAAAACATCATTATCTTCCAAAGATATATGTAGGCCTCTGAGCTCAGAAAATACTGATACTTTGCTTGTAAGGCTCCTTGGGTTTAATGCTCATTGTTTTATCTTGGAAGACATTTGCTGTTTCCACGTACAGGCATTGTAATAGGATTTACATGTCGGCAGGCAAGCAGTCCCCAAGACTGATGGAAAGGCTGGGGAAGAATGAGGAGATGTCTTATTTGGGCTGTCATGGGTGGTGAGTGGGTTTATAAAGGATGCCAGATACAAGGACAGGGAGAATTCATAATCCAATTCTTTCAAGGCAGTTTCATGTCCCACTTTCAACTAGCTCCAGCCCCTTCTGTGTTTTGCATTTTCTGAGTAACATACCTGTCCTTAGTTTGGGAAGGGGGTGGTGGCAGTAGAAGGGTCTCTGCCAAAAGTGGAGTGGAAAAATCCTGTTTATTTGAAATCATGACAAAACTAAAGGAAAGTGTTGAATTGGCAGCTTCAGGCTGAAACAGAGCTCTCTGGGCTCGGTCCCACCATTGCACTATTGAAAAATGCTTTAAGTGGTATGACCGTTACTTTCTTCATACTGGGACAAAACACACAGCCAGAAGCAGCTTATGGGAGGAAAGGGTTTATGGTTTTTATTTTATTTATTTATTTTTTTATTATTTTAGAGAGAGAGAGAGAGAGAGAGAATTGGCACACCAGGGCCTCAGCCAGCTACTGCAGTCAAACTCCAGATGCTTGTGTCACCTAGTGGGCATGTGCGACCTTGCGCTTGCCTCACCTTTGTGCATCTGGCTTACTTGGGATCTGGAGAATCGAACATGGGTCCTTAGGTTTCTCAGGCAAGCACCTTAACCGCTAAGCCGTCTCTCTAGCCTGGTTTAAAGTTTTGAGGGGAAGTTTTATCATGGCCGGGAAAGCATGGCAGAGCAGGCAAACAGCTCACATCTTCATGCACAGGCAGCAGGGCAGCAGCAGCAGAGGTGAGGTGACATAGACCCGAACACCTTGTGGGCTGGACTAACAAAGCTGAGGGTCCACCCCCAGTGACACTCCTCCTCCTGCAAGGCACCACCTCCCCAAAGCTGTACCACTTTTCCAAGTGGCCAGAGCTGGAGACTACACACCCAAAACGCATGAGCCCATGGGCAACATTTTTTCAAGGCTGTGAATATCATGCTTGTCCACAGAAAGTTAATCTTTGCACAGGCTAAGCCTAGGGTCAAGGAAAAGTATGCGTTTTTGGATGCATGCTCTTAGGACACAAGGAACTCAACAGCTTCTACAAAGATTTCCTGATGTGGTAAGTAGGTTTCAAAACAAAATATTGGAGTCAACGACTCGCGATCTGCCTTATACTGAGAATAATAAACATTTTTCAGTTCGTCCTAAACTCCCCATAACGTTTACTGCTTTAAACTCAGTAAAAGCCACAAGTAAAGGCAGCTCAGGACTTCACTCCAGTGGAACCCCCCCCCCCCCAAATTTTAATCTCACTTGATGAGTGATCGTTTCGTGTCCTCCCAGATACACAGGGCAATACTGACACAAGACACAAGTGGCAACGAACGCAATCCAACTGCAAATATCTGCCAAAACTATCGCTAAAATTTCAACTAATGCCCTAGAATATTTTATCCTACAGCTGTAATTTGAAACCTGTGGTCCTTTCCCACGAGGGGTCAGGGAACGCTCTGACTAGTTGTCAGTGTAATGATCACCTCATCATCTGTTTGTCAGCAGTTGCCTCCCAGCCTTCCTCCCTGGGCCTTCTTCTACAAAGCCTTAGTGTTTAAGCAACATGGACCCCTTGCTGTTTAAATGATGCCCATATGTCTCCTATGTTTCTTTGCACGTAGACCTTTTAAAAATAGTTTTATTGTTTATTTGCCAGGAGAGAGAATGAATATGGGCAAAACAGGGCCTCTTGCCACTGCAAATGAACTCCAGACACATGTGCCACCCAGAGTGGCTTTATGTGGGTACTAGGGGATCCAATCTGGGCAGTCAGGCTTCAGAAGCTTCAAGCACCTTAATCATTGAGCAATCTGACCATTCCCCCCACCACCACCACCCTTTTGTTTCTCAAGAAGGTAGGGTATCATTCTAGCCCAGATAGACATGGAATTCACTATGTAGTCTCAGAATGGCTTCAAACTCACAACGTTCTTCTTACCTCTGACACCCAAATGCTGGGATTAAAGGTGAGAGCCACCAACGCCTGGCCCAAATTTTTACTAAGTGAAGAGTCAGCATGTCTAGTTGAGCGCTGTCTAATCCACAGGTGCCGAGTTCTTTGGCTTCCTCAGTTTTTGTTCACCCTGACACAAGGAGGCATGCTTTCAGCTGCCATTTTCTCTAGCAAAATTCTTTTGGCTTTAAAACTCTCCTTCTTCAGTCAAGAACGCATCAAAATTTGAGGAAAGGGATTAGGAAGTTCAGATGTTTCTTAAAAATTTTTTGAAGCCAAAATGATCAGAAACAAAGGCAATTTGGAAATGAATATAGAAAAAGCTTCTTAGCCGGGTGTGGTGGCGCACACCTTTAATCCCAGCACTCAGGAGGCCGAGGCAAAGGAGGATCACTGTGAGTTCAAAGCCAGCTTGGGATACAGGGAGACCCTAAAGTCAATGGATGGTGTATGAACTATATCTCAATAAAGCTGATTAATAATCCAGTTATAAACTGGGCAGGGTGGCACACTCCTTTAATCCCAGCACTCAGGAGGCAGAGGTGGGAGGATTGCGGTGAGTTCAAGGCTACCCTGAGACTACATAGTGAATTTTGGGCTAGAGCAAGACCCTACCTCAAACAACCAAGAAAAAAAAAAAGCTTCTGAGGCTGGAAAGATGGCTTAGTGGTTAAGGCACTTGCCTGTGAAGCCTAAGGACCCAGGTTTGATTCCTCAGTACCTACTGAAGGCAGATGCACAAGGTAGTGCATACATCTGGAGTTCATTTGCAGTGGCTAGAGGGCCTGGTGTGCTCATTATCTGTCTCAAATAAATAAGTAAATTATAAAATATTTTTAAAAAGATTTTAGTTAGAACAATTGCTGGATTTTTTTTTTTTTCTTGGATAGCAGCCTTCTTGTGGTTTTGGTTGCCCCATTATTGAAAGACTTTGCTTGTTCTCTGTTGTATGATATTCCTAGATATGTAGTGCAGGACTTAATTGAAATTGTTCACTTTAGACAAAGACAAAAAAGTTCTTTTTCTAGTTTCTTAGCATGTGTTCAAAGTTGCCATTCCAGATGGGGCCCATTTATGGGATGTTGTATTTTAAAGGGAAACATTTCTTGAAGTTGCTGAAAAATTGTCTATTAACGAAATGAGAGTTGCTGAAGGAAAGACACGTGTTATCTATTTCTTCAATTAGTGGCAAAAATCCTGGTAGCATTCCTAAAGAACCATGGGGGTTCTAATTGAAATATTCTAATCCTGTCTTCTTTCCAATTCACCCAGTGGTGTTGTAAAATAGACAAAAAAGTCTATAGAATTAAATTCTGGGTGAAAACCATTTCTGGTTTTGTAGCTATGAAAATTGGGCTGCACTATTTTGCTTAATGCATCATTTATTAAAAGTTTTTTCTCAGTAGGACAGTAAACAATTATTAGAAGCTGCTGAGTTCAAGAAGGACTGATCACATGTTATTATACACAGAGGAGTTATGGATCATGGAAAGCTGAATAATATAATTATGCTCATGCAGTGCCACTTATTAATTCTGAAGGTGAGGCTTATAATAATTTTATAATTGCTATAAAAATCAGAGCACATATCTGCATTTGCTTTCCAAGGGTTAAAAATGGTACATGGACTTAATTCTGTTAAAATGTTTGCCTGACAGTTTCCAATGTTTCGAGGAGAATGGCATCCTGCAAATGCTGAAGACAAAATATGAAACTTAATTTAAATTCTCATTTCCTAAACTTTGATTAATCACAAACCTACTCCCAGGGTTAGGGTAGCAATGGACTAGGGTGACTCTGAATTATCTTCCACTTCCTTTGAGTAATTACCCAATGGAGAAAAGATGGCATAATCCTACCCATAGGCACCTCTTAAGGCTACATTCTAATAATTACTTGAGAAACAACTTTTGTAAGAAATTGTCAGGTCGGGCTGGAGAGATGGCTCAGAGGTTAAGAAATTGTCAAGGCCAGCTTGATGTTCCCTCTCTTCTATCCTGTTCGGAAGTGTTTCACTGAGTTCTAGTTTTCCTGGCCTCTTCCGGTGCACAGGAAGCAGGCAGTTCTGTTAAAGAGACTAATGCAAGTTCTTTTACCAAATTTCTTTTAACAAGGCTAATAATATTTGTAGCAAAACAACAACCACAACAAAAAAAAAAATGAGAATGAAAATCTGAAGGGGCCTAGAAATTAATCCAAACTGTTAAACTGTGAGATAGCCTAAAAATTGTACAGTTGCAGACAGCCTAGTTGCTTGAACAATGCTAGCTTTTCAGTTTTATACAATCTGTCATAACATACAAAACAGACTACAGAATCATTCTCCCAAGTCTGATATACTTTCAATTTCTCAATTACTAAGTAGGTGTTGAAATATACATAATTTGCCTACTAATATAATGAACTTTCACTAGTAAAAGTTTAAATAAAGGGCTGGGTCTAATGGTATACCCTGTAATGTCAGTACTTGGGAGACTAAGACAGAAGGGTCTTGAGTTCAAGACTAGCATGGTCTACATAATGAGACTCTGTTTCAAAACAACAATGACAAAAACAAAAAATATTTAAAACACTGACAATTTAATTTTTTAAAAAAATTATTTTTCTTTCTTTGAGAGAGAGAGAGAGAGAGAGAGAATAGTCAAGGGGAGAGAGAATGGGCACATCAGAGCCTCCAGCCACTGCTAATGAACTCCAAATGTATGCGCCCCCTTGTGCATCTGGCTTACGTGGGTTGTGGAGAATCAAACCAGGATCCTTCAGCTTTGCAGGCAAGCACCTTAACCGCTAAGCCATCTCTCCAGTCCCAACACTGAAAAGGACTAGAGTTGGGAATTAAGCACAAGCCCCTAGGTTTGGTTCCCAGCACCAAAAAAAAAAAAAAAAAAAAAAAAAAAGAGAGAGAGATTGAAATTTACTGTCTGTTTTATAACACAGATGCAAACAGATGTAAAATCTTTTTAAAAAATTTAAAATAGGTTTACTTATTTTGAATGAATGAGCATGCCAGAGCCTCCAGCCACAGAAAACAAACTCCAGATGTGTGTCCCCCCAGTGCATCTGGCTTATGTGGGTCCTGGAGAATCAAGCCTCTAACTGGGGTCCTTAGGCTTCACAGGCAAGCGTTTAACCACTAAGCCATCTCTCCAGCCTGTAAAATCTTTTAAAATAAAATTTTGTTTACATAAAATTATTTTGTTGTGCACCCACTATATTCATACAATGAATTACTATGGGGTGGTGGTTTGAATGTAAATTGTCCCCATAGCCTCATGTGTTTGTGATTAAGTCTTATACTTACTCACCAGCTGGTGGAGCTTTGGGATGCGAAGCTTTGTTGGAGGAAGAGGTGTGTTGCTGGTAGCATACCTTGGTGTGTTCTAGCTCAGCCCCACTTGCCTTACTCAGCTCATTCTTTGTCCTTCCTCCTTGCTGATGTGCTAAGGTGACACCTGGCTATCTGCTCCTGCAGTGTTTTCTCTTTTCCTCAAAACTACACACTGAAAATAAACTCTTTCCTCCCATAAACTGCTTCTTGTTGGGTGTTTTGTCCTGGCAACAAGAAGGTCACTGCTATACATACTGAGGAAGATTAGAAATAGTGGCTCCTCTGCATTTGCCAGCCTACTGCAAGAGACGTCAATTCAACAGCCATAAACGATTTAGTATCAAAAATGTCACATTTGCTATGAAAAAGAGGCATGTAAGACCTTATATTAGGGGAAAATGGATTTATCAGGGGATGCCAGAGACACTTTCTCTGAACAAAGTTATAGAATTCAGATCTCAAGGCACAGCCAGAAGATAGGAGGTAGGTAGAGAAAGATAAGAGGGAGGGGACAGAAGAAATACAGAGCAGCTGAACTTTCTGGTGAGAGGAACCTGCTGAAGTTAAGGCTTTGTGCCAAGAAGTAGCAAGTACAGTTTAAAAAGTTACAGAAGGGGCTGGAGAAATGGCTTAGCAGTTAAGCCATTTGCCTGTAAAGCCAGGGACCCAGGTTGGATTCCCCAGGACCCACATTAGCCAGATGCACAAGGTGGTACATGTGTCTGGAGTTGGTTTGCAGTGGCTGGAGGCCCTGGCACACTAATTTTCTCTTTCTCTCTCCCTCCCCCCACCCTCTCTCCCTCTTACTCTCTGTCAAATAAATTTTAAAAAAAGTTACAGAAGGCTGCACATAGTGGCACATGCCTTCAATCCCAGCATGTGGGGGGCAGAGGTAAGAGGATTGGATGAGTTGGAGGCCACCCTCAAACTACATAGTGAATTCTTGGTCAGCCTGGGCTAGAGCAAGACCCTACCTTGAAAAACAACCGAGAAAATAAAAGCTACAGAAGGCTAGCACTCAGAGATAAATCTGGAACAGAGAGGCAAGCCCAGAGTATTAGGGAGCCTAACCTTGCACAGCCATGTAGACCCTGCCATGAACTTGGTTGTCAATCCTTTTCTCCCTCTCTCCTCTCTTTCTGGGAAAATCTCTATCTTTTTTTTCAAGATGGCCTAGAACTTGCTACATAGCCCAAATTATGTTTCTTACTCTATTGTTTTAATGGTAATCTTCAGTTGATTTTCAAAACTGCACTTGGGAATGTGTTCTAAGGTAAGGACCAACTATATGTTTTTTTTTAGATGAGTGAAAAAAATTACATTCACATATTTGTTTAGTTGCCCTTTATTCTCTAACTTGAAGTAAATTCTCCAGTCACACACAGTACACTACTCTAGTCTGTCAACTTTCCATGTGCTAATCATGTACTGATAGCTTAGACAAGGGCCCAAAGTTGGGGTTCATGAGCTTGGGGTTCTTTTGAAAATTTATGGAGATCTGAACTCTCCCAGGACTCCAATCCTGCATTACTTGCTGTTTATCAATTCCATAAAACACACTTCAAGGATTTAAAAAAATTTTTTATTTATTTATTTATTTATTTATTTATTTATTTGAGACACACACACACAGAAAGAGAGAGAGAATCGTGCACAGGGCATCTAGGTGATGCAAACTCCAGACGAATTTGCCACCTTGTGCATCTGGCTTATGTGGGTCCTGGAGAATTGAACCTAGGTCTTTTGGCTTTACAGGCAAGTGCCTTAACTGCTAAGCCATCTCTCCAGCCCACTTCAAAGATTTTACTTGAGATTTTATTGGATTTACAGATTAATTTGAAGCTGTTTTTTTCTTTCTTCAAAAAACTGAGTCTTCCTAACTAGCAACATGGTACCTTTTTCTTCATTTACCCAAGTCTTCTTTTAAGTTCTTCATCACAGTTTTATAATTTTATTGATGTGAATTTCCAGAACAATATTTGTTTCAAATTATATTGTAGTTTCCTACTTCTAGACTTTAGTCAGATATATATGTATAAATAAACCTATCCTCTTTATTGAAGAAACTTAGGCTGATAATTTTGAGATGTTTGTATATAGCAGATTAACTGAGATATATCTTCTCTTCGAATGCCTTCATATTTGTTCCAGGCAGGAGAATGTAAAGGAGGGAAATTTTTATTTTCCTTGTAATAAGTGCTTTCTTGGAGAATTTCAAATCAATCTCTCTTTGCAAATAATAGCCTGTCTTGTTTAGTATATAGCTTAATGGGAGCAGGGGATATGTATCCACAGCTGTCTAACTGTATCTTTAGAAACACACTCTATATAGATTTGGACATATTCCAGCATACTTCCTCTGCTGGTACATGTTCAAGGCCCAACTAAAGAGTCACTCATCCTTGCCCTTGTGTGTTTATCTACCTGATGGTTTTCCTCTTGCTCACTAACCCTGGATCCATTGAAGTGCACCGAGTGTGGAACCATAAGCCCTTAAGGACTGACCCTAGAGTTCAGCTCGTATAGTTTTGAAAGACATTCTGTTCATCCTGCCTAGGCAAAGAAAGGAGTTATCATTAGATGCTCTGCCTGATAATGCACACAGAGGCATGCACAGGAGAGATCAAAGACTCCAAATGTATTTATCTGCTTGATGGATCTACCACACTATGTTCAAACAGCTTTGTGCAAAACTGTTTTCTTCAATGGCCAAGAGAAGCTTGTCCTTGGTAGCCTGACTTGATTTAGAGAGGCATGGGGAAGTGCCTTCGGATGCTGGCTGGGACAAAACTGGACTTCTTTGTGTTCTCTTCGTTTATCCTCAGCCTGTAGTTGCTTGCAAAGCTCCCTCACTGAGGCTAGGTCTTCATTTTCTTTTTAATATTTTTGTTTATTTTTTATTTATTTGAGAGCGACAGACAGAGAGAGAGTAAGAGGCAGATAGAGACAGAATAGGCGTGCCAGGGCCTCCAGCCACTGAAAACAAACTCCAGATGCATGTGCCACCTTGTGCATCTAGCTTACCTGGGTACTGAGGAATCAAGCCTCAAACTGGGGTCCTTAGGCTTCACAGGCAAGCGCTTAACCACTAAGCCATCTCTCCAGGCCCTGTGTCTTCATTTTCCATCAGCAGCCTGGGCTCTTCAGCAGTGATTGCTTGTAGCTTTCTATTTCAGAGGGAGGAATATGTTGCTATTATACTTATTGTCTGGTTCCCCTCTCCTGCCTGGTACTATCGTAAATTGCTTTCCGTACCCTAATGGTACTGTATGGGTTTGCCATCACTAGTTTGATTTTTAACAGGAAACTAAGACAATAAGTGCCGTGAGAAATGCATGCTGCTGCTTAGGGACATCAGTGTAAAAGGAAAACAACACAGTTTCCTCTAGCTGGCTCCCACCACTCCATTTTCACCAGTAAATAAATAGGTCCCTTCCCTGCACCATGGGCACGAATAACAAAGAACAGTTTCAGCCATAAGAAGCTGCATGTTGAGAAGCAAAACATCACTTTTCTTTGTCAACAAATAATTGTCACCTTCCTGTCTCTTTTCTTTCCTTCCATGAAATGCCCCACTCATGGAATTCTTGGCAGGAGTACAATTTCAACCATAATAAAATAATGATAATAATAATAAATATTGAAGAAGAAGAAGAAGAAGAAGAAAAGCATTTTAATAGAAAAACACAAAAAACTCCACGGCAGGTAGTTATTAGCAAATTAACTTTAAGTGGTTAATAAAGAGCGTTGCTTTGTGGAGATCAGTTTTAGGTAGAGCTGGCCTTTGAGGAAGGCATTTGGTTCTTTCCAGACCCAGTTCATGATGCTCTGGGCGAGAATGACAAGTTAATGGGTCTTTAAGCAGGATTCTGGGGCTCCTAGGGAAGACCATCCAAGAAAAGCTCATAAGCTTTCACTATTCCAGAGGGAGGGGCTGGCTGCCAGCAATGGCTGCGGGCGATGGCCGGCGAGGGTCTGTGGCTTTCTCAGCAGAGGCTTGTGCAACTGCACTACAGTTCTCGCTGACACCTCTCTCCTTCTCCTGGCCATTGGTGACACTGTTCCCTGCCCTCAAATGCCTTCTCCACACCTTTGATCTGGAAAGAGAGACATTTCATTCCAGAATTCTCTTCTCTTCTGGTGTAATCACAGAACATGATTCCTACATAACTGCCAACTGAGAAACTACATTTCCCAGGCTCCTCAAAGCCAAGATTCTGGATATAGGTTGGGCTCCACCAGCAGAAGTTTTCAGAGAAGATTCACAAGCATGAGCTTCTTTTGCATTCTGGCTGTCTTCACTGGCCAGCAAGAATGTTTCCTGCAGGGACCACCGGGCTCCTACAGTGCTGGGAGGTTGTGGCCTGGTTTCTGACCTTAAAGCAGTGCTCTTCCAGCACATTCTCTTGCTTCTGCTGCGGCAGGGCATCAGGCGCACTGCCAGGACTTCACATGTGTCTCCACACCAGCAGCTTCTCTCAGACCAGTTCTAGGTTGTTCTGGGAGACCCATGGCTCACCCTTTGCAGCAGTGTTGTAATGATTCAGGGTTGAAGTCCTAGGAGAGATTAGCTCTCCATGAAGCTGTAGGAGATATCTCCCCCCACCCACCACCATGTCCTCAACTTTGGTTCCTTGTCCAAGTTATCAAAGACTTAAAAACATGGATTCAGGGAAGGGAAAATTATGAATTACGGGATTTGTTTTAAAGAGAGTTCAGAGGGAAAGCAGAACTGGAAAGTCCAAGCCAAAAAAAATTCCCAAGCCAGGCTGGGAAGGGAGACACTGAGACAGACTGAGAAAATCCTCCTCATATAGGGAGAGGTCTTTCTTTGGGAAAGAAGCCTCTGAGGAAGGGGCTCAGTACTGGGGAAGAAAGCAGGAAAGCGCCCAGGCAAAAGGAAATCCTTGGGCTGGAGGGATGGCTTAGTGGTTAAGGCAATTACCTGCAAAGCCAAAGAACACAGGTTCAACTCCCCAGGACCCATGCGCAAGGTGGCGCATGTGCCTGGAGTTTATTTGCAGTGGCTGGAGGCCCTAGTTTGCTTATTTTCTCTCTATCAGCTTCTCTCTCTCATATATATAAAAGAAATTTTCTAATATGGCTGAGAAGGGGAGATAGAGAAGCTCCTCATCACATAGGGGCTAAATAGCAGGAGAGGGGTTGTGGGCCAAGAGGCTCAAGATCCAAAAGCTTACCAAAAAGGGGGCAGAGAGATGCTTAGTGGTTAAAGCGCTTGCCTGTGAAGCTTAAGAACCCAAGTTCAATTCTCCAGGTCCCATGTTAGCCAGATGCATCTGGAGTTCATTTGGCAGTGGCTGGAGGCCCTGGGGCACCCATTCTCTCTCTCTGTCGCTCTCTCTCTCCCTCTGTAGCTATTAAATAAATAAATAAAAGAAATAAAAATAAATTTTAAAAAAAAGGGCCAAGGGAGCTCACACTGATTTCTATGAAACAAGATGTCCAGTTTCATAGAATGAGCTCAGGGGTGTAAGGAAGGAACCCTATTAGTTGATGGGCTCAAGAGGATGACTCAGGAAGGGCCAACCCACAGGTGGGCTAAACTCACGAGAGGCTGAGGAAGAAGCAGAGCTGTTGCTAAGGCGTTGTTGCTTGAAACCATCTTGGATGAGACTGGATCAGACCCCCTTTCTAGTCTGGCCAGAGCAGGCAAGATGGCGTCCATGTTTCTGTGGGCCAGTCCCCAGATAACTACCTATCAGGAAAAAAAAAAAAAAAAAAGGCTACCTTACCCCTACTCTGTATCAGTAAGTCCCTGAATACCTGCATTTGATCCATGTTGTGTCAAAGACCCAGTAGGGGTTAATTCTGGTGCCTGTACTGAACCTGCAGGAAATGGTATCTTCTGTCCGAGGCCCTGTAGAATCTGAGGGCAGGGACTGCCGTATTCAAAGTAGGCACACTCAGCAGGTCCGCCCAGAGAACAGGTGACTTCTCTGCACTTGACCGTCCGTCCTAAGCACTCTAGAGATGAGCACCTCCACCATTCACTCAAGGCGAAGCTCTGTAACATGAAGCAAAAGGAGGTCAGAGAGACTAGACGTGAAACCCGTTCTATCTGTAACCCTTCTCCGTCACCTGAGCACAAACTTCATTACAAGATAAAAGCCGGATGCTGACTACTAAGTTGCCTTAGAAGCACCCTTTGTGAGAACTGCCCACAACTGAGGGTTTCACTAGACAGTGTTTAAACAGGAATGAACGAAAGCTTGAGTACACATCTTATGAACATGTCCAAGGATCCCCAAGGCAGGAGTGGAAATGGGGCCCACTGTTGTTTCAATGGCTCCTTCCCTTGGATTTCTCCTCCACCCAATGGTTGGAGGGGTTGAAGTCTCACCAGCCTATGCCTCCAGAGCACAGCCGGGACCACCTCTCTCATGCTCCCAGTCTTGCCTATGGCCCCATCACCCAACTCCCTAGCTGCTTCCTTCACGGTGACACTCACTGGAGTTTAGCTGGGCCTCAGTCTGGGTGGTGACCCGTATGACGTGAACATCATTCACGCTTGTTGGGATTCAAGGAGAGTTCAACCTCTGAGCTTGGACAAAAACTGTGTCCCACGGATGGGCCTAGCCCAGCCTTTCAGACTTGATACCATTACTGCAGAAGGCAGGGAGCTGAAAAGCGAAGGTTGGCTAACTTGCTTGCCTGATTTTGTGCAATGTACCGGTGAGTATGGAATCCAGGTACTATTATAACACCACCGTGTTGTCACCCTTTCTAGCATCCCTCTCTTCCCTGCAATGTTCTCCTGCCTACTCACCGCACAGTGACCCTCTGGGCCTGAGGAAAGCCTGTGTGCTATGAAGGCTGGACTCATTTCTTACCACCTCTGCGAAGCCTCTGCAAACCTGGCACGCTGAAGTCATCCCTTTGTTTTTAGCAGCCCACAGCTTTGTTGACACAGTAGAAGCAGTACTGTGGCCCGGCAGCATGTCCTGTAATGAGCTGTTGACTTCTCCTACTCACTGCATATTGTTCTCCTGAAAGAAAGCACCATGTCTTATTCAGCTCTTACTCCCCTACAGCTAAATAAATACTTGTTGAAATCAAATGAAGACTCACCTCCCCCAATTCAATTCATTGTATCAGGTCCAGAGGTAATATACAAAATGCCTTAATCATTAAGGATGCCTGGATTATCAAATATACCTTTGAATTGCTAATTTGCTGGTGTTGGTAGATACATTCAATGTGTGGCAGGTCTAGTCAATATGTACACATATTACCTTAAATTTACTACTGTAGATGATCATGGATTCTGGGGCTTAGGCCCCCTTATGTTAAACACCAGCAAGTTCTATGATGTAGACAAGTGACTCAACCCCTCTCTGCTTACGTTTCCCAGTGCACCCAATGAAGCTTGTGGTAGTGCCAACCTCATGGTGTTGGGTTAAAGACTGAGTTAAAAATCTTTAGAAAATTTAGAATATGTCTTGACACAAAGCCAGTGCTAACTGAAGGTATGTTGTTATTATCCGGATACCAGAAAGAATAAATTAAAAGCATGGATGTCTCACATTCATATAAAGCTAATGACTAGGAAATTGCCTATGCTTTCCTGGGATACTGAAAGGCCCCATCTACTAGGATCTTACATACTTCTCTTGCATTATCATTATTATTTATTTTTTATTTATTTTGCCCTTTCCATCAGTCTTAATTTTACCTGGAGGATTGGCCCAGTATCTTGCACACTTTAATTGGCAAGAACTCTCACAGAAAGCACTGAGTAAAACAGGCAATGGGCAAATGAATCACCAGTGGATCCCACACACCACACCTGGGATCAATGAATAGACACTGTACAGTCAAGTCCTTGGAGTTATAATCAACAAGTGAGCAATCAAATCCCTTCCTTCCCACTCCAACCCTGACCAATTCATGCTTATATTTGGGGAGACAGATCTACATGGGGACCAGGGTGTTTTATGTATCTTGTTCTTGTTTCCCCTATGACTGGCCTTTATTCCTTGCTCGTCCAAGCTGGGATGGGGACAGCTTTTTTCTTTCTTTCTTTCTTTCTTTCTTTCTTTTTTTTTTTTCTATGAAGACTTCATTATTGGGCTAGGGAGATGGCTAAGGACTTAAAGATGCTTCTTGCAAAGTCTGCCAGCACAGGTTCAATTGCCCAGTACTCATGAAAAAGCCAAGAATAAAAGAGGGCAAGCGTATCTGGCATTCATTTGCAGCGGTACATCTGTCTATGCACACACACACGTGAATAATATTTTAAAGCTTTCAAATACTTCATTATTAATTCAGTTATATTTCTTACTCTCTCTCTTGAAATACATTTCCAACATAGGAACTTGCTTGTACAGGACAGCTGCCTTATCTTTTCTCTATTAAAAAGTTTCAATTCTATTTAGATTTTGAATATTGTCTTTCTTCCTCATGTACCCTCTTTGCGAAGGAGGAGTTTGTCTGAAGTGTCATCATGATAGGTCTTTGAGATGTTATACTTGGAGCCTACTTAATATATGCTTTTGAGTAAAATATTGACGCCGGCTTGAGTGAGCTGTTGGATGGCCAGTATAATGATGCACTCCTTATTTTATTAACAACACAGGCCTGTAGGGAAGGTTTGCTGCCAGGTGTCAATAGTCTCACCTGGAACACACAATTAAAGGTATTAAAATAGATCATTCTTTACAGTTTTGCTTGGCCCAGGGTATTAATGAGCCTTCCATCATTCTTACAATAAGATGAGATGAGGGCTGGAGAGATGGCTCAGTGGTTAAGGTGCTTTCCTATATGAAGCCTAAGGAACCAGGTTCAATTTCCCAGTGCCCACGTAAGCCACATGCACAAGGTGACACATGCTTGTGGAGTTTGTTTGCAGTGGCTACAGGCTCTGGCACACCCATTCTCTCTCTTTGTCTGTCTGCCTCTTTGTCTCTCTCTCTCTCTCTCTCAAATAAATAAATAATAAATAAGATATTTAAAAAATCTGAGATGATCAATTTACAAAGATAAAAGTGTTATTTTGGCTCATAATTTTGGAGGCTTCAGTCCATGGTTGGTTGGTCCTGTTGCTTTCAGTCTGCTCAAAATAATTTGATGCTGCAAAAGTGGAAGAGAGAAAGGAGATAGGGGACCCATAATCTCCTTCTGGGGCATGCCCTCCCGTGCCCTGAAGTACCTATAATTATGTCTTAAAGTTCTACCTCTCCCAGTGGTGCGTTGTTGGGGTCCAAGCTTTTGGGGAGACTTAAGCACATAGTATCACATTCAGCAAAGCATGCCGTCATTGGCAAGGAAGCGCTAATATGCTCATAGTGAATTTTTATGAAAAGCAGGGATCTTCGCTGAACTCGAATGACTGGACTATTAAACTGGTGATGTCGAGTATTCAAGCTGTGGTATGGCACAGAGACAGGAATGAGCAGACCATAGGTAGGAGTGTGACCAGTTGAGCAGGAAACACTGAACTCTAGGCTCATGCATGTGATGTGGATGGAAATGGGTCTTACAGAGGGTGATAATGCAATGCAGTTGAGAAGAAGAAATCTATGGATATTTTGAAAGCAGAATTGAAGAACGGGGAGGAAAGCCTTGGGTGAGTGGAAACCAGTAAAGAAAGAGTCAAGCTGTAGTATGGGATAAATAAAAAGCATGGATTTGGCACATTCAGAAGGAAAAGTAGATATCCGAGATTATCCATTTTGTAATTCATTAGATTTCCAGCATTGTTTTTTTTTTCTGAGAGAAACTTATAGCTGCTTTTAGGTTACATTTCTCTATCCTGGACCCATCTGACCTTATCCCTTTTATGAGCTGTTTACACTTAGATCTGGGCCACAGCATAGTAGTGGGGGAGCCAAGTCGACCCTGGAAGACATAACTTTCTGATGCTGCATTGTGTGATAATGGATGCTGATGAAATGACAGACCAGTCCCTGAAAAATTCTATGGCTGCTCTGGGACTTAAGTAAATGACCCTTGTCACAGAATCCATTACGCTTAATGAATGGCAGATGTCTGACACCCCTAAGCTCTCTCTCTCTGCTATATACCTTCTCACTCTTTTTTTAAAGATTTATTTTATTTTATTTATTAGAGAGAGAGAATGGGCATGCCAGGGCCTTTAGCCACTGCAAAAGAGACACATGTGCCATCTTGTGCATCTGGCTTATGTGGGGCCTGGAGAATTGAACTTGGACCCTTAGGCTTCACAGGCAAGCATCTTAACCACTAAGCCATCTCTCCAGCCCCCTTCTCACTCTTAATAAGAAAATAAAATCATGGCTGGATGGAGCATGTGGGCCAACCAATTATCTACCTCTCTCACTCCCAAACTCCCTTTTGGGGGACCTTGACTATGCATCTCCATGACATTGATTCTTCGTTAGCGAGCTTAATGACGTCACTCTGGTAAAGGGCCCTCAGCTTTCTCAACTATGTCTAGGAAGTTCATGGCCATCAACGCTGATATTTCTTCCCCTTTCTCTGAACTTCAAAGGTGCTCATTGTGCGCCATGCTACAGCACCCGTTCGAGCTCCTTGTAATCTTTGCGATTGCTTCGTGGTAATCAGTTTTCCTCCCCCTGGCTGGGTCTGGCGTTCCTTCAGGTCTACCATGTCTTGTGCTTTTCTCTCTGTCTGGCAGAAGTGATCACTGAGTGGTAGTTGAAGGGATGAGTGAACAAATGAATCCTCAGAAACACTGGTAGTAGCAAAGGGCTTCTAAAAAATCAGCCCAACTTTTGATTCATTTCTGGAAAACTAAAATGTATTCATAACCAGGTGGACAATTCTTTGTAGTATGAGATTAAATGCAACTTAAATGTCAAGGATGCTCATGTAGACCTCAGGAAAGACAAAATGTCCTTACAACATGGAACTGTAGATTTCAGGGATTGCCTCCTTACATCCTCTCGCTATATTTTTTTTCAAGGTGGGGTCTCGCTCTAGCTCAGGCTGACCTAGAATTTACTATGTTGTCTCAGGCTGGCCTCGAACTCACAGCGATCCTCCTACCTCTGCTTCCCAAGTGCTGGGATTAAAGGAATCCTCTCACTTATATACTATGGTCCAAACAGAAGTAGATTCATCCAAGTGGTAGTTGACTCTGAAATAAAATTCAGCTAGAGCTATTCATAGGTTTGCCCTTCCACTACTGGTAGTTGAGGCTGAAATAAAATTGAGACAGAGCTGTATTTAGACCACTGCGTTTGGAACTGCCTCCATCAGGGTCTCCATAGGAGATCTGTGTGTGTTGCCTGAGTCTTCAGTGCCAAGACTACTCCTGCTCCAAACTCTTCCAGCCAGCAACTCCTCCTATGGCATTGGCAGGTGAAGCAAAGATAAGGAGATGCCAGTGGGGAAGGAAGTGCAGGAATGAGAGATGATGGCAGTACCAGTGGGCCGGATTCTGTGGGCCTAGAGCTCCTTGTGATCACTGTGGATGGGTGTGGGGTAGGTCTGAGATCCAGGTGGTGGTCTGCAGGCCTTTGCAGACTTTGGAGAACTCCAGCAGATCTGAGTTTGCAGTGAACCGGAGAGTCCACAGAATGTTTACAAACTTATTCAAAGAGAGTTTTGGAATATATTTGAATTGGGGCATGACAGAAAGCCAGGAATTTTCTACTCTTGATTGTGGAGACTTGGAGAAAATTACCCCTAAAGACAGAAGAAACAACAGAACAGAAAACACAAAGGTAAAAGTATGAGTTCTGAGGTGGAGGAGAAAATATTAGCTCGTGTAGATCCAGAGTAGGAGCAAGGTAACTTTTGATTATAGGCAGGCAGTCAGGGACAGAACCCCAAGGAGGTGCCACCTTGCCTGCCCCGGAAGGACTAGAAGGGTGTCTGACCTAGTTTTATCCTGCAACAACTCCAGGGACATTTTTCTGCCTTTGCATGTTTTCCCAGATTCAGCACACCTGTGGGCTGAGCCCCTCCTGAGTCAGACTCTTGATTTACCAACCAATCAGTTCTCTCCCTTACCCTCCTGGGTCTGATGATGAGGCGCCTCCTAATTGGACGGTTCCTCTTGATACTTCTTGATCCTCCTGTGTAAGTCTCTCAGGCTCTTCTTCCCAATCCCAGCCAGGGTTTCTTTTTGCCTGGGCTTTCCCACTTTGCTCTATGTTTGATCTTTAAGTTCTGAGCCCCTTATTCTTAGTCTTTGTGACTAACTATTCAAGGGGGATCTTTTGGCTAGGCTGTCCTGCTTTCTCTCTCTCTCTCTCTCTCTCTCTCTCTCTCTCTCTCTCTCTCTCTCTGTGTGTGTGTGTGTGTGTGTTCAGACTTTTTCCTTTGTGAGGGAGACTTTTTCTATATCCTCTTCCCCTTCCCAACCCAGGAAGGGGAAGAACTTTTTTTGGCTTGGGCTTCCCTGCTAGCCTTCCATTCTAGATCCTGTCTCTCCCTAAAATCAACCTTATAATTCATAATTTGCCCTTCTGAGTCCACGTTTTCCATTCTTTCCTAACTTGGACAAGGACAAAAGTTGGGGTCCATGGGTTTGGGGCTTCCTGAATCTTTATGGAATGTAATTCCTTCCTGGACCCCAAATCCTGCATCATTGTCAGTTTTCCTATCAGAGTCTTGATTTCTGTATTTCGCCTTTTTTATTTAAACAAATTTAAGTGAAGTTTTGTTCCTTACAACCAGATAGCCTTGACTAATATCTGAGTCACAAATTGTAATCTGAGAAAACAAAGAAAACTAAGGTGACCAATTGTCATGCAACAATAATTAAGCACTTCACCGAAATTCTGCCTTCATTATTCATTTACAAATTGGTCTCAAGTTTAATCACCACTTAAAATATTATTTCAGTATCAAAATCTACTTTGAGCTCCTAAGTATCAAGGGTAATAATTTTAAAAACTTGTTTAAAAGTTAATTTCTTTTTGGTTTTGTGAGGCAGAGGTAGAAGGATCTCACCCTGAGACTGGTCAGGTCAGCCTGGACCAGAGTGAGACCCTCACTATGTAGTCTCAGGTAGGGTCTCACTCTGGGCCTTGAACTCAGTCAGGTGGCAACCCTCCTACCTCTGCCTCCCAAGTGCTGGGATTAAAGGCGTGCACCACCACGCCCGGCTTAAAAGTTAATTTCTATGTGTGTTTAAAAGTTAATCTGTGTGTGTGTGTGTGTACACATGAGTGCACACATGTGAAATTCATTTACTCATATGTGTAGGTTAGTAGCATAGGGCCAGGAACATGACAGGTTTGAGACTGGTAGCTGAGTCACTAGTAATGGTGGGACAATGTATAAGTCCGTGACAATTTTTTTGAACATAAGTTCCATTCATCAGTTCTAAAATGAGAACGACAACAACACTGCCACAATTGGGTTGTTGTCAGGATTAAATGACAGACTACATAAATCACTACTGCTTAACCCAATTGCCCTATGACTGGCAATTCCTTCCTTCTTTTTCTGTCATGATCTGAAGCATTCCCCTCACCAGTATAAGTCCTGCTATGTAAGAACATCAGAGATGTTTGTTGTTTGGTTTATTTTGGCTAAGCTCAAAACAACTAGAGGTTGACTTTTTTTTTTATTACTGACACTCCTTTTTCCAAGTATGCTGTTTCTTGTAAAAAAAAAAAAAAAAAAAAAAAAAAAAAAAGGTCCAGATTAGTCCCTGACCTTGGAAAGAGAAGAGGGTCCCCTCCCCCACCCCGGATGCATTTGATTAAATGCACATAGCAGCTCAAAAAGTTACCGGTACATACTGTGTACATTCTAATGACTGAGAACTATAGAATGTAGGAGGAAGAGGGTTAGGCAAGCTGCTGCGATGCCAGCCTCTTACATGCTCTTTACAGTCAGGTGGCGGGTTCCTGATTTGATTTGGGTGTGATTTGGTTTGTGACTGGAATAATTTTGCACTCCATTAAAAACCAATCAGCTGTCTTGCCCTGCAGGATTTTTGCTTTAATGAACAAGACTTCATTTTAGAGGTGACTCCCCTGCTCTTTTTTAATTTTTAATTTTTTTTTCTTCTGAGTTATTTAGCCTAAGGCTTTGCTGGGTTTCCTTTGGTGGTATCTCTGTATCTTAATTTTGATAAGGACATGAGTAGATTCTAGAATCCCGGTTAGCTAAGGTTTTGTTCTTTAGAGTGGAGATGAATTTCTCAAATTTCTTTTTGTCACTTATGCTGAGAATTCTACCACTGGGAAAGTTGAGAAATACTATACAGAGTAGGAGAGTCTTGACTCAAGAGGAGACAAATATGTGTTAATAGTAGGTATAAAATAATCACTGTGTGGAATACGGGAGAAAGAGTTTAGTGACCTAAATGGGACCTAAGAGTACATATGATTGATTCTGTGATCACAAAGCCCATGTCCTGTATTGTGTAATAAATGTGCTTTGTAACAATATTACCTTTTAATACATGGACAATAGTTTTTTTTCCCCCTTTATGTCACTGTGCCAGCGTACAGGCATTTTTGGAAACCAAACCTCATAATTTTGCAATAGTGATATTAACAATGGAAATAAGGCTGGGAAGCAATGACAGATCATGAGAACGGTCAGTGCTGAGCACATTTTTATGCTGGGCAAGAGGCCAGCAGGCTTCTACATGCGCATCCCTTCCTTCCATCCTCCCTGCCACCTTACAAGCGAGATTCTGTTGTCATCTTCTGATTTTTATGGCTAGAATTAGTTTCTGTTCCTAGCCGTGGGGCTTTAGAGCTCGTCCACAGCTCAGTGAGATTCAAACCCAGGCAGCCCATTCTGCTGGGCTACGTGTGCGAGGTGTTTGACTTGACGTTAAGCATAGTAATTTGCGAAGTCAGATTGAAGTTATTAGTGATCGGGAACTATTCTTTAATGAACGAGAACTTTAGAGCAATTGAAAGATCTGAGTCGGTGACAGATGTTGTTGAGCACAAAAGTTCCTCCAGGCTGCTTGCTTCATTGGTCAAACTCAATTTGGGGAAGGTGCTGATTCACCAGCACAGTTGTTTTGTATTATGGCCAGATGCTTGTTCCATACTTGAGAATGTTTCTCTTTGAATCCCTCTAATAGGAAATTAACAAGGGATTTTTTTTGAGGAAAAGGACTGTGTTGGTGGGGTGGGGATGGGGGGTGGGGAGTTATCTGTTAAGGTAGAGATAATGATTCTGTTCATGAAGGAGCTAAGTCCCCACCCTTCAGGGGAAGCGTCCCAGGGACTGCCAGTTGCTTTGTCTTGGTTGACACAAAACCCTGTGGTTTGCCCAACTGTTACCAAACAAGGACACGTTGACATTTGCATAACCAGGAAGTGCTGGAAAAGAGAGAGCTCTAACATTTGTCTGCATTGCTTTGGTAATAATTAGTAAATTTATTTTTAGATACCTGACAGTAATTATTTATCACAACTCCTATTTTAACTTTGTAAGGAAAGTGCCATTTTCCTGTTGCCTGGAAAGAGAAATTCATGACACATACTAACTTCTGGAAGGCCGAGTGAATTTCCACATCTTATTATGAGATAAATTCCAGTATTTGTGGATAGCAATTAATTCTTCATGCAAAAACATTTTCAGTGGGAACTCAATATGGGAATAATTACTCATTATTACCCAATATTTCATATAAGAGTGTAGCATTTTTCACATTTTACTTGTTCAAAATGTACAAAGATTAGTAACATATAAACCAAAAGTGAAAACCTGTTTTATTCTAGAAATTCAAATAAAAATTATATGTTGTTTGAATATAAATTTTGCTGGGCTACATACCAGCTTTTGTTCCCATGTAGTATGCTGAATATACTTCATCTTTGAGTCAAGTATTTCATCAAGAGAATATGACAGTGTGCCTATATGTGATTTCTGCGTTCTTAAATGGCAGTAATATTTTATCTCAGTGTATGCTGCCCTCTTCCATAGACTCTTATTAGGCTTGCCTGAGAAGGAAGGGCTTAGTTAAATCATTTGTCAGGCCTGCTGTACACTGTAGCTGTGATAAGCTCTCAGAGGGGGACTCAGGAATGAGGGAGCTAGACTCTTTTCCTTCCAGAATACCATAGCAGGAAAGTCATAAACGAAAGACATGTTTGGTAAAGAGGGAGAAGTAAAGAAAAAGAAAGGGCATCTTAAAAAATTCATAGCCATTTGAAACCTATTCTGCTCTCTCCACAGTTTTATGTTTGAGAGATCGACTTCTTGTCTATAGAGTCAGCACTAGAAATATCAGTGAATTAGCAGCTATTGACCCCTACCTTGGGAACTTTCAAACTTGAATGTTTCATATTCTATTCCCTTGGTAAGTTCAAAAATGCTTTTCTGACTTGACATATTGCATAAGTTAACAATTTCTGTAAAAGCACTAATTGACCTAGCAGAAACATTCTCTAAGTGCATAGTAAAGGCAAAGTCACATTCAAAGAATTTGATTGCAAGAAGTGCAGTACAATACCATTTAAATCTGCCTCAAAGTTGTGGGGATTGAGTTTATGGCTTTTTTTCCCCCTTGGATTAAAAAGAGTTTGAAGCCAGAACAAAACAAAGACGTGGACAGTTTTGTTGACACTCTGCTCCATTCTCATGCCTCTGAGTGCACTGGTGTGTGCTTGGATGGAACAAGGAGGTGATTATTTCTGCAGCATGTGACCCTCTCACTCTCAAGTATACGCAGGCCTTTCTCGATGATATGAAGTCATAGACTTGCTCTCTAGTCAGCAAGTCACTGAAGCATTGTGCAGGTGGACTGGTCAAATGCCCTAGTCTACCTCCAAGTTCATTCACGTGCATGTTGTCCGGCCTCACTTTCTTGCTGGCTGGAGGATTCAATTTCCCATCCCATAGACTTTTCCAGAGGTTATTCACGCATGACAGGGAGAAAGAGTGAGAAAAACACAGAGAGATTCTTTTTATAGATAATCTTAGTTTTTTTTTCTTTTAAATCTTTTATTTATTTGAAAAAGAGAGAGGGGGGCAGACACTGAGAGAATGGACACTTCAGGGCCTCCAGTCACTGCAAATGAACTCCAGACACATGCACCCTCTTGTCATCTGGCTTTACGTGGATACTGGGGAATTGATCCTGGGTCCTTTGGCTTTGCAGGCCATCACCTTAACTGCTAAGCCATCTCTGCAGTCCTTGTCTAGATAATCTTAAAGTGACATGTCATCACTTTTGTCATATTCTTTTGAATACAGAGTCTAGACCTGTTACAATGTGGTAGAAAACTACCCGGGGGCCATGGATATCAGGGATACGTAGTGACCTTCTTGAGGACTTCTATCACATGTTGCTAATAGCTTAGACAGCTCTCTGGTAACACCCTCCCATTGATATTGTGTTGACAAAGTATAAGGTAAAATAGGATATTCAGTAGTGTCCAGCCCTACTGTCTTTATTTATGGATGTCTGCGATAATGAAACTATGTTTTATTACACTTGATGGCTTTGAAAATAGGATTATGATTTATGAAATTAAAAGTTAATAGCATATCTCAGAGAATGTAGTTTAAACCTGGTTCCTGTCGTGGATAGCATCAATGGTGTCAACTATGATTCATGAACATTTAAAAACCTATTCCTATATCCAGGCACCTTTTGTCAGTTTTAATATGTGAGAAGTAGACTTCCCTAACTCACTATTGACATTTTAAAACTTATTAGAATTTGTTTCCTTAAATTGTCTCTAATATGCTATAATTCTGTGTGAATATAAATATACTGTTAGGCCGGGTGTGGTGGTGCATGCCTTTAATCCTAGCACTTAGGAGGCAGAAGTAGGAGGATTGCTGTGAGTTTGAGGCCACCCTGAGACTACGTAGGTTAGCCTGGGCTAGAGTGAGAGCCTACCTTAAAAAAAGAAAGAAAGAAAGAAAGAAAGAAAGAAAGAAAGAAAGAAAGAAAGAGAGACAGAAAGAAAAAAGAAAAGAAAGAAGGAAAGAAAAATAGAAAATAGAAAAATAGATAGATTGATGCTCTAAAAACTTTCCCTCACTCATTGGCTGACTGGCACTACTTGGGACTTCAGTTGTCCACTTCTGCGTCCCGTCAGCTTCTTTATTCAATAACCATCCTTTGGAACATGGTTTATAGAAGGAAGCAGAGAAGTTAGGACACTCAACAAATCCTTGTGTTTGTGTAAGATGAGAGCTTAAGGAATGAAAGTGTATAAGTGTGTTCTCACAGATGGTCATACCCTATTCAGCTTGGGTTTTGTTTTCTTTTGTTTGTTTGCTCTTTGGTGGTATGAAGGAGCTTTGCACCGGGGAGGAGCCCCCAGCAGGGATGTGAGGTGATGACAACGAGCTCCTGAACTGACGCCTCATGTGCGAGGTTCAGTGGTTACAGGAGTTTAACCGAGGGCATGTGACACGGTGTGAGAGTGTCTGCAGTGGTGCATTCTCCCAAGGCCTTGGAAGAGGAGACAGAAGTACGAAGGCACACAGGATATGCTTTACAACCCAGCAGGAATCAGCTCGCTCTCTCTCTCTCAAGGGTGTGTTCAGTTCAGGAGCCCAGGACCAACTGGTCAGGCAGGGTTGGTCAGAACAGAGTTTCTGAAGGCTTAATGTGGTTCTGGCAATGCTGGTCCTATATCTCTCCACTCCTGAAATTCTGGAATCTCACTTTCTAGAAAGGTTTCCTATGCGAAGCCTTTGCCTGTACTCTCTGATTTTATTTGATTGACTTCTTGGATACACCTTGGATCACTAGCATAAAGGAAGCCTGGTTTTTAGTGCTTTCTAGAAAAAAAAAAATCACACACACTTCAAATACAAAGTAGTCATAAAAATAAATATTTAAAAACAAAAATCAGGCCAAATTATACATTTAAAAAGTCTGTCAAGGGCTGGAGAGATGGCTTAGTGGTTAAGGCATTTGCCTTCAAAGACAAAGGATACTGGTTCAATTCTCCAGGACCCACGTAAGCCAGATGCACAAGGGGAGCATGCAGCTGGAGTTTGTTTGCAGTGGCTGGATAACCTGGTGCGCCCATTCTCTCTCTCTCTCTCTCTCTCTCTCTGCCTCTTTATCTCTCTGAAATAAATAAATAAATAAATAAATAAATAAATAAATAAATAAAAATATATTTAAAATTTTATTAAAAGTCTGTCAAGTACCACAATATTGTAAGGCCAGAAAAAAGTCAGTCCACACATTTATAAGTGTTTTTTTCTTTAATTTCTTTTTCTTTCTTTTGCAACTCGTAAACTTTGCCACCTAACACTATTGGGACAAATTCATGTCACAGTGTTTCCTTGGGTATCGTATCTTTGTTTCTCCACATTTGAGTAAATCAGTACCATAGTCGATAAGACCATTCCTCTGGGAATCCTGAATGTGGGATGCCTGCTGAAAGTTCCACACGAAAGTCATTGTGAATCACCTGGATACAACAATAACATCAAACCCAAGCTAAGGGGGTTCTAACTCAACTTCACCCTGTCAGGAAGAATGCACATAATCACTCTGGTGGGATTTTTCAACACAAGGGGGAAGACAAGACAAGAGAAAAAAAAAAAAAGACAGCAGTTCCTCGCTATGGCAAATTATCTTCATTTTCTAAGATTTGTAAAACCACACCACATACTTCAGACCCCTCTCATGGTCTCGGAAAAGTAAAGGACCTTGACATTTGTTCTTCTCTTCGCTGGAAATCCATCTCTGAGCCTTCGCTTGGACCTTATCATGCTGAAGTGTGTTGACTGGCCCCAACAGGCTTGTCACATTTTGCCTGACCTTAGGTCCCAACCTTTGTGATCCTGTCTGAGAATCCCAGGGCTGTAGAAAATATTCCTCTGCCCTCATGTCTCTGGCCAGCTGACACACTTTTCTACTTTTTTCCTTGTTGGATTCAGCATGATGGTAGAGCAAGGCCAAGGTTGGGTGTAACGTTTCCTGACTTCTGTAGTGATATGGAGCCCTGACCAGTGGTTGAGAAATGCCAGCCCAGGGCTTGCGCGCTGTCATCGTACACCCATGGAAATGACAAGGGTGCTTTGTCCTCTCTAGCTAGGACGACTGATTCTTTTCCTCCGTGTGGACAAGAACTAAGCGTAATCAGAAATGGAAATCGTTGGCTCTCTAGACCTTGATCAACATAAATATTAACCTTAGGAATGTTAAAAGCAGACCTGATTCATCTCTGACTTCCATCATAAACATTTCCTCCAAGTCTGTGTGAATTAACCACGCACCTTGCAAGGTCATGAGTATCCCTAGTTAGATTTTACTTTAATCCATCAAACGTGTCCATAAGCAGAAGGAATTTTATGTTGCACCCACCCTGGGGAAGGTTGTGTAATCATGAGCCAGTCATGACAGGACAAGTAGGGAGCTCTGGGGACGGACGCTGGTTTTTCAGGCTATCACATTCTGCTCTGACTTTCCATTTTTCTAGCTTCCACTAATTATCACCCTCACTAATCGAACACATAGCACAAAAGCTTAGCCGCATTCACCTGCACCTGCAGGTCACATCCCCTCCTGGCCATTTCCTCCTTTCATTAATCAACTCCAGAGTGAACAAAATAATCAGTCTTGTCCAATTCTGAATTTTTACTCTACTGTTGGCAAGGTTTTCTTATCTATCCTGGTGGGAGATTTGGGCAAACATCAGACCTCCTGCTGTGCAGAACACCTGACTGAACTTGGAAGGCGGAACAGGTAACACAAGCGACCAGCTTCGCAAGTTGACTGGTCTCATTTTTGTTTTCCTATTCTCATCTTTTCTTCCTCCAAGTTGTCACGTAACCCCAAATAAAATCCCGCACAACTTATGTATATGTTTAATTCAAAAGCCTTCTGTGTGGGAGATAGCACTGAAATTTCATCTTACATAGGTCTATTCATTCACTGCTTTGGAGGCCAGCCAGGAACGAACTCCAAATGTGAGACTGCCACGGCAACTGGAAGCACACACTCCACGTGACCTAAACCTGTCTTTCCAAACGACCAATCGAAATTAGCTTCAAACGCTCTCAAGCTGTGATTAGGCTCATATGGAGAGATAAATAGAGGCCTCAAACTGTGCACTGCATATATAAGTCATCAAAGCAATTTTAAAATCAATTCAACCTTTGACAAGCAGCCAATACCATTCCCTTGTGATCAGAATGACATGTTCAGACTACTACTAGGGGTAAAATTCTGACAGCAGTGTTTGTGTACATGTTGGAACCCATGAAGGACCCCTCCTCCTCCTCCTCCTCACTCCCCACCCCAAGGAGAACCATAAGGAAGCATTACAATGGTGTATCTGTGAGATCACTGACACATGGCCCCTCTCCACTGTGGGGGCATTGATGAACGTCTAGTGAGTAGGCAAAGGAGCCCAAGACCCGAGAGTTTACAGTGTAGCCTCGACCACATTTATAACAAGCAAGGGGAATAATCATGTCTGAGTCCAGAGATAATTGAAAACAGGTTGTTCTAAGTATGGGAAATTTTGTTGTTTAGGGGAGAGTCAGGACAGAGGGAGAGATGTCAGTGACAAACAGCCTACCGGGTGTTTTTACTTTCACACGAAATAAATACAACAGAGCTCGCTAACCAGAATCGATTCCCTAGGGATGCCTTCCTACTTTATACAAGTCCCAGTTCGAAGCCTCTCTGTCCCATCCTAAGAAGTGCTCTTGGCTCCTCGAAGCAGAGAGCAGACTCCGTGTGAGAATGGAGTAGAAGAACAAGAGGGTCTGTCACGATCGTAGCTGTGTTCTAAGTAGTGTAACTTCTAGCAGGGCCTTTCCCATAGCTCACTCATGGGAACTTTAGAAGTCATTATCTCTGTTTCTTCTTGGAAACTCAGAGGAGACAAACGAACCACAGCTGTGATTCTGACGCTGAGCCACTGTAAGAGGCTCAAAGCCCCAATGTCTCCTTGGCCTTCATTTCCCCTTTCTCTCAACCTTAACTCATCACCTGCTGTGTACCTCTGCCACCATCTGGTACTACTTTTGTCCCAGCTTTCTTCCTTTCCTCTCTATCCAGGACTTTGGTCATAACAGTTGCTGTTGGCTCTGTCCATCACTATATCCCTGGTTCTGCTCTAAGACACGATAGATCATAGAGGTACCATACCCCAAGGTTCCACGCACATCACAACAGAGGCTTTGTTCTCTGCTCTCTGTTTTGCTTGTTGGACTAAGCTCAGTGTACATTCCTGTACCTGGATAAATAATCAATAATATTGCTAAAGAGGCTGGAGCACAGCCCAGGTGAAATTGAACTGAAGGAAGATCCCAAGTATGGTTTGGCTTGTGTCCTGTGGAACATTCTCAGGAAAAGCAAAGCCACGGAGAGCTGCTCTGAGCCACAGATGTATCACAGCGTCCAAGGATACAAATGGTATCACCATGTTCGGATCATGCCAATGTCCTGCTGACCATTCCAATTCTTTTCATGACCTCTGAGGCCCTAGTTGAGCTGCCCACCTTTCCCAGACACTTTCTTCTCCTGTTATTTTAGATTCACACATACAAGAAACATGCACTCTGCTGTTCCCACCACCTAGAACACTCTTCGCATATGTCTTTGCCTATTTTTTAACATCCAGTTTTTAGCTGTATTTTTATTCTTGCTCTATTCCCCCCTTTACAATCATATCTATAAGAACTTATATTTCATTTTGTGCTCTGTTAGGGCAGGAAGCATTTGTCTTATTCACTACTCTATCCCCAACATCTAAAGTGATGTGTGCACTGTAGGGGACATGCAGCAAACAGTTCTGAGATAAAAACAGGGATCATGGGCTGACCCAATTATAGTCTTTTCTCAAAGTGACCTCCCTGCAGAAGAGTCCTGTGAGTGCTGTGTGCTCTATCTGCTGTTGTAAAAGAAAGATGCCTACACAACCCAGACTTTTTAGCAAATTCTACAAATGCTTATTGAGATTCTACTCGCAAAGCCTGCCGTACTGAGAAATTGTGCCCGGGACAATTGGAGACTTTAAACTTTGTTGAAAATAGAGCTATCTCTTTGGGGGTAGTTTATAAAAACAAGACAAAAATGAAAGAAAATCTAATTAGAGATCCAGTAACCTAGAAATTCTCCTTTTCCCCGTCTGTTCACATCCAAGCTCACCGTTTCTTTTCTTTGCACGACTGTCATAGTTGAATTTTTTTCTCCAATCTCATACAAAGACCAGATGCTTCCACTTTAAACTGACTGTCATCTCTTCCCCCCTTATTACTAAGATGTGTGTGTGTGTGTGTGTGTGGTGTGCATTCGTGTGTGAATGCATGTGGGAGCATATATATGTACAGGTACATGTGAACATGTGTGTATCATGTGGAGGCCACAGGTTGACATCAGTTGTCTTCCTGTATCATGCTCTACCTTTTCCTTTTTTTAATTTTATTTTTTTAAATATTTTTATTTATTTATTTGAGAGAGAGAGAGGAAGAGACAGAGAGTAAGAGAGAATGGGCACGCCAGGGCCTCCACTCACTGCAAACAAACTCCAGACGCATTTGCCCCCTTGTGCATCTGGCTTATATGGGTCCTGGAGAATCAAACTGGGGTCCTTTGGCTTCACAGGCAAACGCCTTAACTGCTAAGCCATCTCCCCAGCCCTACCCTTTTCATATATATATATATATATATACATATGAAAGAGGCAGAGAGAGAGAGAGAATGGGGGTGCCAGGGCCTCCAGCCACTGCAAACTAACTCCAGATGCATATGTCCCCTTGTGTATCTGGTTTACGTGGGTCCTGGAGACTTGAACCGGGGTCCTTTGGCTTCGCAGGCAAATGCTTTAAACCACTAAACCATCTCTCCAGCCCTCCCTTTTTCTTCTTGATACAGGATCTCTCACTAAATTCCAAACTCACTGACTCAACTAGACAAGCTAGCCAGTCCACCTCTTGGCTGGGCCCTCTTTTTCCTGTCTCTGTCTCTTCAAGGCTGGGGTTCCAGGCACAGGCCAGCATACTTAGCATTTTATGTGGGTGCTAGGGACCCACACTTAGGTCCTCAGACTTGTGCAGCTGGACTTGACTCTGAGCCATCTCCCAGCTCCCCAAATGGTATTTTTAAAGCTCACAAATCTCAATCTGTCTGATTACGACGTGCCATGCCCCTGCAGAAACCCTTCAAGGACTCCTGCTATGCTGTCCTCAAGTAAGGGCCAGTCACTGATGAATAGCCTGCAAGGTCCTGCATGGTCCCTTGGCCAACCTGCCTGGCTTCATCCCCACCACACCCCACATTTCATGATTCCAAACAGTCCATAGTTTTGCATCCATTTGCCTTACTGGCCATGATCTCATTTGTCAAGGGGCTGTTTTATAGCTAAGTTCCTTTGCCTGCAGCTTCTGCACATGTCAGAACTCAGCTTTGAGATGTTTCCTAACCCTATAATCTTTGGTTGGACACCCGGTTAGTCATTGTCTTTTGTCTCTCAGACAAAATACCTGAGAGAAAAAACCAATTTCATGGATAAATAATTTTGAGGGCTTCACAGTTTCAGAGAGTTCAGGTCCATGGTTGGCTGGCTCCATTGCTGTTAGGTTTGTGGTGTGGCAGAAGGTATGGTGGAAGAATGCTGATTACGCCATGGCAGCCAGGTGGGTGAGATGGTGGGGGGAGGGAGAGAGACCAGGGATATCTGCCCCCATCCCTATAGCCCATTCAGCTATGATTCATCAATATATTTCCCACCAATGAAGTTAGCACCTCATGATCCAATCACCTCTCAATCACACAGCTATCTGAGGACCAAGACTTTAACAGATGAGCCATTGAGGGGGGTATATTACATATCCACGCTGCAAGAGACCCCCAATCCTCATACCTTAGGTTTTCCAAGCCATCCATTTCAGAGCCCTTACGGATCGTTGTTCTTTGCGTCTGTTTCTCTCAGTAGTTAAGAACCTCCCCAAGTACAGGGACTGTGTCTCTTTTAAAAGAGAAGAAAAAAAAAATGGTGCCTAATAAATTATAAAGGAATGATTCAATATAGGAATACAAAAAAAATTATGCACTATGCATCCCAAAGATGACATAATTTATGGCTTTCTGGAAGACAATGACATTTCATCTGAGCTTTGAAGTGTGATAAAACTCTTCCTAGAACCCAAGAGTGAAAGTGAAATATTTGAGTCTGAGGAGACTAGCAAGGGGGTTGACATGGCCAATAGGCTTTTGAGGCCAACAAAACCCAGCAAGCAGCTTAATGTTGGATCCCTGAGAGCTCCAATCCTAGGGTCAAGACTCACCGTGAAGACTATGGGATGGAGATGGGTTCGGTACATAAACTTTGTCTTGAGTCAGGAAGAACCTTCTGCAATAAGGTGAAAGAAAAGTTGCAGGGTCTGGAGGTCATAATGTTCATTGGAGACCATTGCAACATTGGCCTGAGGCAGGGATGAGAGAGCGAGAAGAGAAATCTCGGGACAGGAGAATAGATAGCACTTAGTGTTCGAGTAGAGTGAGGGTGACCACTGGAAGGACTCGTGGGTCTGTGGAGCTGAGTGTCCTTACAATACTGCACAGTAGCACTGTTCGGCACACGCTGAAAAAAAAAAGTGTTCCACACGGTGCATGGCAGTTTGAAAAGACATGCAAAAAGATGTTGCATGGTCTGTGAGGGCAGGGAGATCCTGGATTTGATTAACAACAAGTGGATTGAAGAACCCAAGTGAGTACACACACACTGTGGTAGTTGCCTTTGTGTTGCTGGGACAAAACAGCTTGTCAGAAGCTGTTTCTGGAGGACAAGGTGTTTTTCAGACTTCCCAGTTTTGAGGGGAAGCTTCTTCATGGCAGAGAAACGCCTAACACTAGCAGGAAGCTGGGAACAAAGACTGACCTCACCTAGTGGGGAAGGAGGGCAGTGCCCGAGAGCTGCATTGTCTAACGCAGAATGAAAAGTTGTTAATTTTTTTTCAAATACTTATATGTTTAAGAGATAATTTTATTGCCGGGTATGGTAGCACATGCCTTTCATCCCAGCATTCGGGAGGTGGATGTAGAAGGATCACAGGGAGTTCGAGGCCAGCCTGAGACTACAGAGTGAGTTCCAGTTCAGCCTGGGCTAGAGAGAGAACACACCTAAAAAGAGAGAGAGAGAGAGAGAATTTTAAGTATTTTAAGTGTTTCACCTTTCTCCTTTTATATTTTACACAATGTGGCTTCAAGGAGGCTTTAGATCCCATTAGACAGCTCAGACTCCTTGGCTTCTGTGGGACAGCCCTGCTTAGATGAAGGATGCCAGGACATTCTCTGAAACCAGCTCACACTTTCTATTCGAGACCCTGAAAGGGGCTTGGGGGAAACCCAGAGAGAAAACTGAAAAGGAAAGCTCCGAAAATAAAGACATTTCACACACCAAGTTGCATTTCACCCGGGCTTCTGTCTTGCGCCCTTTTACCTTCTCCACTGCTGGAGGGTTTTTGTCATCCTTCCTTTTTGAGGAAATGACAGGAAGGCCATCTAAGTCTTTGTTCCGCAACAGAAAGCCTGCCTGAACCTGACAGCCTGATGCTGTCCCTGCTCCATTTCCATATGCTCCCCTTCTGCAATGCTGAGGCCCTGAGCCATGGGAAGGCACAAAGCGTCCCTGGAAATGCTATGAGATGGGGACATGTATATTGACCAGGGTACTTTTTTTTGGTGAGGACTGTTTTGTTGGGCAGGTAGGAACAACGTGATATACAGCTTTATGAGTCTAGGAAGCCTAAGGACCTTCAGTCAATCCTAATTCGTCAAGACATTACTGCCCAGGGAGTGCAGAAGCGGTTCACTTCCGAGCTTTTGTTTTGCATAGTTGGGAAGCAAGTTTGAAACAAGATGTAAAACAGCTCAGGGGACACAGAAAAATGAAAAAGTGCAACTGGGATTCTGATTCCCCTGAATTCTTCCAGCATGCAATTATTTGTTAGTGTTTTAATGACTATTTTTAAATTTTTATTTATTTATTTGAGAGACAGAAAAAAACAGAGAGAGAGAGAGAGAGAGAGAGAGAGAGAGAGACACCAGGGCCTCCAGCCACTGCAAACAAACTCCAGATGCATGCACTAGATTGTGCTTCTGGTTTTCTGTGAGTACTGAGGAATCGAACCTGGGTCCTTTGGCTCTGCAAGGAAGTGCCTTAACCACTAAGCCATCTCTCCAGCCCATTGTAATGACTATTCATTGAGGGAGACAGCAGATGATTAGACTCTGTGACTCCCCAGTATCATAGCCTGGCCCTCGCATGCTCTAATGAAAAGCATTTTCCTGGGCTGGAGAGATGTCTTAGCAGTTAAGGTACTTGCCTGCATAGCCTAAGAACCCAGGTTTGATTCACCAGTACCCACATAAGTCAGATACACATGGTGGCACAAGCATCTGGAGTTCATTTGCAGTGACTAGAGGCCCTGGCATGCCCATTCTTTCTCTCTCAAATAAATAATTTTTTTATTTTAAAAAAAGTATTTTCCTTATAGTTGCCTTTACCATCATACCTGGTTTTGTTAGGATCATATTTGTGTGTGAGACTTTCAAAGAAGTGACAAGGCTGTGTATGTACAGGGCAGTTTAAGAGATAATCTCCAGGAAAGTCCATTTCTCAAGCTAGACCATTGACTCCTAGGATTTAGTAAAGATTTTGTAAATAGACCTGTTGCATTAATGAGAAAGGCAAACACATCTACCCTCAAATGAGGCTGTGAGGCAAATTGAACAATGGAAGCAGTAGGGAAAAGGCCGAGGACATATTTGCCCACCCTATAATTTATCTAATCAATATGAAATGAAGTTTTGAAAAAGAAGTTTTCACGAGTCTCCTCTTGTTTTTATTTTTAGTTTTATTTGTTTGGGTTTTCTTGATTTTTTTCAAGGTAGGGTCTTGCTCTAGCCCAGGCTGATGTGGATTTCACTATGTAGTCTCAGGCTGGCCTTGAACTCACAGCGATCCTCCTACCTCTACCTAAGTGCTGGGGTTAAAGGCGTGCACCACCACACCTGGCCCAAAGTCTACTCTTTCTAGTCCATCCTACTGTAAGGACTTATTCTTGTCTTCTCCCAAGCGAATCCATCTGACTCTTTTTATTTTTTTATTTTTTATTTTTTTGGTTTTTCAAGGTAGGGTTTCACTCTGGTCCAGGCTGACCTGGAATTCACTATGTAGTTTCAGGGTGGCCTCGAACTCTTGGCGATCCTCCTACCTCTGCCTCCCGAGTGCTGGGATTAAAGGCGTGCGCCACCACGCCCTTCCCATCTGACTCTTAATAGCCCTTCCCCCTTGCTCATGCATAGAAGAAGGTGCTTTGCAGTAAAGGGGTACTGGATGAAAAAATACAAGGGATGGAAATACAAAGGATGAATATGCGTGTATGTGCGTGTGTGCGTGCGTGTGTGTGTGTGTGCGTGTGTGTGCAGGCATGTGCGTGCCACAGAGCACATGTGAAAGCCAGAGGACGTCTCATCTTTCCATCACATTCGAGGCAGAAATTCTGTGGATTTTTGCTCTGCTGTTCTTTGCTGTACTCCTTGCGCCCTTCAGCGACTTTCTCTCATCTTGGTCTCCCATCTCATCATCAGCATCAGTGTGTTAGGATCACAGAAGCCCACCATTGTGCTTCTGGCTTTTTTGTTTTGTTTTGTTTTTTTACATGGGGTTTGAGCTTTTGAATGCAGATATTCTGGCTTGAGTGACTAGTGCTTCATTCACTAAGCCATTGTCCCTAGCCTCTTTCTGACTTTATTTTAGTTTCCTTTTTCTTTTGAAAGGAGACTTCTTGATGAGGTCCTGCCGAGATGCTCGTTCACAGTGGTCCTTGCCCACATAGAGTCCTTGGACTGACTGTGACATACTCTCAACCTCGAAGCTGAGCATCCGTTGACTAGGACAATGGCCATTTGCCGTTTCCGGGCCGAACGCTGCATCATCTGATACTGCATGTATCAGGTGCAGAAGCATAAGCAGGCACTGAGCCTGGAGAGAGGAGAAACACGGCAGCTCTGAACTTAAATACTTAAATGCTGTGGATGGGTTTTCTCAACTTCAGAGAGGTATTGCGGCCCAGGCTGACATGGAACTGTACTCAGTAGCCTGGGCAGGCCTCAAACTCGGTTTCCTAAGTGCTGGGATTAACAGCCTATCTTGAGTTTTCTGAATGGGTCTCAAAGATACAATCACTCTTCTCCTGAGGGTGACCAAGATCAGCCCAGCAGTCTTACAGTGATTTGTCAACTCCACATGCTTTTTGGGGAGGAGGGGTCTTTTCTGTGGAGGGGTGCATCCCATGCTCTCTCAAGGTGGGAGTGAGAAAAGTGTCAAGGGAAATGTAACTCGTTCTATCCTACTAACAGCAACTGATCATAACGTTCCTACTCATGTTGGCATGTGCTTGTGGTGGGTTTACAGTATGTAAGACATTGCTCTGGGCACATTGCATACAATGTCATTTAATCTTCACAGCAGTTCTTGGAGGTAGGTACCGTCTTGTTGCCGTTTTATAGATGTAAAAGCTGAGGCATACAGAAGTGATTTGTCTGAGATCAGACACTAGCTAAATAGAAAATACTGAATTCAGTCAGAACTTGAGCTCGGATTCTTTTACTGAGCGTTCACTCAGTGGCACATTTGTGAGTTCTCCTATGACAGTGGGAGAGAGGTGGTGGAATTTAGCAGTCCCAAGCAACTTTATGTCAGAGACCAAAAGGAGACTCAATGCTAGGCATAGGCATCTCTGTCCAGAACCTGGCCATCTGGCAATACTCCTTAGGTATTCACACTGGAAGACGCACTGATAGGAAGTCATTTGACTATGGGTGGTGTATGTGGTGGTCAGTCGTGCAGACATTGTTAGAGTCTGGTCTGTTTGGTCCTGGGTATTCAGTTGTGGGGATTTATATAAGTTTGTTTACATGCAAATTCCAAACACTGAATCTTGAGCAAAGAAAAGGGAACCTTAAAACATACGGAATGCAAAAATCTCACAATAGTGCAATGTGGATTATATGCACTGGATAAGGTAGGTGGAAGGAAGGAAGCAAGAAGCAAAGACGTAATGAATTATACAAGTGAAACAAAGGGCACCCAATCCAAGGAGCAAGCCCTTATCAAGTGATGGAAAGTTTCTCCAGGAGATCAAGATAAATCTAGGGAACAATTTCTTTTCTGAGTGTGGTTGAACGATTTCTTAAAAAGTCTGTCAAATCCAAGCGAATCATGAAAATAGTTGTGGTTTACTATGTGTGATATCGTAAGCAATGCAAATATGTTTTGCTTAGATCTAGCATTAAAATTTGCACGTCTTTGTTGATATATAACTTTAAAAAAGAATGTCAGTGAAGTTGGGGGTTAGGTAGAAAGGAAAGCCTGAGCAGATTCACAACTCTTATCGTCTTTGTCCTCAAGTCCCTAGAGTTAAGAGCAGAAAATGGTTCATGTATGCAAATGAAAAAAAATAGATTTAGTGGACCTGAAATCATGACTCCTCTCTGAGAGCTGGAGTTCTGATGAGACCAGACTGAAGAAGGAATAAATCCATGCCCAGAATAGGTGCAGAAGGGGCTGGTGGAGGAGGTGATAAAGGTGGAGGCAGTGGACGTGGGAAACAAGAAGTGAGCATCTTGGCGTCCTGGAGATTAGCTTTGTCCTCTCCTTTTCCATGGGGTAGCTGCAAACTTAGGGGACAGGGCAATAAACTGGCTGTTGTTGGTGCCCACGAGGAATTATGGGCCCTGTGTCCAAGACATTAGTTTGGTTAGTGGAGGCAAACTCTGATCAGACACAGGCTACAATAGCCTCTCCCTAAGGAATCACGAGACTTCAGAGGAACAACCACTGTGCAGGCTAGACATTAGAACTTTGCAAAGAATGAATACGTAAAGAGGCTTAGTTATCAGAGCACCCAAGATGAGACTTTAAACTATATATAGCCTTGACAGAGAGCTGTAAAGACAAATGTTCTATACCATTCCAATCTATTATTCAAGAATTAGAGTAAAATTGGACATATTACTATAACAAAGCCCTCAACCTACCACTTGTAATCCTTACATAAAATAAGCAATAGAGAATATACTTCAAAAAATTAGAAGTAAATTCAAAGGTTGATAATGAAAACAAGAACCAATACTGACTAAAGAAATAAGTTTAGGGCTGGGAAGATGACTTAGCAGTTAAAGTACTTGCCTGCAAAGCCAAAGAACTCAGGTTTGATTCCCCAGGACCCACATAAGCCAGATGCACAAGGTGGCGCATGCATCTGGAGTTCATTTTCAGAGGCTGGAGGGCCTGGCATGCCCATTCTCTCTCTCTCTCTCTCTCTCTTTCTCTCTCTCTCAAGTAAATAAATAAAAATAAAATATTTTTTAAAAGAAAGAAGTTTAATTATAATTAAGTAAAGTATAAAACTTTGGAAGGAAAATTCCACATAATCTCAACATTGTGAGAGCTCAAGGGAAAGAAGGGAGGACAGATTTCAATACATAAATATGTTTGACCTAAATTTTACATGTTTGAATATAAGTGCTAAAATCTTGCTCATAACTATCAAAATAGCAGAAACAGAAGGCATAACTTCAAACCAGCTAAAGGAGAAACATGAAATAAAAGCTGTAAAACAAATATTTCAATCCAATAAATTTATCACAGTGACACAAGAATGAAAGATAAAATATAGTAATTTAATACATGTAAAAATAATGATTGGGGAACTGGCTCAGTGGTTAAAGGCACTTTTTTTTTTTTTTTTTTTTTTTTCAAATCCTGATGACCTGAGTTCAATTCCCCAGTACCCACGTAAAGCCAGATGCACAAAGTTGCACATGTGACTGGAATTCATTTGCAGTGGCAGAAAGGCCCTAGCATACCCATGCACTCTCTCTGTCTCTCCCTCTCTCTCTCTCTTTGTCTGTCTTTTTCTCTCTAATGATCACAGTAGTGGTGAGAGAACCTGCTGTAGGATAGTAATAGTGGACAGAATTCCAGGCTAAAATCAAGAGAAAGCATATATTCCATGAAAAAAAGATCCAATCCAGGGGCTGAGAAGATGGCTCAGTAGTTAAAGGCGTTGGCTTACAAAGTCAGCTGAGGGCTGTCCACATAAACCAGACATAATAAAGGATGTGAGCATCTGGCATTCATTTGCAGTGGCAAGAAGCACACACACACACACACACAAATTAAAATTTTAGAAAAGGAGTAGATTCAATTCAATAAGAAGTAAGCCTATTGCAAGCCTTTATAGGTACTATAGATTCATTCAAATTACTTAAGGTAGAAATAAGAGAAAAATGTATATTAGTATTGTAATCAATCAATTTACAGACTTGTTTTAAAAGCTGACAGGTGAAATAAGCAACATTGAAACTAGGCTATAAGGAATGTGAACACCAGTGATCAAACTTGGTGTGCTTAGGAAGCAGGTGGGAATGTTATATACAAGATGAAAGTTAATTTCTTATCCTGTCACCCATCTTCCCTCCTTCCCTCTTTTCTTTTCCTATCCTTCGTCCCTTTTGGCCTCTTTTCTTCCTCCCCCCTCTCTGCCTTTCTTCTGTCCTACCTTTGTAGCTCAGTTCACTCTTTTATATGGTAAATGATTCAGACAGTACAAAGTGGAGTACAGAGAAAAGTCTCTCTCCTGATTGTTATTCAGCCTTCTATTCTCTACTCCAAATGTAGTTGTGGTTTTTCAGTATTTGCCTCATTCAGATAATATATACAAGTTTATATTAGTATGTATGTATGTATATATATATATATAGATGTATATTCCTGTTTTCCTAAATACATGCGTATGGAATATGTACATTTTCATGATGGGGGATCATGTTTGTTTTTGTATGTGTGTGTGTGTGTGTGTGTGTGTGTGTGTGTGTGTTTGAGACAGGGTCCTACTTTATAGACAAGGATGGCCTTGAACTCCTGCTTCAGCCTCCCAAATGCTGGCATTACAGATGAGTGATATCATGCCTGGCAAGCCTCCATGTTAATAATAAATGTTTTTATTTAATTATATTTATTTTTGTATAGCACAGTCTTGAAGTTCTACATAAGGTTCTATTGTAGGAGTGTTCAAGATTTGTGGTCATAATGAGTAATGTATCTATGGCCATTCTTATATACATTTTGCTGATCAATTCCTAAAGGTGAAGTTAAATATGGATACATGGGAAAAAATATGAAGAGTGTTAATGATGTGTGGCTAAGTTGTTTTCTAGATGTTTTTAATTGCAACTTCACCATGTGTTATCCAAATATTAATGTAAATTTATTTCAAAAAATTTTAAAAAAATGAGTTGTTGAACTGGGAGTTGAGGACCTCTAAATCACTCTCAAGTTGAAAACCCAGGCCTGTTTTTTTTTTTTTTTTTTTTTGTGTGTGTGTGTGTGTATCCAAATCTAGCAGTCTAAGTTTGCTATAGATTAATCACGCATATTTCTCACCAGGAGATGGCTAAGCTTGAAGCAGAATGGAGCTCACTGAAGTGAGTTAGAGACTCCATAGAGAATTCCAGGTCAGCCTGGATAACAGTGAGACCCTACCTCGAAAAAACTAAAAAACTAAAAAAATAATAATAAATTTTTAAAAAGGCACAGAACTTTGAATATCTTGGCTCCTGAAGTTTACGCTTATGTGTATTGTGTTCTTCCTAATTAAAGAGAGAAAAATATCTCTTTCAAAGTTTTCTTTTGGAGAGTTGCTTTTTAAATGGGTAAAGTGAGAAGACAACAATTTGTTTCTTACCAACCCTTCTCTGCCAAATACAGACTTAACTTGGGATGACATTACATCAGTGATTCCAAAGAAATGAGATTCCCTTGATATTATCATCAAAAAGTGATTCTCACAGAATAATAAGTTTGAAATTTGAATATACTATTTATTCTAGCAACACATAAAAGATTCAGAATTCACATGTTTATGTCCTGAAAAGTCTAATTTAAAGACATTGTTTTATTCAGCAGTTTTGCATTTACTTAGCCAATAATCTAAACCCCTTTTAAAAACATGTACCACATTAAATTCTCTCAGAATTCATGCTGGAGAACATATTTTTAGTAATGCTAGTCTATTAGATGATAGGTTTCATCAAAGTAATTCGAAATATTGTTGGCATAATATTTTAATGGCTATATTAAATCTATTGAATGATAAAACTCATATTTTGGGATCTGTCATTCAGACGAATCATAGAAATGAAACAAACTGAATTAGATGGCTTGAATTTTTCTGCCTTTATTAACCCCATAATACTGTACTGTAGTTAGCTCCTCCCTGTAATTATGAAAGATGCTTAATTAGGTCCATAATTTTTTTAGATATTTGTGGACAGACCTAAGGTATATAACTTAGCAATAGTTTGCGGTATACTGGCCAATACTACATCCATTCTGATCAAAACTGTCTCCATCTATTCTTAAAAAGATAACTGGAGCCAGATATGGTAGTGCACGCCTTTAATCCCAGCACTTGGAAGACAGGTAGAGGTAAGAGGATCTCTGTGAGTTTGTGGCCAGCCTGAGACTACATAGCAAATTCAAGGTCAGCCTGGGCTAGAGTGAGACCCTACCTCAAAAAATAATAATAATAATAACTGGAAGCAGGTAGAAGTATTGTGAAAGGAAGGGAATGGAGAATTATTGCAGAATAAAACAAAACCATCCCTTCTCCCACCTTGCACAGATCATCTGTTACTCTGACATCAATTTCTATGACATGATCAGTGATGGGTGACAAAGATCCCTTAATTCTGCCCAACAGTAATTAACAGGAAATTCTTTCATTATACATCATTGTTTTTTAAATTATAAATAGCATCAATTAATCTTCTTGCCATTTCATTTGCTACTTCTGTCTTCCTTCAAGTTCTTTATTATCACATAAATGACTCTGTTGAAAGTAAAGCTTGTATTTTTATTTTGTTACTTTTAGCAATTTTTATTGCATGCTTTTGATTGCAAATTGATAGGCACTGATTCTGAAGAATTCAACCAGAGTAATCTAAAATGAAAAAGTGAATGACTGCCCCTTCTCTCGCCCTACCACAGTCCAATGTTAAAACAGGAAAGTATCTGTAGTTTGCTATATTGATGTATATCGTACTTTTATTTTCATAAAAGGTTATCATATGTTCATACATTTCCTCCCTCTCCTTAACATCATTTTAATACTATTTAATGTCAGTATATTCAGTATATATAGATCAACATAATTCATTTTCCATTTAATAGTCATATATATAGATATATACATAAGACATATACTACATAAATCAAAATATATTTTCCTAATTCACAATATATGGATAATTATATTATTTATTTATTTTTCTTCTTTACAAAAAAAATGTGCAGTGTACTTTTTGTAATTTTATTTTTAGTTTTTTTCTTTCTTTCTTTCTTTTTTTTTTTTTTTGGTTTTTCGAGGTAGGGTCTCACTTTAGCTCAGGCTGACCTGGAATTCACTACGTAGTCTCAGGGTGACCTCGAACTCTCAGCGATCCTCCTACCTCTGCCTCCCGAGTGCCGGGATTAAAGGCGTGCACCACCACGCCCGGCTTCTTCTATTTTTTTGAGGCAAGATCTCAATTTGTAACTCAGGTTGGCCTTGAGCCCAAGGTTCTCCTTATTTAACTTCCAAAGTACTGGGATCACAAATGTGTGCCACCATTACTGGCTTACAATATACAATCTTAACAGTGTAGTTGTGTCTTAATTATAAATTCAATGTGCAATGCAATAATCCCTAAACACAGTTTTAACTAGTGAATTTATTAAATAATAGTACTTATTTTTAACATGTGTGGCATAAACCCAAACAGTTATATGTGTGTATAAATACTTCTCGTATACAAGAATATTTATACATAATGAATTCATCTGTAATGTATAATATACAATGCTGGACCAGAGAGATGGCTTAGCAGTTAAGATGCATACCTGCGAAGTCTAAGGACCTCAGTTCCATTCTCCAGGTCCCATGTAAACCAGATGCACATGGTGGTGCATACATCTGGAGTTCGTTCACTCTCTCTTTCTCCCTCTCTCTCTCTGTCTCAAATAAATAAATAAATATAATACACAATGCCATAATTCTGAAAGAGAATGCGTCGTTGGATTCCTACACGTGCAGAGATAGATTGTAGATGGCTTTTGTGTACTTAATCAAGAAATCAATATTCTCTATATGACATTCCAGGAAGGATAATTTTTACTAGAACGTGCATTTGTTGTTGAGTCCCTGCTAAACCCTTCCTTGGATTTCAGCAGATCACAGCTAATCTCCTAGGTCCCTAACATGGCCCCCCCTGCCATGGTCCCCCTTCCTACCTCATCAGTGTCACTGTGCACCACTCCCCCGCCGCTCCCTGACCTCGGGCCACCCACTCTTCATGTTATTGAGTTTGCATGTTCTCCTCACTTTATTGGTCATGACTCTTGCACTGCTAATGCACCTTTGGTTCCCCTTTTATTAGTTCTCATCTCCACCACCGCTTTTTTTATTAGGATATTTATCATCAGCATAAGAGTGGTTATTTATTCTTTGATTTCTTTATTCAACAAGCTACACATTTTCTCTTTTAAGTTTTCTAAACCAGTGTTCCCCCACAGTATCCATAAACCTTAGCGCCTAACAAGTGCTCCACACACAGCGAAGGTGTAACCATATAGCAATAGAAGGCTTCATGTATCACTTCCACATTACTGTAAGTGCTGTACCCGTGAACATATGTCATCCTCACTACAGCATCATAAATAGGGATTCTTATTACCCTCACATTACAGGTCAGGAAACAGGAGCAGAGATGCTAAGTCAGCCAGCCCAGGACACACAACCAGTAAATGGCAGAACTGGGGTTGGAATGTAGCAGTCCTGTCCCAGCATCTGTGTGACATCAGTGTCACAGCATCTCTGATTTTCAATCTAGGAATCTGTGTGACATCAGTGTCACAGCATCTCTGATTTTCAATCTAGGAATCTGTGTGACATCAGTGTCACAGCATCTCTGATTTTCAATCTAGGAATCTGTGTGACATCAGTGTCACAGCATCTCTGATTTTCAATCTAGGAATCTGTGTGACATCAGTGTCATAGCATCTCTGATTTTCAATCTAAGAACACTAACGGATTCCAGAATCAAAACTGCAGTGTTTCCCCAACATCTTAATTTTGCCCAAAATGTTGTTTATTTCTAGGAGACATGTTTCATCTTTTGGAGCTTGCTTCTGAGATATTTTGTCACTGATCAGTAACAAATGTGAAAATAGTGGTCAGAAAGTACCACTTATTTGTTATGCGGGGGGTGGGGAGGTGAGGTTGTGTTTTAAAAAATTAAAAGATTTGAAAGCCTGTGTTCTTCATTCTTCACAGTTTATGAAAGTGCCTTTTTTTTTCTACACGGTTCCAAACATCAACCATGTATTGTTTCTCTGACTTCTGTTGCTCTGGCCTGGGTTTCAAATGAAGATGACAGTCTTTGATTAAATGCAAGTGCAGTGTGTGACCAGTGCTTGATAGCAAAGCTCTTTTTGCTTGTTTCCACTTCAGCTGTATAGGTGTCATCTCCCTGAGTCTTCACAACGACATGTGTGTGCAGGAACAGGAGACTAACTGGCTTGGCATTTGTCAGAAAAGGAAACAGAGGCTCACAGATTTAATGTTGTTGTTTTTTCTTTTTTTCCCCCAGACTCTAATCCTTCTTCCTACCTGCATATGACATGTGTGGCACGTGCAGAAATTCAAGGGCTCTACTCCATCCAACACTTACCCTGTTGTTACATATGTGTTCCTTTTAGTCTTTGATAATAAGGAAATAATAATATAGTACTTGGTTGGGAAACAGGAATTTGGGGTTTCCTTGCCAATGCACCAGTTTGCCAATGCACCAATACATTTAAGGTTCCCTGGATTCTTGGCTTATGAATTTATAGAATTAAAATCCATAGACCAGAGGGTAAGACTCAAAGAGACTTTATTAGATGAAGAAAAGAAAAGGTGGGGGGGGGGCGGTGAGTACAGAGAGCTCCTGCCATGTGGAAAGCAGGAGAGGATTGAGAGCCCAAATGGGAGGAGGGGTTCACCCCGGCCCCATCTCAGCTCAGCCCTGCCCAGCCCAGCCCCGCTGAGACAAAGGAGACTTCCCAGAGCAGGGACTTTGACGTTCAATGAGGTGAAAAGCCACCAGAATCTCTGCCCACCTGGTGAGCATCTATTTCTAATTCCATTGTGGTAGGTTGTACCCTCAGACTCAGGTGAGTCTGAGAAAAGAGCTGATTGGTGGACTCCTCCGGCTGGCTCAGGAAGAGGCAGGCCATGACACCAAGGCTGAGCTTAACTAACCAGAATGCCAGGATAACACTGAAACTTTAATTTTAGGAAAAGGGAACTCCTTCCCAGAGAGACTCAGGTTGTTTGGGGAAAAGCGGATCTCTACAACTCTTTTAGGCAAGATATAAGGAGAAGCCATGGTCTTCTCTGATCTCTGCAAAGTGGTGACTGCAAGGGCAGGCCCAAAGACGTTCCTGCTTTTTAATTTTCATCCGAAATTGCCTCAGTTTCCTCCTTCAAGGAACATATGGTTCATTACATATGCCAGAGTAACACTTATAACTTAGAGGCAAACAGCATGAAAATGACCAATGAACAGATCAACAATCCCCCATATTATCAATAGTATGTTTGTTGTTGTTGTTTATTTGTTTGTTTGTTTGTTTGTTTGTTTTGAGGCAGGTTCTCACTATATCCCAAGTGGACTTTGAACTCATGGAAGTTCCCCTACTTCAGCCTCTCAAGTGCTGGCATTAAAGTTGCATGCTACCACACCCAGCTGCAACAGTATGTTTTGAGTGTCACATGCCGAGCTCTAAGGCGGCCCTTGAAGGAAACCAAAAGAATAAGGAAACGAACTTGGTGTGGTGGTGCATGCCTGTTATCCCAGCACTCGGGAGGCTGAGGTAGGAACATTGCTGTGAGTTCAAGGCTAGACTGAGACACTAATTCCAGGTCAGCCACGGCTAGAGCAAAACTCTATATTGAAGAAGGAAAAAAAAATGAGGGCTGGAGAGATGGTTTAGTGGTTAAGGCACTTGCCTGTGAAGCCCAAGGACCTGGGTTCGATTTCCCAGTAGCCATATAAGCCAGTGCACAAGCTGGCACATGCATCTGGAGTTCATTTGCAGCGGCTGGAGGTCCTAGTGTGCTGATTCTCTCTGTGTCTCTCTGCTTCTCCCTCTCTCTTATAAATAAATGAATCAAGTGGTTTTTAAAAAATGAGATGCACATAAGCAAGCAATGGGTAGATATGGCCATGGTGACCGCAGAGGCAGAATGTAACTAGACCTCGAGTAATTGAAATAGGCTGGGGCGGGGTTCCTCTAACAAGGACCCAAGACAAGTGATAGGATAGGGTTAAGAATGAAGGTAACCCTATTCTAAAGACTGACGTTTCCCTTCACTATGAAAAATGACCCCACGGATGAAACCACCTTGCTCTAACAGAAAACTTAATAGATAACTGCAAGTAATTAATAAAGCACCGTGTAATCGCTGTGTGGTGGAGCAATCAGGAATTATGGAGCACTAGTCACTCATAATGCAATTTAAACTCATTTTCAGGGATGAGAAGAACTGAATGCTGAAGGACTTCTTGATATGATTCCACTTGGCCTGGATGGCATCTTCAGGGCTGTGCCTCCGTGCATGAGGTGCAGTTTTAACAGGCTGCCTTGGGAAGGCTCCCACCTATTAAATCTACTCTTTTCTCCTTAAGAAAGTCAAAGAAGCGATTTGCTCTGAAACCTAAAAAAAGGGTCTACACGGAGACTCTGTCCGTCTAGTCACCACCTATGACTACAAACACAGTGCCTCAAAGGATGGAGTCTGCCGACAGAGAAATTGCTAATCACTCTGCTTTACCACGCTGATCTTTTAAGGACTCAGGGCAAACAAGCACACATTGTTAGGTCGTGACGGGCTGCCAAGATGGAGTCACCAAGGTCAGCAGAATGGTGGCAGAGGCATAGTAAAGTGTATTATCCACATTCTTCAAGAAACTACCAGTCATTATCTCCTCCTTGCCTAACAATGTCCCAGGCCATGGTTTCCAGCCCCCTTATCTCCTAAGTCACATGGTCACTGTTCCGGTGTCACACCCTGGCTATTTTAAATGGTTAATGTAACAATCTCCCCTAAAGGAACTTCTCTGTTCAACTTAACAAACCAGTTCTTTTGCCTTCCTCACCTTCCGGCCAACTGAAAGAGCCCTATAACGCCCACTACCTGAAAACTCAGTTTGGCTATGCTCCTCTCTTGTGAGTTGGCCCTGGCAGCTTGTGCCTTTCCCGAATAAAAGCTTTCATCTTTGCCTCAGAGTGGTCTGCGTGGTCATGGTCACCCCCGAAACTTACACATATAGAGCCCACAGTTTAGATCTAGAGATCTTCTGATTTGTGGGTTCACTGCAGTGTGTCAGAAGAAATTCTGCATCTTCCCTTTTGACTAGCGTCTCTCTGCTTCTCCCTCTCTCTTATAAATAAATGAATCAAGTGGTTTTTAAAAAATGAGATGCACATAAGCAAGCAATGGGTAGACATGGCCATGGTGACCGCAGAGGCAGAATGTAACTAGACCTCGAGTAATTGAAATAGGCTGGGGCGGGGTTTTTCTAACAAGGATCCAAGACAAGTGATAGGATAGGGTTAAGAATGAAGGTAACCCTATTCTAAAGACTGACGTTTCCCTTCACTATGAAAAATGACCCCACGGATGAAACCACCTTGCTCTAACAGAAAACTTAATAGATAACTGCAAGTAATTAATAAAGCACCGTGTAATCACTGTGTGGTGGAGCAATCAGGAATTATGGAGCACTAGTCACTCATAATGCAATTTAAACTCATTTTCAGGGATGAGAAGAACTGAATGCTGAAGGACTTCTTGATATGATTCCACTTGGCCTGGATGGCATCTTCAGGGCTGTGCCTCCGTGCATGAGGTGCAGTTTTAACAGGCTGCCTTGGGAAGGCTCCCACCTATTAAATCTACTCTTTTCTCCTTAAGAAAGTCAAAGAAGCGATTTGCTCTGAAACCTAAAAAAAGGGTCTACACGGAGACTCTGTCCGTCTAGTCACCTCCTATGACTACAAACACAATGCCTCAAAGGATGGAGTCTGCCGACAGAGAAATTGCTAATCACTCTGCTTTACCACGCTGATCTTTTAAGGACTCAGGGCAAACAAGCACACATATTGTTAAGTCATGACGGGCTGCCAAGATGGAGTCACCAAGGTCAGCAGAATGGTGGCAGAGGCATATAGTAAAGTGGATTATCCACATTCCTCAAGAAACTACCAGTCATTATCTCCTCCTTGCCTAACAATGTCCCAGGCCATGGTTTCCAGCCCCCTTATCTCCTAAGTCACATGGTCACTGTTCCGGTGTCACACCCTGGCTATTTTAAATGGTTAATGTAACAATCTCCCCTAAAGGAACTTCTCTGTTCAACTTAACAAACCAGTTCTTTTGCCTTCCTCACCTTCCAGCCAACTGAAAGAGCCCTATAACACCCACTACCTGAAAACTCAGTTTGGCTATGCTCCTCTCTTGTGAGTTGGCCCTGGCAGCTTGTGCCTTTCCCGAATAAAAGCTTTCATCTTTGCCTCAGAGTGGTCTGCGTGGTCATGGTCACCCCCGAAACTTACACATATAGAGCCCACAGTTTAGATCTAGAGATCTTCTGATTTGTGGGTTCACTGCAGTGTGTCAGAAGAAATTCTGCATCTTCCCTTTTGACTAGCATGGTAAGGAGGTGATCTGCCTTTAAAACTGTGCTTGTTGGGCTGGAGAGATGGTTTAGCAGTTAAGGCATTTGCCTGCAAAGCCAAAGGGTCCTGGTTCAATTCTCTAGGATCCATGTAAGCCAGATGCACAAGGGAGCACATCCATCTGGAGTTCATTTGCAGTAGTGGCTGGAGGCCCTGGCACACCCATTCTCTCCCTCCCTTTCTCTCTCTCTCTGCCTCTTTCTCTCTTTCACATAAATAAAATATTTCTTTTTTTAAAAAAAGTGCTTGCCTACACTGGCAATTGTCTTCTATTTATATGGGTACAGAGTAATGAGGTAATCTCCATAGAGTTGTAAAAGAAAGAACCTACACGTAGGGCTATCCACAAGGGCCACATACTCGGGGCATCAGGTAAAAGAAAATTGTCCTTATTATTACTTTCACTTTTATGGTCTCAGATGTGTTGAGAACATTTGAAAGGACAAGGTGACCCTGTGAAGGAAAGAGGAAACTCTTAACCATTTGCTGGTTGTCTATTGTATGCTCCCAGGGGGGGGCTTAATTGTTTTGCAAAGACCGGTCTCACTTTTGCTGAAAAGCAATGTTCTCTGCAAAGACTGAGCCTATGTGTGTTTCTTATGTAATCTGAAGGATCTTTAGGAAAACAAAGAGACATGTTTTTGACATTAAATGTGGACATCAATTTCTGCTACTGATTTCAACCCTAATTTGAAATAATAGGCTTTGACCTAATGCTACAGATTTGAGATAATAGAGAGCTAGCCTTTTCATATCTAGGCTGGTGACAAAACTCAAGTTGTTATTTTGACCTTTGCCTGTGTAAATATACGCAAGTTATTTTGGACGTCCCTCAAATGCTCTTATTTAAGTCAGTTTTCACGGTGTTGCCCTTGAGGAAAGATTTGCTTTTTGCTTGTGTTAGAAACTGTAGTTCTCTGATGGCTTTCTGTGATTAGCACTTGTTGGGCACTGAAAGTGTTTCTTATCCGGACGATATAATTGGATCTCCTATGTTTTGTGTCTTCAAATGTATTGCTGAGTGGCCACCTGAGAAAGCATTTTGGCAAAACACTTGTTAATGGATTTTTTTTTTTCTTATCCTAGGTTTATTTCTAATGCAACGATAATCACAGATATTTCCAAAGTGCTTTTTATGCTTTTAAAGCAGCATCCTTTACAAACTAACTAGCATTCTGGAATCACTGGTCCCATCATACTGTGGAACTTTCCAATAGCAGCAGCAAGAGGAGGAACCTGGTGAGGGCCCCAGGAAGACACAAGAGGGGGGCTGGGCTGCCAGAGAATCTCTGCTGCTGGGAACCCCAGTCCTGGCCTTCAAGCAGAATGCAAATAAGCCCTCCGGGAATGAAGCACTCTTGTCTGAGACTTGGGCTCCTGCTGTCTCTTACTTTTCCTTTGCACATGAAGATCTGCCATCCGGGTCAATGGGTCAGTTTTAGTTGTGGAGAGGCATTCACATTGTGGCTGAAGGAGATCCAGGGGACTTAGCACCTAGACTATGGAAAAGTCAGTGATTTTTGTTGTTGTTGTTGTTGTTGTTGTTGTGCACTTTCTGTTTGCTTTGTTTTAGACAGGCTATCTTATGTAGCCACTCCTCCATGTCCCAAGTGCACAGACATAAGCTACCATGCCTAGCACTTTTGCACTGTTTTTTTAATTATTTTTAAATATTTTATTTCTTTTGTTTGTTTATTTGAGAAAGAAGCAGGGAGAGGTGGACAGACAGATAGAGAGAGGATGGGCATGCCAGGGCCTCCAGCCACTGTAAACGAACTCCAGATGCATGTGCCACCTTGTGCAACTGGTTTATGTGGGTGCTGGGGAATCAAACCTAGGTCCTTAGGCTTTGCAGGCAAGAACCTTAACCACTAAGCCATCTCTCCAGTCCCATTTTAAAAGAATATTTTATTTGCTTATTGGAAAGAGAGAGAGAAGCAAATAGAAGGATGCACCAAGGCCTCCAGCCACTGCAAATGAACTCCAAATGCATGTGCCACTTTGTGCATTGGGCTTATGTGGGTCCTGGGGAATCAAACCTGAGTCCTTAAACCTCACAGGCAAGCACCTTAACCACAAAGCCATCTCTCCAGTCTCCGCTATTTTGATGGAGTATATGTCCTTTCACTTTTCTTATTTCCTGAATGGTTAGTTTTGCCTGCAGTTTTTAAAATAGGCATCCTACATTGCAAAATACAAAAAAAAAAAAAAAAAAAAAAAAAAAAAAACTTTGATATTTCACAATCATGTTTAACAGGTTATACCAAAAAGGTTTTTTGATTCATATTTGACTTGGTGGTATAGTAGAAAAGTTGTAGAGAAATGAGACTGTTAATGGGTAAAATTATCCAATTATACATTTATTTCATATAAGTTGTATGCAATTTCTAAGTCTCCCACTTTTCCTTTACATTGTACGTGTATATGAAAGGTATGTAAGATGAGTAATGTGTGTGTGTGTGTGTGTGTTTAGAAAATAGCACTAACACACAAATAACAAAATAACATGCCCTAGCAACCATGTGCATAGGGCAGAATTGGTATGTAATATAAAACTTATCATTGATATGGTTAAAACAATTAAAGCTACTGAGGACAACACTTTATTGACAAGTCAATGCAGATAAATTCGAGTAGCCAGGGTATGTCTTTAGAAACATGTCTTTTCATATTCAGTGAGAAGGTCTGTGGGTGTAGCATGGAGACACTTTATCTCTTAGAACTCGTGATTTATGCCTCCATGTCTCTGGATGGTCACTTGGATGAAGCAGATGAAATGGGTATGCTGAGATAGTAGCAGGAAATGAGGAGCAGCTGTGCATCTTGAACAAGTTAAAGCTCAAATGTGGGGCTGGAACGATGGCTTAGCAGTTAAGGCATTTGCCTGCAAAGCCAAAGGATCCTGGTTCAGTTCTCCAGGACCCATGTAAGCAAGCTGCACAAGGGGGTGCATGCATCTGGGGTTCATTTGCAGTGGCTGGAGGCCCTGACACACCCATTCTCTCTCTCAAATAAATAAATTAATTAATAAAACATATTTAAAATTTTTATTTAAAAAAGCTCGAATGTGAACAGGCACATATACTAGAAATTTGAAACCTCATCAGGGTACAACTCAAAAGGATATGATTATGTGAACACATTTACGTAACTGCAAGAGAACAGGAATTAGAACAGCGATAGTGATACAGGAACTGCAGTTGCAATGCATCAATATATGTTGGTGTAGCGACTTTCTCGTTGCTGGGATAAAGCACCCAACCAAAAGCAACTGATGATGGGAGGAAAGTTGTTATTTTGATTTAAAGTCTCCAGCGGAAGCTCCATGATGGCAGCGGCATGAGCAGAGGCTGGACCTCACCTCTGCCACAGCAGGTGGAAAAGAGCCCCAGGAGCATGAGCTGATCTCAGGCCAGGAGTTGCTGGCTGTAATAGCCCTAAAGCCCGTCCCAGCAACACACCTAAGGCTCCATCTCCCAAATTACCATGGAGCTGGGGACCAAGCATCCAAAGCACGTGAGTCTATGGAGACATTTGATTCAGACCACCACCTATGCCAACACACCAATATGATACAGGAATTTTGGCATGTCCCCAGATTCTTGTCTTATGAGTTCAACAAATGAAATCTGCGGGCCAGAGGATGGGATTCAGAAAGATGTGGTTGAGCTTTAGAAGGTGAGGGCTTTAAAAGAGAAGAGGAGTTTACGGGGAGGAAGGAACATAGCTCTTGCACAAGGAGGTGAGAGGGGGTTTCAGAAGCTTACCTCCACACTCAAGGTGGGTTCTTTCTTTCCTTCCTTCCTTCCTTCCTTCCTTCCTTCCTCCCTCCCTCCCTCCCTCCCTCCCTCCCTCCCTCCCTCTTTCTTTCTTTCTTTCTTTCTTTCTTTCTTTCTTTCTTTCTTTCTTTCTTTCTTTCTTTCTTTCTTTCTTGTATGGCACAATACAGGCCTGGTCCTAGCCAGACCACATGGCAGAAGACAATAGGAAGTGGCTTCTGTAAAAATGGCGTTTTGCGCAGGCTTGATGTGACAACAGTTACAGCCCCATGCTCGCGAGAAGCCTACTACGAGATGTCCTGTCCAGAGACAAGCTGTCATTGGTCACCAAAAGGGGACCGCCCCATACAAGGATTAACAGCCCCTTAAAACCCATGTACACTTCCTGAATAAACGAGTTTGTGGGTTCTCGCTCCCACTTTCACCCAACTCCCGGAGTCTGTGTCGTGACTCCGCGCTGCTCACCCCAATTCGGCAGAGACCCTATTGTCCCTCCTGAGCTGGCCTTGGGGGGGGACCCCAACACTTTCTTTCTTTCTTTCTTTCTTTCTTTCTTTCTTTCTTTCTTTCTTTCTTTCTTTTTTTTTTCTGAGGTAGGGTCTTGCTCTATCAGGCTGACTTGGAATTCACTATGTAATCTCAAGGTGGCCTTGAACTCACGGAGATCCTCCTACCTCTGCCTCCCGAGTGCTGGGATTAAAGGCGTGCGCCACCACGCCCGGCTCTTTCTCTCTGTCTCTTTTTAAGGTGAGCTGCCTAGATGGGCACCTGGGCTAGCTAGTCTAGTCCTGACATCAGATATATGGGGCCAGAATTTCTGGGAAAAGGGCAAGCTTCCAAGAAATCTTAATTCTCTAGGAAAGGCCTTCTCAGAAGAGAGTGATAGGACTCCTTAAGAGGGCAGAGATAAGGAAAGGCCAGACCCTTCTGACATTTCTGATCTAATGTGAAATATTCTAGATTTTCCCTTACAGCTCCATGGATTATTCTTACACTTAACCAAGAGAAAGCTATTCCCTTTAGGGCTCTGTCACCTCTAAATTGCCTCAGTTGCACCTCAGAACTCCTTCTCATGCCCCCAGTTATTCCCTTTCCTAACTGCCAGCAACATAAACTTGTCTGTTTTTCTAGACTTTAAAAGCACGGAGTGAAGTGTTACGTATTGTTTTGAGTCAGCTTCCAGGCTTTGTCAAGCTGTCGTCATAGGCTGACTTTAACTGCTGAATAATGTGCTGCATACAAGTCGTGTTTCTCTGGTCTTGATGAGAATTATGCTGTCTCTAGTTTGGGTTATTATGAAGGCTGATGTTAAGAACATTTCTTTCTTGTGTTTGTTATTTGATATGTAAATATTTGCACTTCCTTAGAGAGGCTGTGTCCTTATAATTTCAGTTTTAGCAGAGACTGCTAACAGTTTACTCTTCCATCAGCAGAGCATTGGGTTTCCTATTATTCTGCATACACATAACATTTGGTATTAGCCGTTGTGGCAGAAACTTAAGTTTTCTTATTTATTTATTTATTTATTTATTTATTTATTTATTTATTTGTGTGTGTGTGTGCATGTGTGCACATGGGCATGCCAGGGCCTCTTGTCCCTACAAAGGACAAAAAAGGTAATACTATTTTTGTCTCTGCCTTATATGAGCAGCTTGGGACTTGAACCAGGGCCTGCAGGTTTTGTGAGCAAGTATCTTTAACCAGGGAGCCATCTTCCCAGCTCCAAAATGACATCTTTATTTATTTATTTTTACTTTTTTTTTTTAACTGACTTCCATAATTATAGACAATAAACCATGGTAATTCCCTCCCTCACTTTCCCTTTGCAGCTCCACTCCCCATAATACCCCTTTCTCCCTCAATTAGTCTCTCTTTTATTTTAAATCATATTTAGTTTTAAATGTTTATTTTATTTATTTATTTATTTTAGTTTTTTGAGGTAGGGTCTCACTCTAGCCCAGGCTGACCTGGAATTCACCATGCAGTCTCAGGGTGGTCTACCTCTAACTCCAGAGTGCTGGGATTAAAGGTGTATGCCACCACGCCTGACTCTTAAATGTTTTTATTTATGTGTGTGTGTGTGTGTGCGCACGCACGCGCATGTTCACCAGGGTCTCTTGCCCCTGCAAATGAATGCCAGACACTTGTATGACTTTTTGTATTAGGCTTTATGTGAGTGGCTGGGGGTTGAACCCTGGCAGGCAGGCTTTGCAAATAAGTGACTTTACCACTGAGCCATCTCCCCAGCCTAAGTTTTTAGAAGATCGCTGGTTACTGGGGAAGCATAGATGGTGAGAGAGGAGAATAAAAGTAAGATGACTCCTTAGCAAAGAATGGTGGTGAGGGAAGATGGAGGCAGGCCATGGATGGTAGGCAGGGCAGGTAATGAAAAGGAGCCAGGCTGTGGTTACCCTGGGGAGATTCCTTCCAGGGACCTCTGCCAGATGGGTCTCAGCAATTCAGGGAAAGGAAGGAACCAAGTGTGTCTTTTGTATTTGTAGACTGGGAAATTGGGTAACTGGGTCTATTTACTGACAGGGAGAAAACCAAGGGGAGTGAAGTTCTGGAGGTTGGGCTAGACTTGGTTTTCCTTAAACATGGTAGATTTGAAACGTCTACAGGACATCAGAGTGGAAATGTTGAATAGGCAATTATATATATGACTCTGGAATATAGGTGGAAGTTGAGGGCTAGTATATAAAAGTGGAAATCATTTAAAATGTTAACATAATGGAATTGGATAAGAATACAGGAGTGAGGGCCCGGCATGGTGGTGCATGCCTTTAAACCCAGCACTTGGGAGGCAGAGGGAAGAGGATCACTGTGAGTTCAAGACCACCCTAAGACTACATAGTGAATTGCAGGTCAGTCTGGGCTAGAGTGAGACCCTACCTCAAAACACAAACAAACAGACAGGGGCTGGAGAGATGGCAGTTAAGATGTTTGCCTACAAAGCCAAAGGATCCTGGTTCATTTCTCCAGGACCCACATAAACCAGATGCACAAGAGGGCACATGTGTCTGGAGTTCATTTGCAGTGGCTAGAGGCCCTGGCATACTCATGCTCTCTGTCTCTCTCTCTGCCTCTTTCTCTCTCTCAAATAAATAAATAAAATATTTTTTAAAAAAACCAGACAAACAACAACAACATAAAAGAACACAGGGTGAGTGTGGTGATTTGAATGTGGCGTGTCCCTCATAGCCTCATGTGTTTGTGATTAAGCCTCATACTTAATCCCCAGATGGTAGAGCCTTCAGGAGGTGGATCCTTAGTAGGAAAGGTGGTCGCTGGGCCTTGAGGTTTATCTGTCCAGTTCTACTAAGTGTTGACTAGATAGCTGACACTTGCTGCTACTCCGCAGATGATGTGACAAGATGTAATGTCCAGCCTCTGCTCTGTCATACTTTCCCTGCCATGATATAACTACCCCCCCCCCAAAGTTGTCCATCAAATAAACCATTTCCTCCCATCTGCTGCTTTGGGTCAGGTGTTTTGTCCCAGCAAAGAGCAGGTAACTATTACAGTGAGTAAATGTACACAAAAGAAGAGGAAGAGCTCCTAAAGGCTCCTTGTGAAATCCTAATAACCAGATGTTTGTTTGCAGGAATGAAAAGTACCAGCAAGGGCTGGAGAGATGGCTTGGCGGTTAAGGCACCTGCCTGCCAAGCCTAAGGACACCTGTTCAATTCTCCAGGTCCCACGTTTAGCCAGATGCAAAAGTGACACAAGGGCTGGAGAGATGGCGTAGCGGTTAAGGCGCCTGCCTGCTAAGCCTAAGAACCTGGTTCTAATCTCCAGGTCCCACGTTTAGCCAGATGCAAAGTGACTCAAGGGCGCAATGCCACACTTGCCCACAAGGGGGCGCACACATCTGGATTTCGTTCACAGCAGCTGAGAGACTGCTGCCGCGCCCATCTCTGTCTGTCTCCCTCTCCCTCTGTCTGTCTCTCTCTGTGTCTCTCTCCAAAAATAAATAAAATTATTTTTTAAAAAAGTGACACGAGGGTGCAATACTGCACTTGCCCACAAGGGGGCACACGTGTCTGGAGTTGTTCACAGCAGCTGAGAGGCTGCTGGCATACCCATTCTCTCTTTCTCTCTCTCTGACTCTCTCCAATAATAATAATAATAATGATGATGATGATGATGATGATGATAAAGTACAAGCAAGGCAAATGAGACATAGCAGTTTATCAGCCTCAAAGAAAACGAGTGTTTCCTAGAAGACAAGAGGGAAAATATTTGAAAAGAAGAAGGGAGCAAGCCACATGTTGATGGAGAGGGTCAAGTAGGTGAAGACTGAAAGTTGAACAAGTGCTTGGCAAGGTGGAGATCGTTGTTGAGATTGATGAGTGTGTTTCCGGAGGAACAGTGAAGATCAAGCCTTGATTGGAGTGGGCTGAGAAGTGGAGACTCTAAGCATACACACAGATACCCGGAGACGCAGAGGAAAGAGGCAGTAGCTGACAAGGGATCCTGAGGTCTGTGCTCATTTTTTTTTAAGTGGGAAAAAAATAACAAAATGTTTGCACGCTAGGGGCAGCGATGTGGTGGCAAAGAAGATGTGATTCCAGGAAGAATAATGATGGCAAACAAAATGTAAATCTTTAAGAGACATGGAATTAAGAAAGTTTGCTGAACTCTAATGAACGCTAGTCCGAAGCAAACGATAACGGAGCTTCTACTGTTTGAAATTAAGAAAATAACATTTCCCCGTGCATCCTGCACAAATTGTGTATCTTGTGTTTGCTTAATTGCCATATTTGTGCATGTATATAAAAATAAAAACCATGTAGACATGAGAGAGATTTTACTTCCTGAACTAAACATTTACCCATACCATCTACAGCTTATGTTATCTTTTTTTAAATAAAGCCATTGTGTCATTGGCTAACCATCTCATCAGTTTAAACAACTGTGAAAGTTTACTAAAATTCTTTCCTAATTGCCTTCTAAGACGCACTGCAAGGCATCTGTTTAAGAATGTACATGGGTGTGTTCCTTTTCCTAGTCCTCTGCTATCTTTCAATTGTTCATGCCATCAGATATTCTGCCAGCACTTTTAAATTCTTCTATTAGCATATTTCATTCTTTTTCCAGGCATTGTTTACAAGGCAGGGAAGAAGCAGTATAAGTGAGGAGCTGCCTCTTGCTCCTTACATAAAGTCAGTGAGTTCAATTGATATAAAAATGAACAGAAAACAGTATACAAAGCAAAAGACTTTCCCCAGCATTAAGTATAGCATATGTGGCTTAGATATTCTTTTTTTGAAAAATCACAGAATGAACATTAGCTATCTAGACATACTTTTAAAATTTCTTCAATTAAGAAAAGTTTTACTAAATGTGCATTTTTTTTTTTTTTTTTGCAAATTTCCCAGCTAATTTCATTCTTTATATATTTGGGTAACATAAATACAGTTCTTACACTCTATATCGTCAAGCAATGATTTGTGTTCTATGGTACTTTTCAGGTTTAAAGGTCTTTTTAATCCTTTCCCATTTGAGCATCTCTGTGACATGGTTTTGGCATCTGCTTCCTCGAAGGCTGGTGTAGGCTTTGAGAAGGGAGTGACTCACCTGGTAGCTGACACTCACGTGGAAGCACAGACATTCTGACCGGGCCTTTCATGGGGCCACACCACTTCTCTGGGCCTCTTGGCTTCCATTTTCACCTATGTTAATTTCTAAAACTCAGACGTGATGTTTCCCTTATAATTGCTTTGATAAGTTTACCTTAAAAGTTAATTAACTAATTAGCTTATTTGTTGAAACAGAGTCTTGCTCTGTAGTTCAGGTTGGCCTCAAACTCATAATCTTCCTGCTTCCAACTTCTTAACACTGGGGTTACAAGCACACACCACCACCTCTAATGACACTGAATTTCTTTGAGTAGTTAAAAAAATGGGCTGGAGAGATGGCTTAGTGGTTGAAGTGAAGCCCAAGGACCCAGGTTTAATTCCCCAGAACCCACATAAGCCAGATGCCCATGGTGGTGCATGCATCTTGAGTTCATTCACAGTGGCGAGAGGCCCTGACATTCCTATTTATTCTCTTTCTTTCTCTTTGATAAATAAAAATAAAATATTTAAAAATGTACTTTCACTATTTACATATTTTTATTTTTCTAGTGCTGGAGATCTAGCTTAGCCTTGAGTATGTGAGGCAAACTGCACTGAACTTCAATGTCCGTTCCAAAGCATTCTTTTCAATCATTTATTTATCAATACTATGCATTCAACATGAGCCAGGTATTCTAGCTTCTGGATATAACATGGGGAAAATAAAAAAAGACAGGGTTTTGATTCTCTAGGGAATTTTCACTGGGAATTTGTACCATATACGAAAGGCTTGAGTAGACCTGTTCATCAGTTTTTCTAAAATTTAATATAATTGCAATAAATTATGTTACTGGTTGTGCCCTGATTGTGATACATGTTGAGGAAGGACAATTGAAGGGCAAGCAAGCCAAGTTTTATTGAACGTGAAAGGAAAGGAAAGCTCTCAGAGACGGAGATGGGTCCTAGAAAAATGGGTGGCTAGCGAGCACTCTGGAATGGGGTTTTTATGGACCGAGAAAGAGTTTGACTGGTTTGTGCCTATGTGTGAATTAGACTTGTGTTGGAATCAGTTAGTTTAAGGTAAATTTAAATACATAAACAGAACTTTTATTGGTTCATGGGGCAGGGAGCAGAGTGTACACTCAGAATGAGCAGAGGGGAAAAAAGCCTTTGGAAAATTCCGAGAAGGAGGACGATCCAGGAAGGAAAGAGAGCAGAGGGTTGCCCTTGATGGCCATCTTCATGAGTCAAGTGTAGATTCAGTCTGGAGCTGATGTCTAGTGTCGCCAGGGCAGGTTGACATCACCGTTCTTTTGGTCGGTGTGCCTGACTACCTACCTATAAAAGGTAAACTTGCTCCTAGTCTCCATCAGGTAGAACACAGCACTGTTTGTTCTCTCCGTGATTTACTCGGGTGACCCATTCTATTGTTAAAGGCATAAATGACATTGCTTTGAAAAAGACCAGGATGCCAAAAGAAACCATGTGAAAATCAGCTCTACACATAGATTTTTTTTTTTCTTTCCAAACCAAGATGTGGAAACTGAGTATCAGATTTGGATAAGCGTTTGGTATGAACCATCCACTTACTTCTTGGAGGAAGCCATCCTCGCCGCCCCTGTTTGAACTGTGAAACTAAGCCTTCGAGAGGGAAGGTAAGTCTGCCTGTGGGACAGTCCATGTCCTGGCTGGTTTAGGACACGTTTCAGTGACAAGGGAAGCCCCGTGTTTTGACATTGTGATCTATTTACACACCGAAACCTGTGACTGACACATCCCTTAGCGTTCTTTCCTTTTGTGACTGACTGGTGCCATTGTTAAGTCCTATCTTTAAGTGGTCCCCCTTGCAATAGATTCGAGGAGAGTAGAATTCTGCTTTGTCTTCTGAGGCTCTGACTTCAGAGGCTGACTTCCAAAGCCTTCAGGATCTCTCTAGCTTGCCCTGTAGTCCTCCAAGTGATCCATCCATGAAAACAATGCAACAGGTTTTTTTAATTATTTATTTATTTATTCTTATGTGAAGAGTGAAGTCTGGCTTTAGTGATTTGTTTCGGGCACTTTATGTACATAATCACATTTCTATTTTGGGCCTTCACTGCCTTCCAAATAAAGGGCTAATTAGCCTTCAATGATACATTCTCTAATAAGCCCCCTATAAAAGGACATTTCTTTTTTTACAGAAATTTAGTCATGTTTAAGGCTGCTTCAGCAATCATAGAGTGAAACTTGTTCATTCTTTCAGCTCTTGGAAAACAACGTGAGTGTGGTTTCTATTTGCCAAGATCTTATTGAGGATCACCTAGGCTAAAGTAAGCATTTGAAAGATTTAGGAACACCATTAACCTAGTATGTGAAATTATTTGACACCGATATCTATTTTCCCCTACGCTCATAGGGCATACACAAATGTAATGATAACTTTGCCCTGCAACAAGTTTTAACATTTTCCCCAATTAAAACACTTGTCAGACACATTGACCCAAAGCCCCAAATATTGTATTTAAATAGTAAACTAAAATCACGAAAACTTCCTTTAAAGTTGAAAACAAATCCTACCCTCTTCTAAAGGCTCTTGGATTGAGAGGCAATGAAGAGCCAGGCTAGACCTGCCCTAGCAATTCAAGCAAATGACCTTGTTCCTGAGAAATACCAAGATGTGAACAGAGACATCTCTCAATAGAATTCATGACTAAACTTTTCCATTATTTTATTGCAAAAAAATGTAACTGAGGAAATTAGAAAAAAAGTAAATCACAATGTAAGTAAGAAAGCCATACGTTAATAAGTATAGGGAAATTATGATTTTTTTAAGGCTCACATGACTTACAAAAGCACTGTTTATCAATAAAACCCAAACTGGTATTCTCTTTTTCTAATGATACGTAATGGATAGACATAACACATCAAATACTAAATGCCCAAGTTATTTTTTTTTTTTTCCTGTTTTGTTTTGTTTTTGTTTGGTTTTTGTTGTTGTTGTTTGAGGCGAGGTTTCATTCTAGCCCAGGCTGACCTGGAATTGACTATGTATTCTCAGGATGGTCTCGAACTCACTGTGATTTCTGACCTCTGCCCGGAGTGCTGGATTAAAGGCATGTACCACCTGGCCCAAGTTAAATTCTGATCTCAGATTAACAGTGAACACCTAACTTAGTGCTTCTACACTAGAGACATACTTGCACAAACATTATTCACATTTTTCTGAAATTCAAGTTTAACTGCATATTTTTGCTTTGCTGTTTGCTAAATATGCTAAATCTGTTTGTTAATTTGCTAAAAATTGCTTTTGCTTTCAAATTTAAAAGGTAAAGGTAATAATGGAGAATTTCTTAAACGTTTAAAAACCTAGATAATTGAACCAAGATTTGTAAGAAAGTAGAAATTACAACCAAAAACTAAACAAAGCCTTACATTTTAAGGATATAAAATAACTGCTACTGTTATAGGAAAGATACTAGGAATTCTGCTTCCATCTTGGAGGAAACAAGGACCAGATATGACCTTCTGTAATACAACTGGAGAGAACATATGGAGGAGCTATTTTCAGGTTTGGACAATGGGCGGTGCACACCAGGATGCCTGAGAAGAAGGGGAGGGATGAGGTAAGCCCTATAATCTTTCTTGTCCAATACTTAGGGTGATTTCACACACAAGCATGGGGGGAAAAGTCCACACAAAACCTAGCTGAGGTGTGGGGATGTAAACTGGAGGCAGAGACAACCAGTAGTTGCAATGCCTCACTCTGAAAATGAAGGACCTGCACAGAAACAAAAGCTCCAGAATTCTCCTGAGTCACTTGTATCTTTGCTGCATGTGCATAGAATGAAATCCTGCACACTGGGAAAGAGAATGATGGAGAAGTTACAAGCTGAGCGATTCCCACAGTGCATGCAGGATGGTGTTCGGCTTTGCTAAAAATGGGCTGGGACTGGGAGGAGGCTGGCCCGAACTGTTAGACATGGCCAGGGACCCTGGGCTGTGGGGTTGCAGCTGACCCTATCATCAGGAATCCCTGGCGACGGTGACTGGCCTTCCCTGTGTTGTAGTTTATAGTGTGCCCTGTCATCACCCAGAGTAGCCAGAACTAGCAAGGCCCGCCCCCTAGACCCCAAAGGGCTCTGACCATTCCATAAGTCAGACTTTGCCCCCCACAGTTCCTGACCTTGTGGCTAGCTGCCCAAGATACCCTTATGTGGCTGAAATCATGTAGCCTTTCCACATCTCTCTCACCCCCACAGCTTTGAAGTCACAGCCTTCTGTCATTTCCCTTATCTCTCTCTCAACTCCTCTTCCCATCGCTCTGAAGGCACAATAACTATCTCTCAGCTCCTCCCCCCACAGCTTTGAAGTTACTAGTTTTTCCGCCATCCATAAACTATGCATCCGATCGCCGTATAGTCTGTACGTGCCATCTCAACCTTCCCCAAGATAATATCTGTTTTACAAAGTATGGAATCATTCTTATATGCCTAAAATGACCAAATGCTTAGCAACAGAATTAGTTTATATTAACAATTTCTGGTCAACATTAATTTCAAGGATAGTGTTGACATAAAAGACACAGCTCTCACCTCAAAGGGGATAAGAATTTATTCTGGATTCAAATATGAGTGACCATGGCCCGGGAACACAGACAGAGAGTTCATTCCATACTCCCATGTGTTAACAATTTTATGAAGGTTTTCTAGTCACCGAACATTGGCTGACCACCAGATAGGTAGATGGGGGCTGGGGGATTCTCCACCATCGGTTTTAGATGTTATCTGATGGCATTCTTAGCCCTTGGGTTGGTGGAAGCTGGGGACCTGCTTGTACATCCAAAAAAGTTCCCACCTGATCAACTGGTAGTCACTGTGCGTGTTAGCTCAGACACAGAGGTGGGGCTAAAGGCAGCCCAGGGTAATTTGACTCCGACTTTGCAACAGTCCATCTCTCTGGGATCACAGGAGTTTTATCAGTCCATTTACCCTTGGTGAAAGCAGGTGCAGCAGATGCAGCACTTTTTGGGGGGAACTTGAGTTCATAAGAGTGAGGTGGATTAGGGGTGACCGGATCCCAAAGTGAATATCATTCTCCTTGGCTGAATGGGGGAATTGTCCTTGTGCCTGTAAGGGAAAAACATCTAGGTCATTGCACTTTATTTACTATAGGTCAGAAATGTCAGAAGGGCCTGGCCTTGTCTTATCTGCGCCCCCTTAGGGAGTCCTTCCATTCACTTCCGAGAGGGCCTTTCCTAGAGAATTAAAATTCTGGGAAGATTGCCCTTTGCCAGAAATTTTGCCCTCAGACACCTGATGTCAGGACTAGACTGGAAAAACCAGTTGCTCATACAGGGGCTCACATAAAAATCCCCAACCTGAGCCTCAAGGTGGGCTTTTCAAATCCCCTCTTGCATCCCTTGGCAAGCGCTGTGCTTTCTTTCCTTCTTGTAAGTTCTGGGTTTCTCAGATCCCATCTTGGTTCCTTGGGCAAGTTTCTGTCTTTCCTCCTCTTAAACTCCCCCTTCTCCTTTCTCAAGCCCTAAGCTATAATAAAATCTTTTTGAACTTAATCCCTGGTGTGTGGATTTTATTCTGAGTTCATAAGACAAGAATCTGAAACACCCCAAAATTGCCTATTATGTTGGTGCATTGATGAGGAACCCCCAAATTCCTGTATTGATGGCATCAAAAATTATGAAATAGATCATATGTAACAAGAAAAGTCTAAGATTTCAGAGAGCCAGCAGTGATATTTTCCTAAAGGGATATAGGCTAAATAAAAGTAGGGTTCAGAGTCATATCATTTGCAAATTCATAAGTAGATATTCTGAAACACACACTGAAACACTTTAGCAGCTTTTGCTAAAAAGCACTGGCTGCCTCAGGCCCACAGATAACCGAAAGCAGGGGAAAGCCCAGCATTTCTGCCTTCACTTGGTGTCTGTACTCTGGCTGAAAGCAAACAAGTTCTTGTCTTAACTTTTTCCTTTTCAGTCACCTTGAATTTCAGGAAGAGCAAAGCCTTTCAGGACAGATCACCATGTAAGAGGACAGTTGCCCATAAGAACAAGGCTGCCTCCTCCGGGATTAACAAAATAGCAATTTTAAAAATGTACTGGACTACCTTGAAGGACCAGAGCCTGATCCAGTGAGGGGTGGGACGCCCCTTCACCAGGACTGCTTAGTCATGCGTACCGCTTGCCTTTTTAAAGCTTAACTAATATTAGTTCCAGGAAGATGGACTTGGGATCCCATTAATTGTTCCTCTTTCCAGTGGGTCACTGAGAACAAATCTGCTTTTCACAATTACTCTCTTTCTTTAATTGGTGCATTGGGGATCCTAGAGTCCAGAGCCCGGCTTTTGCCTTCACACTCCAATAACACTGTTATAAGCCAAATGTTTTGTGGGGTATCAGTGGAATGGACCTTGCCACACTTAAAAACTAAAAAGTTTTTTTTTTTTCCTTTTTGGTTTTGAGTCTCATATATCCAAGGCTGGATTTGAACTCACCTCATATTTGAGGTGCATGGCAACATGTTCAGTTTCTGCAGTGTTAGGGATGGAAGCCAGGACTTCCTGCTTGCTGGATCAACACTCTATCAACTAAACTATAACCCTAGCCCCACATTAGAAAAAGAAAATATATCTGAAAGACTACATTTGCAAGTAACTAAAAAATAGTTCAAATGAAGTTTTTGTGGAGAGATTTAGTATACCAGGTGATCTGGAAAAATAAATCAGAAAGGCATCACATAAATAAGCGTATTCTTAACTATGATAGTAACATTAAGATTTGAATGAAGAGCTGGAGAGATGGCTTAGCAGTGAATCACCTGCCTGTGAAGCCTAAGGACCCAAGTGCGATGCCCCAGGACTCACATAAGCCAGATACCCAAGGTGGCACATGTGTCTGCAGTTCATTTGCGGTGGCTAGAGGCCCTGGTGCATCCATTCTCTCTTCTCTCTCTCTTTCCTTCTTTCTCTATCTCTCAAATAAATAAATAATAATAATAAAATATTTTTAAAGGATTTGAATTAAAGAGATACGATTGTTTAGTTTAATTTATATTTGCAATAACTTAATAAACATTAATGTCCAGTGTTGATCTGGCATAGGGAAAAAAATTCTTTGTATTTTAGTGCTTATAGGCTATTAAAACATTTTGAAATGGAATTTGACAGGATTCAGCGAGTTTTAAAAGAGCTTCTCTATTCATATCCAGCTCAGAAAATTGAAAGGACCCTTAGCACCTCCAGGTACTATTATTTTTTAAAAATATTTTTGTTTTACTTACTAGGGGATTTTAGTTCTAAAATTCAGTTGTTATACATAGTCGAATAAAAATATCAAGTAACATATAATCTCAGTATTATTTTGTATTATCAATGTGCTATGTTACATGTACCTACATTAGAGGTCATACCTATTATGAGTCATCTATTTTTTTTTCAAGGTAGTATCTCTCTAGCCCAAGCTGACCAGGAATTCACTCTGTATTCTTTCAGGCTGGCCTTGAACTCATGGTGATCTTACTACCTCTGTTTCCCAAGTGCTGGGATTAAAGGTGTGCACCACCATATCAGGCCTTGTTTTTCTATTTTTTAAACCTATCCTTAATGTGCTTTTAGTGTTTTAGGATACATTTCTCTTAGTTTTAAGGGTACTTACAAAAATTAGTGTGTGGGGTTTTTTATGTGTGCAGAGATGTGTCAGGGTCTCTTGCTGATGCAAACAAATGGCAGATGCATGTGCCACTTTAGGTCTGTCTGGCTTTATATTTTTTGTGCTTTGTAGAAAAAAAAATATTTAATTTAATTAATTTATTTGAGAGAGAGAAGGGGGGGGGGAGAGAGAGAATGGGTGTGCCAGGGCCTCCAGCCACTGCAAACAAACTCCAGATGCATGCGCCACCTTGTGCATCTGGCTTACGTGGTTCCTGGAGAGTGGAACCGGGATCCTTTGGCTTTGCAGACAAATGCCTTAACCACTAAGCAATCTCTCCAGCCCTGCTATTGTTGTTGCTTTTTAAAAATATATTTTATTTTACTTATTTATTTGAGAGAGAGAAAATGGGCACAGCAGGGCCTCCAGCCATTGCAGATGAACTCCAGATGCATGCACCCCCTTGTGCATCTGGCTTACATGGGTCCTGGAGAGTCGAACCAGGATCCTTTGGCTTTGCAGGCAAATGTCTTAACCGCTAAGCCATCTCTCTAGCCCCTGCTATTATTGTTTTTGCGGTAGATTGTCACTCAAGTCCAGGCTGACCCAGACCTTCTCCTACATTTCCCTCCTGAGTGCTGAGACTAAAGGCATGTGTCACCACGCCAGGGCCTGGGTCCAACTTTATGTGGGCACTGGGGAACTGAACCTCAGGCTGGCAGGCTTTGCAAGTGACATCCTTCAACTGTTGAGCCATTTCTGCCCCTAATCTTTTATTCCCCTGGCAATCAACTTTGGTATTATGTACGTATTTGTAGGGACCATTTCATTTAGCACATTTTGCTCTGCTTGTTGATTCATTTTCTCTTTTCCCTTAGCTCTTTAAACTATTGCTTCCTTACTTTACACAAAGATTCAGATAAAAGTGTTTCTGAGCGAGGCTAAATTGAGGTTATGCAACTTAATAGCTGTAGGGACTGGGGCAGGCTCTTGCAGCTCCCAGGCTCCGTGTTCTAATTTGCAAGAACCTTACTGACCTCAGTGTTTTTGGGAAAAGCAGCTTAGGAAATGCACATGGATGTACTTTCTAAACTGTAAAGCTTTGACATTTCTGGGTGCTATTGATAGTCTCTGCGGACACCTTTAATAATAGCCACTTTTAACTAATTTCCTGAGCAATGACGCAGAGACCCTCACTAGCTGAGTTAATCTAGGGTGAGCGCCTTTATTTCTACTATAGATCATGATTGTATCTTCCCAGCCCGATAGTACCAGCTCTTATGTGCAGATAACCTCAAGAAAAATGGAATTACATCAAGGTCACATCATAAGCTCATGACAAAGGGGAAAACGCACCCATTTTGAAAGTCAGCCTGCGCCATCACAGGCAGCTGACTTGCCGTGAATACAGTGTTCCTTCGGTGCATAATTCGAAAGCAGGCACTCGGCTTCTATAATCTTGTAATCAATCTGCAACCACAGGATCAAGTACAAATTGCTAACCAACGCAGAGCTCTGTTCCCCACCATAGTCTCTGAACAATGGAACTGTGATTCTAGAAGAGACTCAGAGTCAATCCCCTTGCCTGAATGGGTAATCACATCTGAAGCTTGGAAGACAAATGATAATTTGGTCTATTCTTAAAGACCTCCTGAGGTGATTTTCCAACCTCCCCGAGGAGCACTTTCCAATATTTAGCAAATGCTGCTGTCAGTAAATACTTCTTTGTACCTCAAAGAAGTCTCATTAGGCTCAGAGTCACCAATCTTTGTGTTTGTTTTGTTTCCACCTCAGTGACAAGAGGTAAGCTGACAGTCTGTTATGTGCTTGAATTTGTCACTTACTTGGCTGAAATCTCTTTTTTTACTATTTTATTTTTATTTATTTGAGAGCGAGCGCGCGAGAGAAATACAAAAATAGGCAGGTAGAGACAGAGAGAATGGGCGTGCCAGGGCCTCCAGCCACTGCAAACGAACTCCCTTGTGCATTTGGCTTACGTGGGTCCTGGAGAGTTGAACCTGGGTCCTTTGGCTTTGCAGGCAAGCGCCTTAACCGCTAAGCCATCTCTCCAGCCCTGTAATCTTCTAATAACAGAGTTTTGCTTGGCCTCCAAGTTAACATTCAAATTCCTTAGCATGCCATAGAAGTTTACTGGGATCTGCTGTCGTTTTTCATTTACAGTGTCTGCTCCTGACCTGCCCACATAGGTAGACTGTGTTTAGCTCTACTAAAGCACTTTCTGAAACTCCACAATAGATACTCGTCATACATTTACCTGGAATGTCTTCTCCTCTCTTCTCTCAGTTGACTTACATTGATGTCAATATTCAGTTCAAGCCTTGCTTCTTCCTTCAGTCTCGTCAACTATTATCACACCATCCTCTTCACAAGCTTTCATTAAGGCACTTGATGATTCAGGACACTGCCCATTTTTCCCTGTCCATATGCCGTCCTCACCCTTCGCGGGATGACATGGTTGAATGTTCAGATGCGTTTTCGTGTACTGCCCGATTACAGACCCTGACAGATAGCAGGGAAAGAATGGGTAAAGGAGTGGATGTCACCAGTACCCCCTATTGTTTAGAGAATCAAAAGGGTTGTTGTAAGTTAGGAGGGATGTGAACGCAGAAGCAGGAAAGACCTGCCAACAGCATTGAGACCCCAAGCATCCCGGAGGTTATACTAACTGAAGTTCCTGCCACCAGAAGTTGTCAAAGGACAATTGCAAGCGTGTATTTCTCCTTGAGACACCTCATGCTCAAACCTCATTTGCCATCTCTAATGACAAACAAACAGACCCAAAGCATAAAAACCCAGAAAGTTAAGCATTGATGTTTTATTTTCAAACAGTGATTGCTTTTTTCCCCATTAGCTTTTCAGTATCCGTCAGCAGGACATTTTGCAGAAGTGTTTAGGTGTTGACAAGGTGCAATGCCATGACAAATGCTCAGGTGGTCTATCAATGCCATTACAGATTCTGATGGCCAGAAATGAAAAGCTTGACGACTACTTATGCAAAACACACTGAGACTTTGTGGCAAAAATAGCTTGTGTGGCATCATGAGACTTTCCTGGTTTTATTAACACTGAGTCCCAGAATGCATGTCCCAGGAGCAGTGAAGTAGATCAAATTTAAGCAGAAACTGGGAATGGCACCTATCATTTTTGCTTCCCAGTGTGGAGGGAAATTCTTGGAACTGCAATTTACAAGCATTCACAAGTTTGCTTCCTCAACACAAAATTTTTCCTCACGATGCCCTGAGCACTGCTATTGATAGATTGTTTGTTAATCTCTGCATTGGCATGCTGCTGAAAAATGATTTGAGTTTTCCTTGGTTTTGACTTCCTTTGCATAAAAGGGTTAAGGAGTGTTAAATTCATTACGATATGTTCTGTTGCTTATTTGGTATTAGTGGGGGCAAAAGGGAAAACAAGAGTTCATGTCACAATCTAGAAACCCCCTTTTTCTAACCCAATCAGGGGGTATGATGGTTAGTGGTTAAGGTGCTTGCCTGCAAAGCCTAAGGAACCCCAGCACCCATGTAAGTCATGTAAGGTGGTGCATGTGTCTGGAGTTTGTTTGCAGTGGCTAGAGGCCCCGGGCATGCCCACTCTCTCTCTCTCTACTTGTCTCTTTCTCATAAATAAATAAATAAATAAATAAATAAATAAATAAATAAATAAACAAACAAACAAACTATAGCATATCCTTTTCTGGAACCTTCCCTCAGCATTGAGCTCAATGGTAGTGTAAGGTTCAGGAGTAACCACGACCACACAAACCACTCTGAGGCAAAGATGAAAGCTTTTATTCGGGAAAAGCACGAGCTGCCGGGGCTGGCTCACAAGAGAGGAGCACAGCCCACCTGAGTTCCTCCGGTAGTGGGCTTTATAGGGCTTTCAGTTGGGGAAGGTGAGGAAGGGAAGAGCTGAATAAGAAAGGTTCCTTTAGGAGAGATCTAAGATAGCCAGGGTGTTACACCAGAACAGTGACCAGGTGACTTATGAGATAGGGGACAGGAAACCATGACCTGGGGGCGTTGTAGACAAGGAAGGGTTAATGGCTGGGCGGTTTCTTGTGGAATGTGGATAATCCACTTCCTATGTCTCTGTCTCCATTTTGCTGTCCTTGCTGACTCTATTTTGGAATTGGAATGTTAGAGAGAAATTGATAACTTTACAGAGCATTAATGTATACCTTAGAGAAATACTAATGTGGCCTCTTTGCAATATGGATTTTCAGTTTTAATTTTTTTTTGTTTTGTTTTTTTCCAGGTAGGGTCTCTTTCTTGCCCAGGCTGACCTGGAATTCACTATGTAGTCTCAGGGTGGCCTGAAACTCACAGCGATCCTCCCCCCTCTGCCTCCCAAATGCTGGGATTAAAGGTGTGTGCCAACATGCCCGGTCCGATTTTCAGCTTTTAGTAAGGAAAGCAATTACAATTTTGATACACCTGTTGGAATGTGAATTAGCTATTACAGTAGGAAGTGAGACATATATCTCTTCAATGACAGGTTATAGTCTCTTGCATGTAAACCTTTTCAACAGACAACCTATAGGAATCAACATAGTTCCTTGACTTTCTAACACATAGCACCCTGGATTTTCTGTATGTCCCATACTCTAGAAATCTCAACTGTAAAGGAGATTTGTGATATTCAATTACAAGGATTCTTTTGCTACTGTACTCTAAAAATAGTTGTTTTCGAATTCATAAATAGACATGAGTTCTAATTTTGTTTTAAGGAATGTGTTCTCCTATTTCTTCCTTTCCTTTTCCTCCTCACTCTTCCTCCTCTCCTTTCCCTTTTCCTCCCCTCCTTCCCTCCCTCCCTCCCTCCTTCCTTCCTTTCTTCTTTCCTTCCTTCCTTTCTTCCTTCCTTCCTTCCTTCTTTCCCTTTCCTCCCCTCCTCTCCCTCCCCTCCTCTTTCCCTCTCTCCCTCCTTTCTTAAAATGGATTCTGAGGTGTTAAATATTTTTTTCACTATCCACACTTTATTTTGGGGACTGTTGTTCCATTGATTTTTTCCCCCTTTTGTGGATGTTGTTATTCCATCTGATTCCCAAGAGACATCATTAGTGAAGCTCAATGAGTGATTTCATACAGAATACACAACACTGCAACACGAGTTGTCATAACTCTTCTGGGAAATAGGTTAAAGGTTAAGAATCTGAATTAGACTTGAAAACTTACTCTGTTGAATGAGATTGAGAATGGTATTTATATTCTTTATCCATATATATATATATATCTTTGTGTGTGTGTGTATGCAATGTATGTGTACAATGTGTATGTGTGTGTGTGTGTGTGTGAGTTCAGGTACATGTATGCCACAGCACACATGTGGAGGGGTCAGAGGACAACCTCAGTTGTCTTGCACCTTGTATGAGGCAGGATGTTTCTTGTTGATCAACATTGTGTGTTCCGAGATAGCTGACCTATGAGCTTCTGGGAATGTTCCTGTCTTCATTCCCCATCTCACTGTCAGCACACTGGGATTATAGGCATATATAGGGTGCTATTTCACCCTGCCTTTTGTGGGTTCTGGGTACTCAAACTCAGGTCTTTGTGGAGCAGGCACTTTACCCATTGAGTCAACTTGCTAGCCCTAATTCATATATTTTTTTAAATTTTTAATATTTTTAAATTTTATTTTTTATTGACAACTTCCATACTTACAGACAATAAACCATGAGAATTCCCTCCCCATTCCCATCTACTTTCCCCTTCATAAATCCACAGTCCATCATATCCCCTCCCTCTCTCCATTAGTCTCTCTTTTAATTTGATGTCATCATCTTTTCCTCTTATTATGAGGGTCTTGTGAAGGTAGCACTAGGCACTGCGAGGTCATGAATATAGAGGCCAATTTCTGTCTGGACAATTGCATTGGCTCTTACATTCTTTTCGCCACCTCTTCCGTAATGGACCCTGAGCCTTGGAAGGTGTAATAGAGATGTTTCAGTGCTGAGCACTCCTCTGTCACTTCTTCTCAGCACTATGGTGACTTTTGGGTCATCCCAGTGGTCACCGCCATCTGAAAAGAGAAGCTTCTCTAGTCAAAGGGGAGAGTAGCATTAATATATGGGTATGAATGTTAACTAAAGTGCTTACAGGGCAGTTTGGTGAGCATAATATATGCATTTAGCTAGACAAGAGCAGGCATTACACTCCTAAGATTCATAACCACGCCCACTAAATAGTCTTTTGATTAGGTGTTCAGTACCAGGCATGTATTCATTCCCTTAGGGCAGACCTCCAGTGCAATTAGAGAGCAATTGGTTTTCCCCATAACAGACATGCCACTATTGCATCCATTAAGTCATTCGGCCTGGCTAGCCAAACTTGAGGCTTAGAGTACCCACTGTTTTCACCACTGATGACTTCTGTCTCCCATAGGGTGGCATACTGTGCAGCTTTTTCCAGCTTTCTGTCAGCCGGTCTACAGGGAGGAGGTTTTCAGCTCAGTCCCAGCTTGATTTCTCTGTGACCTTGCAGCCTAGACATGTGGAGTCTTTAGCAATAGGGTCTTATTATCCATTTCTGGTGAGAAACCAAGAGCCTTGGCAATAGCCTGGAATGCTTTGGTGGGGGATCAGGGACCTCCTTGGCCAACAATTCACTGGAAGGTATCCCATCCCTGGCACTGAATTTTTTCTAGTAACAGCCTATGACTTTTGGGTGTGCCATTATCTAAAATAAAGTAGGTTTTCATATGGATTATTCATACCCTCTTAAATTTCTATTAACCTTCCCCCCACCCTTCTTTAACTCGATTTCTTCCTCTGACCTCGCTTGGGCCATTCCACCTGCAGCAATTGGTTCATTTACTTACATATATACAATACCATCCCCTTAAGTCCTTCCCTCTCCTCCCTCCCTTACAAGCCCTTTTCTAGCTTACTGGCCTCTGCTACCATTTTTTTACTCCAACTCACACACAAGTCTAAACATTTGTAGCTAGGATCCACTTATGAGAGAGAGCATGGGACATTTGACTTTTTTGGGCCTAGGTTACCTCACTTAGTATAATCCTTTCCAGATCTATCTATTTTCCTGCAAATTTCATAATTTCATTTTTCTTTACAGCTGAATAAAACTACATTGTATAAATGGATTATAGGCATGTACCACCATGCCCAGCTCATGTATTCTTTTTTTAAATTACTTTAATTTTTAAAATTTAATTTAATTTATTTATTTGAGAGAAGGGGGTGCAGATAGAGATAGAAAGATAGAAAGAATAGGCCTACCAGGGCCTCCAGCCATTGCAATGAACTCTAGACACATGTGCCACCTTGTGCATCTGACTTACCTGGGTACTGGGAAATTGAACCTGGGTCCTTAGGCTTCACAGGCAAGCACCTTAACTACTAAGCTATCTCTTTAGCCCATACGTTCTTTGTTTTTTTTTAAAGTTTTATTTGTTTGAGAGAGAGAGACAGACAGACAGGCAGACAGACAGAGAGAATGGGTATGCCAGGGCCTCCAGCCGCTGCAAACGAACTACAGATGCATGCACCACCTTGTGCATCTGGCTTACGTGGGTCCTTGGGAATCGAACCTGGGTCCTTTGGCTTTGCAGGAAAGTGCCTTAACCGCTAAGCCATCCCTCCAGCCCCCAAGCCCATACATTCTTAATCTGTAAAACAGTTATAAAAACCATAACTATTCTGAAGCCTAGTGGTACCTACTCCATAGGGTTATTGTGAAATTTAATGAGCTAGTGGTACCTATAAAGGATATATATATGTGTATATATATATATATATATATATATATAATTTATATGTTTATAAATATATTTTATATAATTTATACATTTATATTAGTATATATTTTTATTTTATATTATTTTTAAACATGCACACACACATACACAACATGGCTTTTAATCTCGCACCACAAAAAAGCAGGTTAAATCAAAAGATATTTGGAAGGACCTGAAAAGTTGTGTATGTATGTGGCATCTCTCCAGATAATTCTGTTATGCAAACATTTTTGAGAGCTATTGGTCTGGAAGATTTTTTTCTTCTTGAAATAGAGCTGATTTTTAGCAAGTAAGGATTCTTATTTTGTATTTATAATCTTCCAGAGAAGTTGAGCCTAGACTCTTTCCTCCAAATTTATTCCAGGTAATTGTCACTGAATCATTTCTTAGAGTGTCTCTTTAAATCATTCAAGCTACTAGTCCCCATAAAGCCCTGATTGTTGCCTATGCAATAGATGTGGACACTGACATGGAATTCTATAGTAAATGGATATTTTGTCTGTGTACTTCATCCTTGTTGTGCATTTCAATCCCAAAGAGAATGCCTCATTATGCACATTGTCTGCATTAAAATAAGATGAATGTAAAAACATCTCCACTGGAATTTCCAGGGAAGAAAAGACATTCGGGTGGGACATTATCAATAGAAATTAGTACACTTGGCTCATTATGGCTAAATTAGGTTCTATAAAACATTCTAGGTATTCTCAATCCTAACATATTGGTTTGATTGGTGTTCTGACATGTTTAAAATGTCTTTCATAGATTCATTCATGAACAAACTTTGCTTCTGTTCTGTTGCGCTAATCAAGACTCTACCAGTTGTAATTGACCAAAACCCAACTCAAGCTGGTCAATAAAAGGGACCAGTGTGCGATTCTTTTAGTCCTTACAGCAGTCCAGAGATTATTCCATTGACCTGTTTCTGGCATAGTGACACACAGGAATTCCCACAATGTCTGCAAGATTTGATTCCAATGTATCACTCAACTTACTTTTCCCCTCCCGTAAGTACGTCCTTGGTCTTTGACTTCATTCCTCTCGGCTTTGCTATCCCAGCAGGAAGCACACATCTCTCTCCTAACAGATCTAGTGAGAAGTTCAGGACTGAATCTTACTGCAGTTGATTTGGATCACATGTCCTTCCCTGACCTCATCTTAGGCTGTACAGCTAAGAAAATGTGCAGCGATGTGCAGGCCTAGCTAACATTTCAGTCCCTGTGGCATGAGATCCTGAAGACACTCCCATCAGGGACAGGTGATTTCAGATGTATTGAACTATGACTGCCCCATCCTCCTCTTCTGCCAATGTTTGTAGTTCTTTTCCACTTGTTTACCAGTGTGATGGGAAATTCTTTCATTAGAAAGCTTTTCCATATGATGAGATGTTATATTTAGTTATTATTATTATTTTTTAATGGCATGAGATGAGTTTACAGAGGAGGCAGCAGAGGAGAGGTTTCCAGAGGCTCTCTGGCCATCAGATCCATATGTAAAAACGACCTGTACATTATCCACACAGCCCCTCCTACACAAAATCTATATGTTACCCACCAAGTATTATCGTATACACAGTCTACACATTACCTACCAAACAACACCTTACTGTACATTATGTACAAAACTCTGTCCTACCCATTATCTATCTGTCTATCTATCTATCTATCTATCTATCTATCTATCTATCTATCTATCTATCTATCTATCTATCTATCTATCTATCTATCTAATCAATCCAACACTGTCCTACACACAATCCAGACATTACCCACAAAATCCCTACATGCAATCTATATGTTACCCACCAAATATTATCGTACATACAATGTATGCATGACCTACCAAACACTGTCTTATGCACAATCTACACATTATCTACAAAACCTGTCTTATACATAATCTATATTTATATTCCCAACCCAGCACAGTCCTACACACAATCCATACATTACCCACACAAAACCCTGTCCTACACACAATCTATAATTAGCCTCCAAAGACCTACACAAAACTACACTTTCTTTCTTCCCCTGGGAATCTGTCCTTCTGGAGTCAATACAGTTTGGGTTTCCTAACTCTTAGTCTTCTGGTTTTTGTGAAGTATATACCATACTCCAATAATCACGCCAATAAAAGAGGCTTGCAATATTAGGTTATAACAATTGTTTTGCTATTGTACTTTGAAACTATTATTTCCAAATCCACAAATAGATATGATTTCTAATTTTGTTGAGAAAAAAACTCAAAGGGAGGGTTTTCAGAATTCCCAGCAACCCAGCAGTGTGGAGAGTGGTGACATGGCCATGCCTTCAAGGCCAAAACTTACTCCATGTAAAAGGACAACCCTGATGGAGGAGTGCCCAGCACTGAAACACCTCTGACACACCCTCCAAGGCTCGGGCACCATTGCGGAAGAGGGGGCGGATAGAATGGAAGAGCCAAAGGAAGGGTATGACTTCTTACAATGCAACTGCCCAGACAGAAATTGGCCTCGATATCCATGACCTTGCAGTGCCTAGCAATACCTTCACAAGACCCTCAAAATAGAAGAAAAAGATGGTGACATCAAATTAAAAGAGACTAATGGAGAGAGGGAGGGGATATGATGGAGACTGGAGTTCTAAAGTGGAATGGGGGTAGGGGAGGGAAATATGTGTTTTTTGTATGTAAGTATAGAAGTTGTCAATAAAAATAATAAATTTTTTTTTTTAAAAAGGAAAACCCTGGACTGATTGTCCTTTGTGTGCGTCCTCACGTTTGGCACCACACTGACCATGCACTGAATAGAAGACTTGGCCTCTGTGGTGAAGGAAATTGGAATTTAGGAAGAAATGGACAACTTATAAGGGTCGAGTAATTGACCCTTTCACAGCAAACATTCTGTGTCTTCTTAGAATATCTTAGTAGGACACTTTGTCAACATAAAGATAAAATCCATGATATTTAACACATTGCCATAAAAGTCCTGAAGTATTATAAGAACATTCTTTAATTGGGGAAGGCATTTCTAAGTATGATATAAAATCCTTACCATCAAAGGCTGTACAACTCTATAAAAATTGTTTCTCTGTAAAAAAAAATAATAACAGCAAAAGACAAATGGAAAATTATAACTTGTATTTTATAAAGAACTACCTTTTTAGTATATAAAATTCTTCTGCAAATCAATAAGAATGAGAATAGCAAACCAATAAAAAAATAAAGAATGCAAATAGATCAGACAAGAAAGTACAAATGGGTTTTTTGTTTTGTTTTGCTTTTTATTTTGTTTTCCAGGTAGGGTCTCACTCTAGCCCAGGCTGACCTGGAATTCACTATGTAGTCTCAGGATGGCCTGGAACTCATGGTGATCCTCCTACCTCTGCCTCCTGAGTGCTGGGATTAAAGGTGTGCGCCACCACGCCCAGCTACAAATGGGTTTTAAATGTATTAATAAATGCTTATTCATAAGAAGATATGCTCAGATTAAAATTCCATTTAACCTGCTAGTTTGACAATGATGAAGAGGTTTCTTAATATATTATGTATGTCTGAAAGGGGGAGAATATTAGGAAGCAGTCACTCCTGTAGATTCTGTTGGGAGTATAAGTTGGCACAATCTGTTAGAGGGCAATTTGGCAATAGTTATGTTTTAAAATATAGCTACTACTTTGTTCCAATACTATTTTCCTAGACAGGTATCTATCCACTTTTGGACAAATTTGTGTTTTTGCCAAATCATGTGAATAGGCCATTTATTGAAGCATTGTTTGAACTAGCAGAAGACTTAAATGATCTAAATACACGAGAGGGAGATTGCCAAAGTATAGCAAGCCTCCATAAAATGCTGTCCAGCTGGAATAAAGAAGCACCTTGCTATGTGCTGGTGTGTGACCATAGCCAAGATAGAGAGTAAAAGGAAAGCACAGACCACTGCACTGCTGGGCAAATATAAGATTAGCCCCAAGTAAAGTTGTCTCAGGAATGGAACTGAATGGCTTTCACAGATCCAAGAAATTTACTTGGTATAACTTCTATTAGTGTGGCTGTAGAATATTCTCAATCATCAGAAATTAATGCTTATCTTGAGTACAATGAAATGTAGCTATGAATGGATCTAATGATTTTTTTTTTCCTTTGGTTTTTCAAGGTACCTCCTACCTCTGCCTCCTGAGTGCTGGGATTAAAGACGTGTACCACCATGCCCAGCTTGATTTAGTAATTCTGCCACTAGAAATTCATTCAGTTTATAAGAAGAAAACATAGTCAATCAGTAACATCTACAAAGAAAACCCCTATGTAGAGTGGTATGGAATATTCTCCAAAGACAAACTGTGTCACTGGAAAAAAATAACAGCAAAGGCAAATTGCAGAAAAATATATGTCCTGTGTTCTTCATGCAAAAATGAAACACAAATATTAATTCATATTAAAATTTTCACATGTAAAATGTTTTATAGATATGGAACATCTATGTGGGTAGAAAGAAAAGAATTTGGTACCAAAAGTCTGAGATTAATAGATAGAAAAAGATTAGAGAGTTTGGACAGATGAATGTGACAACAGATGATGCCGTGCCTGGAAGCCATAGATTATTACAAGAAAATTTCAGTGTAAGGGGTGGGATACCTTCCAACAAGTCGTTGGTCACCGAAACACCTGCTACCTCCAAAATAGAACAGACGTTTGCTAAGGCTCTTGATTTCCCACCAGAACTAGCGCTAAGACCCTATTGAGGAAGATTCCATGTCTGGGCTGATGGACATTGAGAAATGAAGATGGAGCAGCGCTGGAAGCCTCCTCCCTGTGAACTGGCTGTCATGATGCTGGAAAGAGCTATGCAGCTTGTTGGGGGAGAAAAGTCACCAACAGTTAAAAGTCTTAACGAGCGGTGGACACTACAAGCTTTATAGCTGGCCAGCCAGGCCAAGTGTGTCAACTGGTACAATGGTGGAATGTCTGTTATAGAGGAAGGCAACGGATCTCTGGGTTTGAGGCCTTTTCAATGTGAGGGAATTCACGTCTGGTATTGAAAACCTAGTCAAAAACCTATGGCTAGCCGTGCTAGTCCTCAGCACGCCTTTAATCCCAGCACTCAGGAGGCAGAGGTAGGAGAATTGCTGAGAGTTTGAGGCCACCCTGAGACTACATAGTTAATTCCAGGTCAGAGTGAGACCCTACCTCAAAAAACAAAAAACAAAAAAAGATAAAAGAAAAGAAAAAAGAGAAAAGCTTCTCTTAACCAAAGTGACAGCAGCACTAATTTATAGGCGTAAACATACATATTTAGAGGGCAATTTGATGGGCATCATATATCTGTTAAGCCAATCAACAGTAGCAGCCCCCCTCTAGGACTTAGGAACTCCCAGCTATAGACTTCTTGAGCATGAGCCTCGTAGAGGACAATGCTGTGTCCTGTCAAGAGATTAGACACACTGGTACATGTAAAATGTCTCCCATAGGCAATGTGTTTGAACACTTGGTCCCCAACTGATGGCACTATTTTGAGAGTGCAGAGTCTTTGGGGGGAGGGGTGGGCCTAGCTGGAGCAAGTGGATCAAAGCAGCAGGAGGGTGGTGGGGAGTGGGGAGGGAAAAGGCTTGCTTTTTATAACCCAGACCACTTCCTGTCATGTCTCTGCTTCCTGGTTCTCTGAGATGTGTGCAAGCAGCGTGACGTTCCTGTTGCCACAGAGGAGCTGATCTGGCCCCTATGCTCTCCCTGCGATGTGGGCTGAGTCCTCAGTGAGCCCAACTGAACTTCCCCTCCAGATTGCTTCTTGTCATGTGTTTGGTGACAACAGCAAGAAAAGGATCTAATCATGCCCAGAGAATAATTATTCAAAGCAAAGGGCAAATGTAGCTCTCCTAGTTCGTGGACAGCTGACGTGACCTCCTGGACTAGGGGAATCACGTTAAAACGTTGTTAAAGGAGGAGTCGAGCTCATAATGGGTGGAACCGAAGGCCCAGAGACACATTTGGGACCTCTTTAATTCCAGAATGACCAGATAGACAGACAAGGCAGTAATCACAGAGAGTAAATGACTTTATATTTTGAGCAATAATAGGCTTATTTTAAAAGATATTAAGCTTATAACACTTCCTTTTATAGAAAACGTTAGCTTTTTTACATCCTTCCAAGGAAGTTGGCAGACAAAAAAGGAAAATGTTGATTTTCCACGTTGCCCATTATGCAAAATTCTGAAATATTTCAGACACAAGGGACACATGCCATGAGCACAACGACCTTAAACAATTCGCAGGCAGATGTATCGAGTCTAATTCATCCTGCTGATGTCCTTGGCCAGCGGGTGAGCGGGCAGCAGCTGGCTCAGTGCCCCTCACTGCAGCCAGGCTGGTGGTGTACATTAGCTTTTGTTTTGAAGAGAAGGAGAGCGCTCCATGGTGGAGAGTGAGGCATGTTTTACAGAGTCAGGTGGTCCACAGGTGAGACCTGGAAAACAGGTACAGAAATGCTGGCAGCAGGAGCACTTCACGTGGACAGAAACTCAGAGATGTGGCCCTACTTTTCAATGGGGGCCACCCTGAGGGACACGTTGGAAAGTCCTTTGATCATTTTGATAAAGTTTCTGTGGAGCAGTAGTTGCTATTGCTATCCTTTCTGCACGGTCACTGTCCACTTCCAGAGTCTCTAATGCTGCACGAGGGAGGCCCACCTGGCCTCTTGACCTTTGCCCCTTGTTGTCTGCTCATGCCAACCAGGACACTCTAGCTCTGACTCTTGTGTCCCTTGATGGGGCACACTCTACTTTGTTTCAGTCACCTGCTTACTTGTTCTCATATGGTTTATGACTGTAGACACCATAACCTCTGACATGCATGTGCGTGCGTGACCGCATGGCCCAGCCTCTGGTCTCTCTCTCTCTCTCTCTCTCGGGAGTATCTATTGCTCAGTCCATGTAGTCATGACAGCGAGGATGTGCGGTGGTTTGAATGTGAAATGTCAAGTCTGGGGAGATTGCGCAGTGGTTAAAGGTGTTTGCTTGAATGTAGAGTGCGCCCCATAGCCTCATGTGTTTTTAATATTTGGTTTCCAGTTGGCAGCAAGTTGTGGGGCCTTTGAGAGGTGGAGCCTCACTGAAGGAGGTGTGTCACTGGGGCAGATTTGATAGTCCAGCACAGTGCGTGTTCTGAGCTCACTCATTTACATGACTTCTTACGAGCTGCCAAGACGAGGTGACGCCCTGGATGCCCGCTCTCCCACAGTTTCCTCGCTATGACGAAGCCTCCCCTCTAAACCAACCCTTAGCTGAAATAAACCTGTTCCTCTCATCAGCTGCTTCTGCTTGGATGTTTTGTCCCAGTAATAAGATGGTAACTACAAGAGGATGGAGACTGACAACCATCCCATGGAGGACTCACGTCCCTCAGCACGGTGACCCATGTGGGGGGGCACATGCGCCCCAATGGATTACAATAGAACAAGTCCTACAGCCAGAGTAAGAGCTCTGGGACAGTCTGTCAGACTATATGGACTGAAACAGTCACAGTTCTGCACAGAGCCTGAGAATGAAGGGAATACACAGCAAAAGCAATGCCCCAACATGGCAGAGATTGAGTCTACAGACACGGTGCAATCCTGAATGAGCCAGGCCTAAGACGAGCTACATCAACCCTGGATATTTTGGCTACAAAGGTCTCTGACACCCAGTTCCTTTCTCTCCCTCTATTTCCCCAGGCAATGCTGTTTTTTTCTTTTCTCTTTCTTCCCTCCCTTCCTTCCTTCCTTCCTTCCTTCCTTCCTTTCCTTCCTTCCTTCCTTTCTTTCTTTCTTTCTTTCTTTCTTTCTTTCTTTCTTTCTTTCTTTTTAATTAACATCAATGAAAAGTCCGCCTGAAATATCTCTGACGGAAGATAGTAGTGGTGGATCTGAGCAGGTCTTTACTCTTTGCAAAGCTTTCCATCCCCCTTGACTAATTTGATCTCCCAACAGTTCTCTACAACAGTCAGGAGTAAGATTTATACTAGGACTACTGAGGCTCGAGGGGGTTAAAGTGACTGGCCTATAGTCATAGCTGGTTCAAAAGAGGCCATTCTGAAATTTGGGTCTTTGAATTTCATGTGCTTTGCAGGGCCTTTTACAATATGTACGACTGGGGATCCTGTGTCCTCTTTTCTCGCATGCATGCTTCGGCTGTGAGCTCAGAGGACTTATCACCCTCTTCTGAAGACAGGCACTGGGGATCCTGCAGGCTCAGTGGGGAGAGGATGTGGCCCTTGGAAACAGCATAAAAAGCATTGGGTGATTTCAAGTTAATGGAAAATAAGCAGCTTATCTGACCCCAAGTCAGGCCAGAGTAGAGGTTGTATATAATCAGAAATAAGACAACCTGAGTGATGAAGGCAGAAAGGGACATGGCTGACCAGGAGTCTGAAAAGGAAGTGACTGAGTGGGTCCTGGGGATTGGGGGGGAACCTTAAGAAGAATACACAGAAAGTGGTGCTTCCATTTTTGGGTGACTCCACTGCTAAGTGACCTTAACAAGTGGAGCCCAGAACCCACTGGCTTGCTGCCTCCTGACTGCCCCTGCCTGTTTGCCTCATGTTTTCCATTGCATATATATTCAAAGACGAATGGGAATGGGACCAAATTGTATTGTGTTCCTGTATTAATGTTCTAAATTTAAAAAAAGGGGAGGAGGAGGGGGAAAGAGGAAGAGGAGGAGGAGGAGAAAAAGAAGGAACAGGAGATAAGGATTACCAGGGAAAATAGCAGAATAGGAATGTCACCAAAAAAAAAAAAAAAAAAAAAAAAAAAGGGAAACAAAAGAGGCAAGATAATATACAATATGCTCTTTTTTTTTTTTTTTTTGGCAAGAGACAAGATCTGAAAATGAAATTATTAACCTGAGTGAGGTCCCCATGGAGAAGCCAGAGGGAGCCGTGTTAATCAGTGTGGACTGGCTTAGGCTGAGTGCCGGGAAGTGCTGCAACCTGATCACAACAGCACTGCCCTGCGGCTGCCAGCAAGAGACATAGAAATTGCACAGAAGAGCGCCTCTCCACGCACACATCGTGCTTGCAAATGCAGAACTTGAAGCACAGCGTGAGGACCACCTGAGCTCTCCAATGACATCATTCAAAGCAACATTACACAACCTCCTCTCCCCCATATGCCAACACTGGGGACACAGAGATTATAGGAAGCCAAAGCCCCCACTCGCCCTTCACTGACCCAGCAATGAGCCCTACTGAGTTGAAGCGCTGCTCAACAGAGCCGGCCAAGACAAACTGAGTGAGAATGCACCAAGGAGGGAACCATCTTCACAACTCAGTGTGGATTCATGCTGCACGCTGCACCCATTAATGCATTGCAGATGGCGGTGACTCCTGGAGAGACTTGACCCTTGGCAAGGTGCTGAGTGTAAGTGACTGTTGGGTGCTCACTGTTCAATGAGATGTCTGTTCCTGCATTCCAAGGCTCAGGGGACACTGCAGGGGAGGGCACAGAAAGCGGCTAAGAGCCAGACCACGAGGAAGAGTTTTGAAGCACTGTCTTCTGGATATGACATGGCCATTGCCTGCATGACCTCAGTGACTATTGTACACTGTGTGTACAAGATGGAGCCCATCAACATTATAGGCTAGCAAAAACCAAACCAAAACAAACAAAAACAACAGCAGACTAGCTGAAAAGAGGGGCCTCAGTGAAAAAGGAACAGGGAGGAAAGAGAAGAAGGAAACGAGAGAGGATTATGTTCAAAGTACATTATTTGCCGAGCGTGGTGGCGCACACCTTTAATCCCAGCACTTGGGAGGCAGAGGTAGAAGGATCACTGTGAGTTCAAGGCCACCCTGAGACTACAGAGCGAATTCCAGGTCAGCCTGGGCTACAGCGAGACCCTACCTTGCAAAAGAAAACAAACAAATGAAAAAGTCACATGCATGTGTGAAAATTATCAACCAAAAGTTCAAAAGAGAATGATGTAACTATTAACATCCTTATGGATAACAAGCAAAGACGACATCGAGAATTTACGAATTATTTGAAACTGACGATAGACACTATTTTGTGTACTACAGAACAATGCCATTGCTGGTGGACGTTCGACAAAAGCTCCACATGGATGACTGCCTTCATGGTGTGGGGGACAGGAACCTAATTCACACAGCTGGGTTACGCAGTGAAGGGGAACGTAGCAGCAGCTAACATGTCCTATCATGAACATACTTGTTCTCTGAAAGGATCACTCCACTGTCTACAAGGGACTTGTCTACAAATGCTCAGCCTCTCAAGGTTCCTGAGGAATGGATGGTCTTAGGTGGCTTCATGCCTGCCTGCTCCTCTTGGATCTAACCTCTCCCGACCCTAGCCTGACTTACTGGCTTTTCCTTCCTTAGGCCTTGGCAGTTTGTCATGCTGATCTTAATCAGATCACTGTGTAATTACACAGGGACTGTCAGGATATTTTTGGTTGCCATCTAGCAAAATGCAGATTGCATGGCATGTATACGTAGAATTACTCTATAATTTAAAGTAAATTGACATTTAATTTCAATTTAATTACATGGGAATTACAGACACGACAGACATAGTCTAATTAGGAAGAAAAGTATGAGAATCTGTTTGGGGAGTAAAAATCTATTGCATACCACACTTAGCAGAGTCAAGATAATTTCTCTGAATTTTTAGGGAGCATATACAATAACAACCACAACGGTGCAAACTGCACCTCAGGCCGTCTATCACATGCATACGTATTCTTTCACTTAACACTAACAATGACTCTAGGAAATTGCTCTGATCATTCCCATAGTACGCGTGAGAAAATTGTTACTGATTTAATTAGTGATGCGCCTGGTGCCACACAGGTGGGAAGCAGTCAAGGTGAAGTTCAGATTCACTCCCATGGGACCCCCCAGACCCATTCTCAAGAACATGTTCAGCTTCTTCACTGTTAACTCCCCGACAGAGAGGAGGGGGAACACTGGGATAAAATTCCAGGTCTTCATCTCAGCTGCCCACAAAGCTCATTTTGGGGCCTATGACCTAGAAACTTGGTCATTTTTTTTCCTCCATTCCGTCCCCTTTCTTTGTCTCTGTTCCTTCCTCTCTTCCTTCTACTCAGTGAACAAGTGTTTATGCACATGGCCCCAGCCTGTGAGGTGCTCGATACTGGAGGAAAGGGCCACACAGGAAGCTTTGTCTCCTTCCGCACAAGACATTCCGAGCTGCACACCCTGTAACGGGGATGTAGGATGGGCCCCAATATCTAGCTGCACATGCACTGGGCTACCAGGATCCAACCTCATGCGGACTGAGGAGTGGGGAGGCTGTGGTGTGGCTGGGACTCCACCCTCACAGTGTCTCATCCACTGGAGGTCTGTGGAGTTTTGCCTTCTCACCTAGTACGCTGTCCAATTGAACTACAGCAGATTTCTTTTTCTTTGTCTTGTTTTTCATTCTGAGATCTCTGCCCTAGCACAAACTAGATACCATCCTGGGCCACTTCCTGCCTTTCCATAGGACCAGCCCTACCTGCCGTCAGTGACAGCAGAATTTTCTGCTTACCTAATTATCTCATTTCCTTTAACTTAAACAACGTCCATTTCCTCCCATTCTCTTATCTCTTCCCATCTCTCAGTTAAAATGGGGCAAATAGGGTTGGAGAGATGGCTTAGAGGTGGGCATTTGCCTGCAAAGCCAAAGGATCCCAGTTCGACTTTCCAGGACCCACATAAGCCAGATGCACAAGGTGGTGCATGCATCTGGAGTTCATTTGCAGTGGCTAGAGGCCCTGGCATGCCCATTCTCTCTCTCTCTGACTTTTTCTCTCTCTCAAATAAATAAATATATATATTTTTTAATGGGACAAATAAAGCCAGGTGTGGTGGCACATGCCTTTAATCCCAACACTTGGGAGGCAGAGGTAGGAGGATCTCTGTGAGTTCAAGGCCACCCAGAGACAACATAGTGAATTCTAGGTGAACCTGGGCTAGAGTGAAACCCTACATCAAATAAACCAAATAAATAAATAAAATATAATAAAATGAAATGGAACAAATTATACAAAGGCTTGCTCTCACTTGATCCTTAAACATACACCCTTAAGAAAGGCAAACTCACGTTTGTACATGGGAACAGTGGCCAGAGGCATCGGCCACACTTGCCCCTGCATGTCTCAGACTATGCTCTTCAAAGATCAAAACCAGTCTGTCAGGACATTAGCTGTGTCTTTCACCTACATCCCTTGGTCTCTTTCCTTTTTTTTAATCTCTATTTTGAGCATGTATCCATCACCTACATAGCTGTTCAATGTTTTTCTTCAAGCTGATTTAATGAACATACTTGAACACGTGCAGTTTAAAAAGTAACTTTCTGACACTATCTCTCCAGATGGGCAGCCCACCTCACCTCCGAGGAGAAACCCACACACAGCCATGCGGAACAGCCTCACTCTTGTCACTGCTGCCTGCAGAAGGTTCTTATCCTGATGTCAGCTCTTGGTGACAATTGAACTTTGCAGGAACGTGAGGGCTGCTAAATGTCTGTCAACACCCAGCTGACTTAATGTGATTGACAGCGCTGAGAGAGAATTGAAAAGAGAGCCCAGATTTTTCTCACTACATATTCAATGGTTTCTCCATGCCGGCTGTGTTGTGCTTAAATCCTCTGAAATAACACTGTGGGAAATACTGGTCTGGCCTAATAAATTTCACATGAACCTGACTCTCCATAGCTGAAGAGTGCCTAGGAGGTCACATTGTGACCTTGAGATTCAACAGGAGTCCACAGGCAGAAGCAAGGCAGGCCTGAGCCTTTCCAAGGTGCCGATGTTCACATTTAAATTGATTCTGGGAATTTATAGAACCCTGTATCTGACCGAGAAATCAAGCCTCATCAGGAAAACATAAATGCCAGCCGAAGCACCTCCTCCTGGGTTTGGGCAGCCTTGGTGAATATGTCTCCCCTCCCAGATTTGGATTTCATCTTCCCGTCAATCAGACTTCCAAGGATCTGAGTCTGCTTGCTCATAGAAAATAAAGTTCCCTATGCTAAGAAACGGAACATTTTGAGAAGGATATCCAATGTCTCCTTGAAAACACACTTGATGAAATGTAAATGATGCTGTGAAATGAATCAAGCACAAATCAAATCATGAACATGTCAATCATTAGCAAATGGATATGATATTAAAAAGTCAAATGAAATTGCTCCTTCAGATAGATCAGAAATTCCTACGTTGTACCACCACAAAGCCTTCCTTTTGAGAACAGAGAACATAAATAAACTTGAATTCATGATACAACAATGGCAATTTCAGTTCTCATTGTCATCCTGTTTTAAAGCAGGGGAAAGACATAGTTAGGAAAAGATAACTTCTGTGTGTTGATTCAGTCTGAACACAACCATAAAGTTCTACAGACCTCATACCTGGCCAAAATTTCAGTTCCTGGGATCCTTCACTCCTTCTTCAATTCCTTTCCCAGCCTCATGAAAATGGAATCTAGGAGGAAGCAAGCCACTTCTCAAAACACACTTAGGATTCATCTTTAGTCTGCAGGAGATAAAAATCAGAGAATGCATTGCTTTCCCTTTTGCTTCTCCATCAGTTCAAGAAGATTGTACACAAACAACAAATCTGAACATGCGAGGGGTTAGTTAATCAAACACAGATCAAAAGCAATAAGCGACGCTCCACACGGATCAGGGCGGCTCAGGGACACGGGGGCTCTAGTTTGTCATGAGGCAGCCAAGACAGAGGCAGCAAGCAAATGAGGGAGCATTTCCACGAAGCAGGACGTGATTCACCAGGTCACGCACTCTCTGCATTTGGGATTAGGAAAGAAATGCACCACTCTGCCCTGAGCCAGAAGGAGCGGAAGTATGGCTGCTGCCCAGTCTGGCTGCCTGTACCAGGCATAGGGTGGAGGTAGACACGGGCGATGAACCTCCCTTGCTGAGGATGCAGACATGGCAGGGGAGGGACAAGTGCATTCATTCACTTAGGGTGCTAAGGATGGAACCCAGAGCTTTGTGCATGTTCAGCATCCACTCTACCACTGAGTCACACTCCTCGTCCACCTGTCAAGGTGATCTGTTACAGCATCTCACTAACCTCTCCTCTTTGACAGCCTCCCACCTCACATCTCACTGTGTTTCTTGGTTAAACCAGTGAGAAGATGGTCCCTGGATCTGAGCCTCTTGCATCCTTGTTTCTGTCCAAAGCAGTCAAGCTGAAGAAACTTGACAAAGCTTTCTGTAGGAGACACTTGTGTGGCGGAAATTCCACCAGCTGGAACGGCTCCCCCTTTGAAACCCTTGCCAGTTCTGATAAAGAATGGAGAAGGGCAGTGGAGTTAAGGTTTTAGTAAATATGGCTTTACACTGTATCCCACCTCCCCTTTTAACTTATCTCCCCCTCCCCAAGGATAAAACGAGAAGGATTTGTACTCTGAAAGGTAGTCCTCATGATCTCAGGGTAAATCGTGTGTCACATGAGTATTTAGGACAGGAGCAGGCAAGTAAGAAAATGTGCCCTGTCGGGTCACAGGCAAGCCATGTCAAACAAAGCTACAGACTTGGCGCTTAGCTCCCACTGGTTTCCTGCAGTGAAGACTGGCCGAGTCTCATGGTACCTTTGCCCACTGATCCTAGGGCAACCTGCCAACCAGTGACTCTTCCTGGAAGGCACTGGCAATCACCAGGAGCTGGAGTGGGAAATCCGGACGAGAGGCAGTTTCTTTATATTCAGAGAAGGTGTTGTTTGAGGCTGTGTGAGGAAGGAGACTGGGCATGAGCTCCCGAACTTCTCAGAATGTCTCTTGGCTCTGTAGCACCACCATGAAAATTCTCTTTTCTTTTTTCTTTTCTTTTCTTTTCTTTTCTTTTCTTTTCTTTTCTTTTCTTTTCTTTTCTTTTCTTTCTTTTCTTTTCTCTTCTCTTCTTTTTTTCTTTTTCTCTTCTTTTCTTTTCTTTTTCTTTCTTTCTTTCTTTCTTTCTTTCTTTCTTTCTTTTTTGATGAGAGAGAGAATTGGTGAGCTAGGGCCTCCAGCCATTGCAATCGATCTCCAGACACATGTGTCACCTTGTCCATGTGGCTTACACGTGATCTGAGGAGTTAAACACGGGTCCTTAGGCTTTGCAGGCAAACACCTTAACCGCTAAGCCATCTCTCCAAGCCCATTGGAGTCATTCTCATCTGGACTAAAATATGATCATTTCGTCAGCATAGAGAAAACGTCAAAAGGCTCCCTACGATGAGCACCACACAATAACCTTGGGGCCAGCTAGCAGTCAGGAAGGAGAGAGTGACTTGAGAAGTTGGGTATGGAGGTAGCCTTAGAACTAGATATTCAGGAAAGAACTTCAAGGCTCCCACTTTGCATTGGGTGGATGCCTCTACTTGGTGTTGCATTTGCCTTCAAGTTCCCTGGATTTCTTCTGAAATCATTTTCTTTCTTTCTTTTTTTTTTTTTTTTTAAAGCAGTTAATTCCACAGAGTTGCATTTTAACTTATGATTTCAATTCAAGAGCTGTTTTCATCATAATTTTTGTTTAGTCAGGGGAACTCTAGGTTTTCATTATCTTGGAGTCCAGGAGTGATTATCCTACAGAGACTTATGCAACAAGGGCGAGTCTGGGGATCCAAGCCTATCCTTAAGTCTTATCGATGAAGCGATGCTTAGACTGTACAAAGAGGCTTCCTTCAAGGCATGATGAATCCTTTAGAAATTGTCACTTCCAAGTAGCAATTATCCTTGACTTTCATAATTACATATCTAGGGTAAAGCTAGGAACATGTCTGAAAAAAGTTGTCAGTGGATACAAAAGTGTTGCTCAACAAATAAAAATTCTGTTTACAGTGTGGAGTCACATCACTGTCATTGTTGGAAAGTGACTATATCTTTGTTTTACTAAGGCACACCAGGTGAGTCCCTGAGGCTGGCTTCCAGCAAACAGAGGGTGTGTCTGAGAGGGGAGGCAAGACAGTTTTACAGAACAAAGCACTATTTACCTGAACTGTCTGCTTTCTAAGAAATGCTCCTCCCAGCCTGAGCTGTAACGAGTGAGCAAATGTGCGTGTGTACTGTTGACTGTCTTTGTATACCATGGACCTGTGTGCCATGCATGTGCAAACATCCACACAGTATGCATATATGTGAATTGGTGTGAGTGTGCTGATGTGTATACTTTGGAGACTTTCCTGTGATTGTGTGCGTGGACAGCTCTTACCTCTGTGTGTGATGGCAGGGGTGGACAGAGGGAAGAATGAAGTTTTTTCTGTGCTTTGCTTCAGTTCAAAGTATCTTCTAGAGATGCCAAGTTCAAGCTATTTGGTGTGTTGCTTTTTCTCAAGAATAACTCAGTTCCCACACTCATAGAATTAGAGGGAAGGCAAAGGAGAAAGGATGATTAGAAGGCTGGGTAGAAGGTACGTTGCTATTACTCTATTCTACAAACAGGAGGTTTTTGTGTTATGATGATTTGAATCATTATGACACAGCCTTAAGGCAGAAGGTTTATAAAGAATCTCTTCAGGGAGAGAAAGCCTTGGTGAATAGCTAATGCATTTTAGGAAGCCATGGCCTGGAGGATTAGTGTTACACATGGTTTTGCAGACATGGTTGTTACTGAGATAAGATGGTGAACAAGTCCATGTAAGACCCAGAGTTGGGAGAGATTGCACACTCACGCTTTAGGATCTAAATTGTGATTCCACAGTCTGGGGTTTGAATCTGTTGCTCCATCGTTGACTTAAGGTGGGACTTTGGATAAGTTCCTAAACTTCTCTAGCCAGCCTTCCCATCTGTAGTGAAGATAGTACCTCTCAAGTGTGTCGTGGGACATTAAATAAGCTACATCAAGACTCATGAAAAATGTCCTCTCCACTGGCTTGTGGATTGTGTATGTTCCTTGGTAAGGTTCCCTTAGATGACCTTGTTATCATTCCCCTGAAGAAACAATGGGAAAATTCCTGTGGATTTGATCCCTGAATTATCCCCAGTCTAATCAGGATCAATAAAAGGCCACTTGGCCCCACGTGCTGGCTCTGCTTGCTCCCAGGAACTCACATTTGGCCAGTGGGATATTGATACGGGAATGCCAAGAAAGAATGGGTATTGAGGTCCCAACGGCCCTTCCACTCTTGCTGGTTCATTTCTCTAGATCCCTGTATGGAGAACAATGACTCTGACAGCCAACATTACTTTCATACAGCATAGGGGTTAAGCACATGGCTTTTCCCCTTAGCTTGTCTTGACTCTGAGAGTTACCAGCCAAATTGTTTAGTCTCTCTGAACTTTATTTTCCTTATCTGTAAAGTAGCAATGAGAATGCTTATGTGACATAGTTGTTGTGAGGACTAAATAAGTTTACGTGTATAAGTTGGCTGGCTTATAGCAATGGGTAAACATTGGCTTTGATAGTAGATGATGAGTGTTATTGTAAATGATTCCCTAAGCTGGACTCAGGGCATATACTTGGCTTGCTGGACTCATTTAAGAAGTTCTGGAACTGTAAGATCTGGAATATTTTGAGATAATGAATCCCACAGCCTGGAGCCAACATTGTTCACAGCCACCCAGGCCAACAGCCTTCTTTATGAGTAATGCCTAAACTAAAGTGAACAGGAAAGAAAAAGTGACAAGGAGACTCCTAGTTCTTTATGGCACTTTGGTCATTTCAATGTATATCCTCCTATGTTACTCAGTGGGGAAAAGAAGAATATTTTCTAAAGCCAGGTGTGGTCCCAGCACTCTGGAGGCAGAGATAGGAGGATCGCCATGAGTTCAAGACCAGCCTGAGACTACAGAGTGAATTCCTATGTGTAGTGGGCTACAGCAAGACCCTACCTTGAAAAACAAAAACGAAACAAACAGAAGAATATTTTCTAGTTTACTCTTTTACATCCAAATGCTTTTCATAAGGGCTACAGAGGTGACTCAGTGGTTAAAGGCTCTGACTTCTAAATGCTTTTCATCTCTAAATTTACAATCTGTCACCACATAGATTAAAAAAAAACCAAACCACATATTTTCCTTTTATAATCAAGCTATGGTCCAGTGCTTAAGACTACATGTTTTGGAGTTAACTGCATCTGAGTTTGCTCTGAGGCAAATTACTTGTGCTCTGAGAATCCATTTCCCTCTCTTTAAAATGGGGCGAGGGAGGAGCTTGTCCTGCGACTGGGCTGTGAAGATTATGTGATAACGTGTGCAGAAAGCTCTGCTCTGTGAACAGGATCTGGGATTTGTGAATCACTCAGGAGGTATTCATTCTGACAGCGATTCAAAACGATTGTCAAGAAGGCTTGGGAGCTAGAAGCCCCCAATAAAGAAAGCCCCGCCCCCCACCCCGTGGAAAATCCCTCACCTTCATCCCGGCACACAAGCACAACTACGCGTAGAAGAAGAAGTGGTGCGGGTCAGGAGCTATAAAGCCGGGAACAGTGCTGCCACATAATTTGCAGGGCTCAGCTCAGAGTGAAAATACGTAGCTTCTTGTTCAAACGCTATGAAGAATTTCAATATGGCCACAGAGAGTAGTCTACCAAGCACGGAGCCCTGCTAAGCTGAGACCCTGCGCGACTTTTCAGTTTGCACACTCTAGAAGCTGGCCTTGGCAAGGACTGTGGGAGACTTCGGAGGAGGGTGAGAGCAAAGAGTGCCACTTCACAAACAAAGTCTCAGGTTGCTTTTGGAGCCCGTGAAGGAAATTCAAGTGCGCTCAGATCGGTTCCTCAAGTAGGACACCGTCTTGATCAACTTGCCTGCTGAAATCGCGCCCCTCACTCACTGTGTGGACCAGAGGCAAGCGGATGATGGCTCATTTGTTTAGATTCGCAGTTGTCGGAAGTGAGACGATCATTTTAGGGCCACAGAGCAATATACAATTTATAAGTCCCTTTCTGTGACATGTGCTTTACTCAGAGTCCATACTGGCTTATTAGAGGAATGGCAAGGACATGTGAAAGACACCTTGGAAGGGTTCCACCTTGCAGCCTTGACTCCTCATAAAACGGGCTGTCCCCACCAGTCCTTGGCATGACGTCTTGCAATACATCAGCTCAAGGAGGCAGAGGCAGGCTCTCTGCCAGTGTCTCCGCACTCTCTGCTTCATCTGCTGTGGCTTACGAATCTGCATTGGCTTCTCTTGGGGCCTCCAGACCTTGCAGCAAATTGCTGGCCTGAGACTAAAGGGAGCAAGAGCTTTGTGGGAAAATATACTGGGATGGGGGTGGGGAGGCTTCTGGGTTGGGGAACCACAGTGGGAAGGGCTGGAGGGAAGAGAAGATGAGAGAGTGAGACTGGGCAGTGCAGGCAGGGTATTCATCAACACACAGCTGAGTCTCCTTGCCAAGAACACACACTCACCTGGAAGCTGCCAGAAGACCTGACGAAGTGGGGGAGTCATCACCAGAACTCTAAGCAAGGACTCATGCAGTTAGTTAAAGCAATTAAAAGTAATATGCAGGTTACAGTTGAGAATAATGCATCACACAGTCCAAAGGCCTTTCAAATACTGATTGATGATGCCGTAGTTCATTTTTGCAATATGAGCGATGGCATTTCAGTTCTTTAACATGCAAGCTTCCCTCTCCCACCTCATCCCTAGAGCTATGCCGATAAAGAAATATCCTTGTGCCTTCTTATGTCAGCCTGACACCTGAAATGAATTGACAAGGCTGCACACAATTCATCTCCTCTTTAATCCTTTGTTCAGCATCCAGGGGATTCAACTGTGCAGCTGTGTCTGCGAACGGTGTGTGTTAATCTAGGTTTACTGCCATATGAAATCCAGGTGTGTGGTTCTGATTTTATGTGTTTTGGAAAAATTTTTTTTTTTGCAGAGTTCTATAAAGTCTGTGTATTACAGAATTGGGAAAAACTTGACTGTAAATGACACCCGCTTTGATGGACATCCAGGCCTTTTGTGTGGAAAGGGAAAAGCATGTGACCGCACAGGCAGTGGATAGAGGATTGCTCGACCCTGTTTACGTCCTTGGTTGCCAATGCAATGTTTTTTTCTGAATGACATCCAGAGCTTATTATGAATTTTCACTTCCGGTGAGAGAAAGCCGGCGAGCGTTTCTGAGTCCCTTACTTATGCAGGTTCTAGTTTGTTTGATCTTGAAGGTCTATTAATATTTTAGGAATTAGAGTCTTAACATTTTTTAAGAGGGTTTACTCCAAAGGTTCTAACTGAACACATCATTTTATGGGTACCATGGATTACGTATGACCCTTAGAACTCTTCGGAACAGAGACCATAACAAATAGGATGAACCTATGCAGGATTTGCTTTGAAATGATTCTGTGAATCCAAGCTGTTTGATTACTCTGTGTTAAAGGATTACCGGGAACCAGTTCTTTGCATTGGTTTGAACATGCAAAAATTTAATGACCATCTACACTTTCATTAGAGACAAATTTTTAAGGAAAAGACTCATCTAAGCAAGAACAACCAACTTCATAATCTGTTCAATGTAAAAGGTAGTCAAGTATTTTTTTTTTTCTTTACAGCACATATTTCTTACAAAGAAGTTCATGAGCTACCAAGATTATTAAGTTCAATGTTATTGTCCAGAGTGATGGTACAGCTGACCAAACCCAGGATAGAACTCAGTGGAGCGGGAACAGCATGCCAGGCTCCGGATGCTTTTGCAGCTTTCCCAGCCTGCTCTCCTGTCTGCAGGGTCATTAGGAACCTGGAGCTGGTCCGTCTCAGGGCCAGCAGGGACTTGTCAGCTGAAGAATATTTTAATTGCTGAATAGATGGTAAATTTTAGTGATGCAGTCAGAACTATTTTGGTGATTTCTAGTTCTTTTGTTACCCTAAACAATGCGGAAATAAATAGACCAATGTGCATGTCTTTGCAAAGTCTTTGGATGCTTAAGTCTTTAGAAGAGCCAAATTCTCATTGAGTCAATGTGTACAGTGTGTGTGTGCACTTGAAACTGCTAGTTTTGCCTTCCAAGGAGATTGCACCAATTTCTACACCTGGCAGAATTTTATGAGGATCTCTATTACTCACACACACGCCAAGAGAGCACAACGAGCACAACATTCGACTCTGGTCTTCATTCATCTGTTAAGTGAAAACGACATCTTACACTGTTATTCATTCGCCTTTATTTTCTCATGAAAATAAAGTGAAAATATAAGTGAAAAGGCCATTTTTGTAATTTGTTTTTCTGCAGACATTCACATTTTTGTTGTTGTTGTTCTTTTCAAGTTTTAGGCTACTGATCTTTTCCTTACTGATTTTCAATTGTTCTCTATGTATTAATAAAATTATCCATTTCTTTATCATTGACATTGTAAATACCTTCCCAGTTTCCCTCTCCTCTTATGACACGGCTTTCTGTTTTGCAATGCAGACTTTGTCGGCTTCCCCATAGCAGCGTTTTCAATCACACTGCCTGTGCTGGTTTTCCAAACCCTTGTGAGAACACTGTGGCACAGTTAACCAGCAAATGCCAGGTAGACACCCAGGACCTGCCCACTCAGCCTTGATATGTCTCCCCTTGCTAAGGTATGTTTTCCTCAATTCAGAAATTTCCAGAAACACCTGGGCAAGGCTTCACCACACCTGCCATTTCATAGTGGTCAGCTGCTGGGGACAGTGAGGCAGCACCCTATCAGTAGGAGGCTTACTGGAGAGTGCTCCCAGAGAACTCCATTGGGGACAATGAGAGGCCAGAGAGATGGACATAAGACCTGCCTTAGCATTGGAGTGATGGCTTAGCGGTTAAGGCACATGCCTGCGAAGCCTAAGGACCCCAGTTCTATTCTCCAGGCCCCACTTCAGCCAGCTGCATGGTGGTGCATGTGCCTGGAGTTTGTTCACAGTGGTTAGAGGCTCTGGTGCACCCATTCTCACTCTCCCTCTCTCTGTCCCTAATAAATAAATAAATAAAAATAAAATCTTAAAAAAGAAGAAGAGGAAGAAGAGGACCTGCCTTACAGTTGCCCTTGGGTGCAGTTGTTACCACGGGAAGCTTGGAGCTGGGTGGCTTTGGACATGGTGGCTCCCACTGTCTGAGGTTAATATTCCAGGAGGGACAGGGCTGGTTGATATCAGCTGGCAACTCTCCCAGCACCTGGGAATCAAGCCTTACCCCTGGGAAAGGGTTTGGGAGAGGGTAGATCTCACCTAGCATCTACTCCACCCTATACTTTGGCTTTTGACCTCACAACTTAAACCTATTCCTTGGTCCCTTAGGCCACAATATTCTGCCAGCTGTGCCCCCTCCCATTTTAAGCTTTAAATTCCTTTTCAGTGACATTGAAGAAGGCCCAGTAGCATGGCCATTGGCCCAACTAGAGTTTTTTGTTTTGTTTTGTTTTTTGAGGTAGGGTCTAGCTTTAGCTCAGGCTGACCTAGCATTCACTATGTAGTCTCAGGGTGGTCTTGAACTCATGGCGATCCTCCTAGCTCTGCCTCCCAAGTGCTGGGATTAAAAGCGTGCCTTTAATTAAAGACCCAACTAGAGTTTTTTTTTTTTTTTTTTATCCACCTTTCTTCCCCCCAGGCTCTTTAAGATTCCTTGACACCTTTCACAGGGATGTGAAAACGCTGTTAAAAAAACAAAAACAAAGACAACTTCCCATGCTTTCAAATAAAGTGAACCAGACACAGTAATTAAAGAGATGGATATGGCTGTGAATTTTAGGAGTTTGGAGAGATTTTGGCCTATGTGTATCAGCAGTGAAGGAAGGAGAGAGAGGATTGCATTTAATTAGCCCAAGTCCCAGGCGGCTCTCACTTTTCCATGCCTGTTAGCCCCAACACACCACCATGCTGCTGAGCTGGAAGCGCCTTTCTGGATGGTTTGATAGGCGTTGCAAATCCTCTCAGAGGACCCCTTTCACAACTCACAATAGCCCGCCTAGCAAAACATCATCACATGTTCATAGCACCACTTCCTTTTTAAGAGCTGCTGTCTTACTGGAATCGGGTTTTCCTGGTGCTTGCTTTGGCTCTGGTCCACCAGCTGCTCCTGTGCCTGTAACGGGACAAATGATGGAGAGTGGAGCATCGGAGCAGATGCTGCTGGTACCCTGCCCACATCCCCTCAGCAGGCGCTGAGTTCTGCAGACTCCCATGGCTTTGATCTACACTCAGTTATGGACCCTGAAGGCAGCTCCCTCATCCAGCTTCCTTGTCCCTGGAGTTGGGCAAGTCTGAGGTTTGCTGAATGCACTTATGCAAAGGCCCTAGCAGAAACTGGGACTCAGTTGTTCACAGTGAGAGCCTGCTTATTAACACACTGTATGCTGGCTTTCTTCCTTACCCAATCTTACCCCCTACTCCTCCACTGCTGGTTCCTGGGATTCCTTCCCAACTCAACATGACCGCTCAAAGCCCTTATCTGCCAAAACCAGACAAGCATCAAGGTGTTGACGTTGCCAGGCCAAAGACCCCCTTTGGGAAATCCTATTCAAACGTATATGCCCTGTCTTCTCCCCCGTCTTGTTCATGCAACGGGAAAACTAACAAGCAAAGCAAAACAGGCAAAGTAAGAACAGGAACAATAAAATCCAGCAACATCTGTTGTGTTGTTCGCAGAGGACTCGTCCTAATTGTCGGAATTGGTCTGTGCAAATGTATTAGTTTTTATGTTGCTGGCTTCAGAAATACTTCCCAGGCAGGATTCCAACCATATCTTCTTGCTGATTCTTAACTTGAAGTTTGCATCGTCTTCCCAGTTCTTGACATCACACCCAGCACGTTGTCAGACTCAACCCAGAGGGCTTTGTAGGAAGCAGCTCTTTGATGCGCACTGAGTGCAATATGACTTCCGGCCACCCAGAGTCTGGTTCACATGAACCGCGTCTAATTCTGAACATTGCTATTATCTTCTCCATGTCCACGTCAATACTCGGGGCTGATAAAGATTAAAAGGGAAAAACATGGCTTGAGAATTTTACAGCTCCTGCTGGAGTTGCAATGTGGAGTTCCTATCTGTCCCTTTGATTGGAAATTTAAATCATCCCCACATTTCAGGCAATCGGTAGCCTCATACGGAACAGAATCTGACAGTTTATAGCTTAATCTGCGTCTTGCTGTCTTTAAAAAGAAAGTCTTAAAAACTGTCTTTAAAACAGATAAATAAAGCCCTCCCCAATTTTGTAATGAAGCAAAAAAGAGAATGGAAAATGCCAAAGCCCTGGGAGGGTGCATTTTGTAATGACCGCATCTGCTACAAAACAAGGCCTGGAAAAAAAAAAAAAAAAAAAAAAAAGGCCTTGGAAGGCTGCCAGCCCCACAGTGTGGCTCACAGAGAAGAGGCCCTGGACAGGAAAGGACATGGGCTACGGGTTCTTTAGACAGAGCTTAACCTTGTGCATAGGTGAGGATGGTGGGCCTTGCTCCCTTCTGCTTCTACTTCAGCAGCTTTGCTCCATCCAGACCTCCTGAGGTTCCCGTCTGTCCACGCCCACACTGTGGGGTTGCCATATCGTGGCTCAGGCAGGAAGAAGGAAATGGAGAGAAAGCAGTGAGCCAGACTATTGTGTGTGCCTGGGAGGGAGGCTGGAGAAGGACACCGGAGCGGCTGGAGGGGCTCTGCCTTTCATGTTAGGCTTGTTGTCCATCCTGGATCCTTGGAGCCACCTTGAATGCATGGCTTGTGTAGAGGTGAAACCAAAAATTCAAGGTTTGGGCTGGAGAGATGGCTTAGCCGTTAAGGTGTTTGCCTGCAAAGCCAAAGGACCTCGGTTCGATTCCCCAGGATCCATGGACGCCAGATGCACAAGATGTCCCATGTGTCTGGAGTTCATTTGCCGTGGTTGGAGGCTCTGCTGTGCCCATTCTCTTCCTCTCTCTGTCCCTCTGCCTCTTCTATCTCATTCTCTCAAATAAATAAAAATAAAATAAAAACATTTTAAAAAGATTCAAGGTTTGATTATATTATTTAGGCTGTCATAGTGATAAAATATATGTAAGGTACTTAGCTTGGCACTTGATGCAGAACATTTCATTTAATTCAAACAAAACTTATGGATAGAAATTTCTTTTAACATTCCCGTTCCCCCCCACCCCCCGCCCCAGATAGGGTCTCACTCTGGCCCAGGCTGACCTGGAATTCACTATGTCATCTCAGGGTGGCCTTGAACTCTTGACGATCCTCCTACCTCTGCCTCCCAAGAAGAGTGCTGGGATTAAAGGCGCGCCACCACGCCCGGCTCCCCATTTTAAAGATGGAAATCAAGGGCTTGCTCAAGTGAATGGAGGTAATCGGACGTTATCTGCATTTCTTTGATTGGTATGAAAGCTGAATCCATCCGTGCATAGTCTTTTTTCCAAGCAAGGGCTGGCCTCCTCGCCTCCTTTCCTGAGTGTGCCCTCCCAACTTCCCAGACTCTCCGCATCCTGCTTATTCCTGTCTGCCTAGATTTCTTTCAAACACTGACTGCTCATTAAGCTTCAAGGATCTTATAAGACTCTCCAGGATCCTTTGCATTTTCACCTGAACTACAAAGCTAAGACCCAGGAGCTCCAAGGACCACCCCGGGAAAGTTATGAAGGGGATTTGTTGGAAGGCTACAGCCTTATGTCAGTTTGGTTTCCTCAGTACATTAACCCTTGGTCAATAATGTATTTTGATAGTCAAGGAGATACTGGCAAGGGATTGGGGGCGGGGCAAAATGAGAACAGGAAGGCCCCCACTACAACTTGCTGTATCCAGATGCTACCTGGCTTAAACCACAGGAGAGTGTCCAGTAGAGGTTTGTTCTAGAGGAGGGTGCATGTCTTATGTCTTGGGATTACCCTGTTCCGTGGGCAAGGACACTGGTACATGTACGCTGCTCCCTGGGTGGTGGCTGAGAGGTGCTGAGTTGGAGAGCATGCTTCCCTTCCTTTCTGGCCAGCCACCCAGGTGGTGAGGCAGGCTTCCACGGTTAGAGACGTGGAGAGATGCAGGGGTGGGTGCCGGAAATCATGTCTAGTTAAGGAGTGGAAACAGCTAGAGAAATGGGCTGTGGGCTCAGCTGGAGCTGCTACAAGCTTCCTTGGAACCCTGGAAAAGCACGGGTCCCGAAGGTAGGTGTTTCATCATGATTTTGGGCATCTATTTAACTTGGCTTCCAGAGACACAGTGGTGTTTCTCCTTTCCAGGCCCACAGAATTAAAACAACAAATGCTATTGATACTGGATCTCACTGGGGGTGGATCTCAAGGGGTGTGTGTGTGTGTGTACACATACATGCACATGCGCACAGGCTGGCGTGTTATGATGCTGATGTAGTTATCTTCTCATTGCTTGGACAAAGCACCTGACCCAAAGCAGTTGGTATGAGGAAAGTATTTTGGCTGACACTCTGAGGGGGAATCTTCATGATGGCAGGAGACAGCATGGCACTGGCAATGGCTGCACACTCACAGCAGGTGGACAACGGCAGCAGGAGAGTGAGCTGAACTCTGGCAAGGGGGGAGCTGGCAATCACATCACTAAGCCCGCCCCGAAGAACCCACTTCCTCCAGCAAGGCTTCACCTCCCAAACTGCCACCAGCTGAGGACCAAGCATTCAGAACACATGAGCTTATAGGGGACATCTGATTGGAGCCACCACAGGTGGCATTGGAGGAAATAATTTAAAGTGACATTTGCTTTGGGGCTGGAGAGATGGCTTAACAGTTAAGGCATTTGCCTGCTAAGCCAAAGCCAAAGGATCCCGGTTCGATTCTCCAGGACCCACGTAAGCCAAATGCACAAGGTGTGCATGCATCTGGAGTTCGTTTGTAGTGGCTGGATGCCCTGGCATACCCATTCTCTCTCTCTCTCTCTCAAATAAATAAATAAGTAAAATATTATTTAAAATAACACTAGTGTTGCAGTCAGGTTCGCATTGCTGGCAGAAATCACCCGACTAAGAGCAGCTTGTGGGAAAAAAGAGGTTTATTTTGGCTTACAGACTCGAGGGGGAAGCTCCATGATGGCAGGAAAAACGATGGCTTGAGCAGAGGGTGGACAGCACTCTCTGGTCAACATAAGGTGGACAACAGCAACAGGAGAGTGTGCCAAACACTGGCAAGGGGAAGCTGGCTATAATACCCATAAGCCCGCCCCCAACAATACACCACCTCCAGGAGGCTTTAATTTCCAATTGCCATCAGCTGGGGAGACTAGCATTCAGCACACTTAAGTTTATGGGGGACACCTGAATCAAACCACCACAACTAGTTTTGTGTGATTTGTTTATTTTCTACCGTTTCTTTCTTCTAAGAAAACTTGGATTTATGGGCACAAGATTCTGTTACTGCTTTCAAGTCTTTGATGAAATAATCAACATTGTCTACTGCTTTGTATGACAGTTTCCAATTCTAGGCAGTCTCCTGTTAATGCGCATGCTCCTTAAGTGACAGCACTACGGGGTCTTTGTGTGTTATTCTATATGACTACTTTATCGATAGCTATAGCACTTTTTTAATCCACTCATTGTAATGGTCCCTTTGTGAGATAGATGAATAGCAGGCATTCTGTACCCAGGTAACTTTATATCCTCTATATGCATTGAAATGATTTATTTTTCAAGATAGGGTCTCACTCTATCCTATGCTGACCTGGAATTCACTATGTATTCTCAGGGTGGCCTTGAACTCATGGTGATCCTCCTACCTCTGCCTCCCAAGTGCTGGGATTAAAGGTGTGCGCCACCACACCCGGCTCTTGGAATGATTTTTTTTTTTTTAAAGAAGCAAAATTACTAATTCATTTACTAAACAGTTATATGTAGAAGAAGTAGTTCTTGGGCTGAATTTGAATACTACCTCTTCTGTAAATTGTATGTGTGTGAGTGTGCACACACGGCATGCACATGTGTGGTCCAGATGGACAATTATCATTGTTATCAATGACAGAAACTAGGCCATTGGTATATATATATTTTTATTTTTAGAGAGAGAGAGAGAGAATTGGCGTGTCAGGGCCTTAGCCACTGCAATTGTATTCTAGGTGCTTGCACTACCTAGTGAGCATGTGTGACCTTGCGCTTGCCCCACCTTTGTCTGGTTTACGTGGAATCTGGAGAGTTGAACATGGGTCCCTTGACTTTGCAGGCAAGCGCCTTAATCATGAAGCCATCTCTCCAGGCCCCCACTGGTATAATTTCTAAGTAGTATATATGTATTGGACATCTGTGGAGACTTGGAAGAGATTGGTCTTTCCAGTGTTTATCTGTTTTATTTCATGTGAATGTCCCCAATGTGTGGGTATTTGTAACTTGGTCTTCCCCTTTCTTACAACCTGTGAACCAAGGCAAATTCATGATCCAGGCTTGGATAATCAGATGCTGTGGGTAAAATCTCACACTGAGCCAGCAATACAGAGAAAGCCTTGACATGTCCTCTATAGGGGCCATCGGGTGATGGAAGGTGTGCCACAGTGACAGTCACAGGAGGTCCTGTTGTTCTTTATCTAGTCCATTTTGTGTCTGTTCGTTCTTTAGAGTTGTTTCTAGAAACACATTTAAAAACTGCTTATTGAGAGACTTCTCTGAGGCGGCCACTGTTGTAGCTGGTGGGGATACAGGAATCAACAAAACTGATAGAGTCCCTGGGATAGTTTGTAAAAATAAACCCACATTTCTCTCCCCACATCTAGGACCTTGCAAAGTAATATTACAAGTCCCACTGGCAAGAGGCAGAATCTATTTTTTTAATCTCTTAAATCTGGGTTGGCTAATTGAACTGTCAGTCAGAGGCAGGAATAACACTTGTGCACTGGAACCCTGCTGTGCTTGGAACCAATGGTACCATACTAAGTCCAAACTAGCCAACTAGAGAATAAACCATCACACAGAAAAGGAGATGGCCTAGCCAACAGTCAGCCTGCTTGCTTTCAAGCTGGTTGCTAAGTGCAGATGTGAGTAATCCCCAGTAAAGGTCAGCCTAGACTGCCCAGAACAGAGTACTGCCCACCTGACCAAGACTGCCCAGAACAGAGGACTGCCCACCTCAACCAAGACTGCCCAGAACAGAGTACTGCCCACCTGACCAAGACTGCCCAGAACGGAGGACTGCCCACCTGACCAAGACTGCCCAGAACAGAGGACTGCCCACCTGAACCAAGACTGCCCAGAACAGAGTACTGCCCACCTGACCAAGACTGCCCAGAACGGAGGACTGCCCACCTGACCAAGACTGCCCAGAACAGAGGACTGCCCACCTGAACCAAGACTGCCCAGAACAGAGGACTGCCCACCTGAACCAAGACTGCCCAGAACAGAGGACTGCCCAGAACAGAGGACTGCCCACCTGAACCAAGACTGCCCAGAACAGAGGACTGCCCACTTGACCAAAACAAGATGAGCAGACTGTGGAATTATGGACCAGTGGTTGCTGTTTTAGTCATCGGATTCCAGTTTGGGGTAATATTACTCAGCAAGTGTTTAGTTTTAGTACAGGGTAGCCTTACGTGTATATAGCTCTGTGTATGTATATTTTTGTGAAAACTGTTAACAAATTTTAAAAGAGACTCTGGAGAAATGGCTCAGTGTTTAAAGGTACTTTGTTGCAAAGTCTGCTGTTTCAGGTTCAATTCCCCAGTAACCATGTAAAGCCAGATACAAAGGGGCACATGGATCTGTGATCCCTACAACAGAGTACTTTCTGATGGTTATTTTCAGATAACCAGAACAGCATGATTTAAATCTTTGTGTTTGTGTTCTTCAATAATTTCTAAATTTTCTAATTTGCTCTTTTTTTTTTTTTTTTTTTTTTTGAGGTAGTGTCTCATTCTAGCCCAGGCTGACCTGGAATTCACTATGTGGTCTCAGGGTGGCCTCAAACTCATGGTGCTCCTCCTAATTCTGCCGCCCAAGTGCTGGGATTAAAGGCATGCACTAGCATGCCTGGCTCTAATATGTTTTTTTTTTTTTTTTTTTTTTTTTTTTTGGTTTTTCGAGGCAGGGTCTCGCTCTAGCCCAGGCTGACCTGGAATTCACTATGTAGTCTCAGGGTGGCCTTGAACTCATGGCGATCCTCCTACCTCTGCCTCCCGAGTGTTGGGATTAAAGGCGTACACCACCATGCCCGGAAGTAATATGTTTTTATATGGTGAAAAATAAAACCATTATTATTTTTCCCAAATACGTGAAAGCACTTTCCTAGGATAGAGATGAAGACGAGGTAACTAGCAAATTAATTAAGTTATTTAAATATTTTTATCTATTTATTTGCGAGAGAATGAGTGAAAGAGATGCGGGGCGGGGGGAGACACTCTATGAGCACTCCAAGGCCTCCTGGGGCTGCAAACAAACTCCAGATGTGTGCTTTCCTTTGTGCATCTGGCCCCCTATGGATTCTTGGGAATTGAACCTAGGGTAGTAGGCTTTGCAAGCAAGTGCCTTTAACCACTAGGCAATCTCCCTAGCATATAAATTAAAATTTTTTAAATTTTTGTTTATTTTTATTTATTTATTTGAGAGAGACAGACAGAGAGAGAGAAAGAGGGATGGATGCACCAGGGCCTCCAGCCTCCGCAAACGAACTCCAGATGCATGCGCCACCTTGTGCATCTGGCTTACGTGGGTACTGGAGAATCAAGCCTCGAACTGGGGTTCTTAGGCTTCATAGGTAAGCGCTTAACCACTAAGCCATCTCTCAGCCTTCTTTTTAATGTTTAAAATTTTTTTAATTGGGCTGGAGAGATGGCTTAGTGGTTAAAGGCTCTTGCTTGCTAAGTCTAATGGCATAGATTCAATTCCCCAGTGTATACATAAAACCGGATGCACAGAAAGATAAAAAAAAGAAAGGAGGGCTGGAGAGATGGCTTAGAGGTTAAGGAGTTTGCCTGCCAAGCCTAAGGATACAGGTTCAATTCCCCAGTACACAGGTAAGCCAGACATACAAGATGACACATGCGTTAGGAGTTCATTTGCAGTGGCTACAGGCCCTAGCATACCCATTCTCTCTATTTGCCTCCTTCTCTGTCTCTCTCTCTCAAATAAATAAAACATTTTAAAAGAGAAAGGTGCACTTAGTATGTACAAGGGTCCAGGTTTGATCCCCAGCACAAGAGAGATAGCTAGATTAGATAGCTAAGTAGATGTTAGATAGATGATAGCAGATATAATTGTTTGAGATGCAGACTTGAATAAGGTGAGGAATGGAAACTTGAGCAGGCCTGAAGAGCTCCTATTGGACATAGGCACGGCGAAGGCACTGAGGCAGGAGCTTGCTCCGTGTACTCAGGGGAAGCTGACAAACCCAAGTGGGTACTATAGGGAGGAAGGCTGGGAAAACCAGCCAGGGCCCAGCTATCCCTGCAGAAAACGGAACAACGAATCCACAAGTTCAAAACGAAAGGATGTGACCACACACTGGGTGCCGGAGAACCACCTGTGCTTGGTCAAACTGAAGAGGGGAAATGAGCCAGGAAGGCAGGATGACCAGGGCCAGCCACCTGGAGAAGTGGGAGAGAGTGATATGTGGGGGTGAGAGGGAAGACAACTGAGAAAATAATAATAATAATAATGACCTAACAAGTTTATTTCTTTACCGTTACCCTTTTGTTCCCCATGTACAAATTGTCAACTTGGTAGATACTATTCTTTTTATATATAATTTTTTTGTTTATTTTTATTTATTTATTTGAGAGTGGCAGACAGAGAAAGAGGCAGAGAGAGAGAGAGAGAGAGAGTAAGAGAGAAAGAGAGAGAGAATGGGAACACCAGGGCCTCCAGCCACTGCAAATGAACTCCAGATGCATGCGCCACCTTGTGCATCTAGCTTACATGGGTACTGGGGAATCGAGCCTTCAACTGGGGGCCTTAGGCTTCACAGGCAAGCGCTTATCCGCTATGCCATCTCTCCAGCCCCTGGTAGATACTATTCTTGATACTATCCCATACCCGTTGTTCCTTGCTGACATGCTTTTAGATTTTTCCCTCTCCCTTCTTCTGTACTGCTTTGTATGTAACTGGGCACATTATTTTAAATTTTAGCCTAGGAATGAAGTAATTAGGAAGATAAATCTGTTATATAAAACAATCAATCCTTTTACTCATTTTGAAGTCAAGTTGAAATTTGTTTTATCCAAGTCATTGCACTCTGCAAGAGATTACAATGCATTTTCTTCATTGTTTTCACGTAGCAAATTATAAACAGGAACAACTAATACGGTGTATGTAGCAGTGAGTTCATCTGTGACAGAAGTTCAGTTCTGCATGGTTAGCATCATTTGTCAAAGAACATATCGAGCATGAATCCAGACGCCACATATTTTTGTGATAGTAATTGACTTAAAAAAAATTCCTGGTATTCTTATTCAGAAAGGGTTGATCTACTTGGCCATTCCCTGGTGGGATGAGACATAGCATCAAGATGCAAATGAAGATCAAAGGGGTGCATATGACATGGATTCTGAGGGAGCCTGCCATGGTCCAGATCTGGCAGTGCATGTCCAATGACAGGGGCAAGGCAGACGAGGCCCCGAATGTCACTGGAAATTAAATGTGAGGGCCACATGATTGGGTTTCATAGGGGAAAAAAATGAGAAGCCAGACAGTGGGTTGAAGAGTAGCCTGAAAGAAATGAGGAGACAGCCAAGAGGTCCCTTTGTATACTTCATTCGATACTTAGGAAATTAATAATTTGTGGTGGTTTCAATGCAAAATGTTCCCCATAGACTCAGGTATTTGAATACTTCATCCGCAGGTGGTGGTGGTATTCCAGAAACTTGTGGAACCACTAGGAGGTGGAGCCTCGCTGGAGGAAGTGTGGCGTTGGGGGTGGGTCTTCAGTCCTACTTGGTGTCTCTACTTTCTCCCTGCTGATGTGAGGGTGCAACACCAGCTCCTGTGGTGCTTCCCCACCCACCACCACCACAAAAGACTCTACCCTCTGAAACTGTAAGCCAAAAATAAACCCTTCTCTTCCCTAAGCAGCCTCTGATCAGGTATTTTGTCCCAGCGACGAGAAAGTGATACAGACCTGAAGGAACCAGGGGAGCTTTTCCACGAATGTGATTTGACATGAACTGGGCGCTCCTGTGCTGTCTGAGTATTAGTCAGTGAGAAGAGCTGCTGTAGCAGGAAAGAGGGAAAGGCAGCCTCAGTCCTCAATGGAGAGGAGGTTTGGGACAACTTCTAGGAGACTCAATGGCTGCAGCCATGCTGTGACTGGCCCCCAGACCTTGCTGGTTTGTGGTGCACATGGTCTCAGCTTGCAAAGACCTTAGAGATTTTGATTTCCACAGAATTCTCAGTGATGACAAAAACATTCTGTACCCATAGTCTCCATAGGATAAACAACACATGTCTGAATCCTTAAAATGTGGCTAATTAAGTTTTATTTACTTTTTCTTGGGGTTGGTATGTTCAGGGCCTTATATCTGTTAAACAGATTCTCTACCACTGAGCTACCTAACCTAATTCAAGTCCTTTTTTTTTTTTTTTTTTTTTTTTTTTTCGAGGTAGGGTCTCGCTCTAGCTCAGGCTGACCTGGAATTCACTATGTATTCTCAGGGTGGCCTCCAACTCACAGTGATCCTCCTACCTCTGCCTCCCGAGTGCTGGGCTTAAAGGCATGCGCCACCACGCCTGGCTACATATATATATTAAGTTGAATAGTCACAAGTACTTAGTGCCACAAACTCCACTGGCTAGCAACATTTCAGAATATTTTCATTTCAGGCCTCTGCCCTAGATACAGTGATGGGGATATTATGGGAAATAATCAAGGACCATGAAAACCAAGCCTTCACTTGTTTTATTTTAAGACCTAGAACCAAACCCTGCATAGAGAAGACATGCAATAAACCTTCGTTAAATGTACTAGTTACTTCATAATGAGCGAGGACCACCACTGATACTTAAAACTAATAGATCAGTGTTTAATCCCAGTGTTTTCCAGGTTGTTACTGTATTGCTTCCCCTTCTTAGGGGGTGTGTTGGTCTGGGATGGTCGACACCAAAACTTCCCTTTGAAAACCCCTTGCTGCGCCCCATGTAAGTCTCCGTCCTCACTGCCCTCGAATGATTCTCCTGTCTCAGGCTTATTGGTTACATATTTTCAAAGATCCACTCTTTTAAAAAATTTTTATTTAAAGTATTGTATTTTTATTTGTTTATTTATTTATTTGAGACAGAGAAAGAGGGAGAGAGAGAGAGAGAGAAAGAGGGAAGGAGGGAGAGAATGGGCACACCAGGGCCTCCAGCAGCTGCAAACGAACTCCAGATGCATGCGCCATCTTATGCATCTGGCTTAGGAAACTGGGTCCTTTGGCTTTGTAGGCAAATGCCTTAACCGCTAAACCATCTCCTCCAGCCCAAGATCTACTCTTTTTGTGCCATGTTTGTTAACAAATTAATGTTTGAAAACTTAGCTAATCCATTATAGATTATCTCCTCCAGATTATCATCATCTATTTTTTCCCCAATTTAGCTAGTTGATTGTTTTTTTAAATCTTATTTTATATATTATAACAGGTTATACTCCTTTATTCCCTCACCTCTGCTCTCATCACCCTGGGGCCCTCCTCAGTGGGGTTATGGTATTCACAGTGGGGCCTGAAGACCTCAGTCAGTCCCTGTGGGGTAGTGGCAGGGCGGTGGGGGCATGTGTGGGGGGACTGGGCCTCAGGGTACTCCTACCCACTTTGTGGCTCTCACAATCTTTCTGCCCCTCGCTTCTACATTGTTTCCTCTGGTCTGGTTGTTTATTATATGAGTACAGCCACAATAACAGGTATTGGTTAAGTATCTACCATCTGCCAAGCAACAAATTTGGTACTTGGTAAATACCATTTCTAACCTTTAAAAAAAATTTTGTATAAGTAGCAATTTCTAACTCCATGTTGTTGGTAAGGAAACTAGTGTTCACAGATATTTATTTTATTTGCCCCAAATCACCTTCCCAGTAGGTTGACCGCATGCCCTACCGCAGTGCATGGTTTTTCACTGCTCTATCCTGACTCAAGCACTGTAGTTGCATTCTCTGAGGGGCTCAGGAGAATAAGAATATAGGAAAGAAATAAAGTTCAGTGCAAATTGCTTGCTTGTTTCATAAATATATAACTAAGGGGAAATATAACCCATTATCCTAGCAGGCGCTATCTTCCGTGGGCCCCAAATTTCATTATGCGTACCAAATAAATGAAAGTCACCAAAGCCCAGGGTTACCCAGTGGAAAAAGGTGGTATTTATCATAGAGGATAGATTGCCCCACATAGGTAATAAATCTGAGACTTTTGTGAGGAGTGACTACTGAGAGGGGAAATTAGAGTTACCACTGGGAAGCCAGAAAGCTGGATGGATAATTACTAAGAGAAGTTTATTTATGTTGCCACTTTGGGCTTTTATGGGCACTCCTAAAAGCCACCTCTCTGGAGCTCAAACGTTGGCAGGAAGACAAGAGAAAATGTCCCATTTCCATCCAGGGGATTAGTAACATGGTAGCCCTGGGGATCGTTTTCTTTGCAGAAATGATTGAACCTGGTGTGTTGTAATCAGGAGGGAAACAAACCTGGAGTGAAGTCGGGATGCCCGACCTTCCTTCCTCACCTTGGCCGATGGACAACACGGGCAAGGAGCATAGTGCTGTTCTTACTTGCAGCAGGACTTAGCCAATATGCCAGTAATGTATGCAAAGTCAGATGCCCAACAGCATTATTGGAAAAGAATTAGGTTATGAAAGAAGAGGTCTTGCAGTCTGAGGTCCAGTTCTTTCATTTGTATATCTCAGAAGCCAAGTCTCTAATGGTTTGTCAAAGGACCCCCGCCCCCGCAAGTCAGTATCGAGAGTCCAAATCTAATCTTTCACGAACAGCACTATGCACCCTTTGGAACCAACCTGCCTATAATCCTGGCTCCACATCGCCTTACTTCCCTCATCACACAATGGTGGATGTGGAGTATGCTATTGACATTAAATGCTAAGCAGCTTTGGTAGAGAGGCGTGGGGACAGCTCTATGAAGAAACACAGCTATCTGGGTGTGGTCATAGTTGACATAACTGCTCTTAAAATCTAACATTTCTTGAGTACTCATCTACCATATAGATGAAAACATTTTTACAGCCATTACGTCTCTGAATTCTTGGATTACTTCTAGAGAGTAGCTGCTGGAATTTTCGGCCTTTTCTGAATAAGGAAACTAAAACGGAGCAAGCATAATCATGTGTCCATAGTCGTGCTTTTCTGAGTCTTACTGCTGCATTCAAGGCTTGTGTATCAAAAAATCAAGAATGTGCCCGGCGTGTTGGCACATGCCTTTAATCCCAGCACTCAGGAGGCAGAGGTAGGAGGATTGCTGTGAGTGCGAGGCCACCCTGAGATGACATAGTGAATTCCAGGTCAGTGAGACCCTACCTCGAAAAACCAAAAATAAATAAATAAATAAATAAATAATAAAAATCAGAATGCGTTTGCACTTGAAATTCCCTAGTAATGTGAGACGACCCTTCTCCCAAGATATCTAAGAGTTAGGTGCAGCTGGTTGCTAGTATGAGAAGCCCAGAGTCACTGGTCCAGCCTGGGGTCTCCTGGGTCTCTCGGTGGTCTTCTTTCCCTCCAAAACCCCTTTAAGATTCTTTGTCCGAACTGGGCGTGGTGGCGCAAGCCTTTAATCCCAGCACTCGGGTGGCAAAGGTAGGAGGATTGCCATCAGTTCAAGGCCGCCCTGAGACTACATAGTGAATTCCAGATCAGCCTGGGCTAGAGCAAGACCCTACCTCGGAAAAAAAAAAAAAAAAAAAAAAAAAAAAAAAAAAAAGATTCTTTGCCCCATGACTTCAAGGAAGCATATTCACCCATGAATCACACAGGTGCAGAGTGATGCATGTGAGGACGAACCATCACCTATCTGGAATGTCAGTGGCTTTAAGGAAGTGCTGTGGTCAAATTGATCAGCCATTATGTCTGTAACTGTGCCTTAAAGTTTACCGTTAGCATTACCTCACAGGTTAACCCAGTCTTTAAAATGCCACAGTAAGCTCAGGTGCAAGGCAGAGACCAGCAGGGCCTTAAAACGTTGCTTATTATCTGTCGTTTGAAGTGCACTTTCCCACCAAAATCATGTTATAAGCATTGGTTCCGTTTATATCCTGGTCCATCCATTGTTCACTCTTTAGCCCTAACCCACCTGCACTTGGTCCTAATGTTACTGTCGTGACATTTCAGCTCCATCTAACTGTTAGCTGAAAATTGTTTTGGCAGTAAAATGCAGTGAGCCTCATCGGGACAGCAAACATACGTTCCTGTGTTCTTAACAGAGAATTGTGCACTAACTTGCCAATCCTCTACTTTGTGATAACAGCCATCCTTTTCCTTCTCTCAGATACTGACTGTGGGTTTCCAACCTTGTTTCAGGCACTGAGGAAAATATGCTGCAGGCTGCTGTGTGTGGGACTATGGGAGTGTTCAGAGAGATGCTGCTTTAGGGGAAACAATCCAAAAGTCTGGGACCAGGCAAACTTTTATAAAATTAAGTAGCAAGACTCCTAACTTTTGACCCAGTAGTGCCTGAAGAAGTCAACCCTCAGAAATAAAATAATTAGTACACACACACACACACACACACACACAGAGAGAGAGAGAGAGAGAGAGAGAGAGAGAGAGAGAGAGAGAGTTGCTTAGAAGCAAAAATCTGGAAAACGAGATTGTGCCAACAGACAAATTACAATGCGTATTTACTGTGCAATAATATGCATGGTTTTTTTAATTGCTGTGACAAAATACCTGATAGAAGGAACTTAAAGGAGGAAAGGTTTATTTTGACTTATAGTTTGAGAGTGCACAAATCCATTGTGGTGTAGAAGTCACGGGTGGCGAGAACATATGCCTGATACCCTTCACATGGTGGGGAACCGAGCATCAGGGACAGAGATTGGTCCTAAAGTAGGCTATCACCCCTAAGACTTACTCCTGGGTGACACATTTCCTTCATCTAGCAGGAGAGATGGCTTAGCAGCTAAGGTACTTGCCTGTGAAGCCAAAGGACCCAGGTTTGACTCCCCAGAACCCACGAAAGCCAGATGCACATGGTGCCACATGCGTCTGAATTTCTTTTGGAGTGGCTGGAGGTCCTGATGCGCCCATTCTCTCTCTCTCTCTTTCTCTCTCTATTGCAGTCATGTTCATGTTGCTGGAAGACCAAGAGCAAGAGCAGCTTTTGGGGAAAAAAAAAAAAAAAGGTTTATTTTGGCTTATAGACTCGAGTGGAAGCTCCATGATGGCAGGGAAAACGATGGCATGAGCAGAGGGTGGATATCATGCCCTGACCAACATAAGGTGGACAATAGCCACAAGAGAGCATGCCAAACACTGGCAAGGGGAAACTGGCTAGAATACCCATAAGCCTATGCCCAACAATACACTGCCTCCAAGAGGAGTTAATTCCTAAATCATCATCAGCTAGGAACCTAGCATTCAGAATATCTGTTTATGGGGGACGCCTGGATCAAAAACCACCACATATGCCCCAGTCCCCATAAACTGATAACCATACATGATAGAAAATGCAATGCATTCATTCAACTTTAAAAATCCCCATTTTTTTTATCAATCCTAATAATGTTCATATATCCAAGAAGATCCTTTAAGTGAGTCATAATACAAAAAAAAAAAAAACAAAACAAAAAAAAACTCAAAAAACAATAATGGCACAGAATAAATATTCACACTATAAAAGATGGCATTGGGCATAGCAAAGAAATATTCAACCAATACACGCTTACAGGGCAAACATCAAACTCTGTAGCTCCATGTCCAACAACTCTAGTCAGTGTCCAACCTCCAAGTCCAATAATTCTAACCAGCAAGAAGTCTAATTCTGCCCCTCCAGCTAGGCTACTCACAGTCCTGGAACACTTCATCTGGGACCAGTAGCTTTCCTTGGCAGCCATCTCATGGTCCCAGCATCTCCATTGGGTCTCCACTGTAACCCACAGTTCAACCTCATGGCTCCACCAGGTTTCCTTCATGCAGGCATCCAGCAAACCTACTTCACTCTGCCCATGGCTGTTTCCAAAACACAAGATCACATTGCAAACTTAATGACCCTCTCTTTCCTGTATTTCTTATACTCCACAATACCAGGTAGGGTGCCAATTTGTTAATAATCCAGGGGGGAATGAAGCAGTCATTGAAGAACAGGACATTCCATAAACTCTCACTCAGGCCACTTCAAAACAGTCTACATTCTTCCCATTGCCCAAGTGCAGATCAGCTGGCCCAAAGATTTCATTTCTGTGCCATATCCAGTCCATTTCTATGCAAAGCAACCCTGCACAAGTCTCAGGACAGAAGCATAACAGCAAGCCTCTCACACAAATTGCTTCTAACTCAGTCCAGGCAAAGTTCTTTCTCACCCTCACAAGTCAAACCTCACAGTCCATAGTTCTTACTGCATTCAGGTCTTTCAACACTGACCAGAATAGTCCATCAAGCTGTACTTAGAGCACTGCAAAGCATCTCTTAGGCCAAGGTTTCAAATCCGTCTACATTCCTCTTGAAAATCAATTCTAAAAGGCCAAAGCCACACAATCAGGTCTCTAGCAGCCACCCCATTCTCAGTACCAACTTTACTGTTGCAGTCAGGTTCACATTGCTGGCAGAAATCACCCAACCAAGAGCAGCCTGAGGGAAAAAAAGGGTTTGCTTTGGCTTACAGACTCGAGGGGAAGCTCCATGATGGCATGATGGCATGATGGCAGGGGGCTGGAGAAATAGCTCAGGGCTTAAAGACACTTATTTGCAAAGCCTAATGCCAGGATTAGATTGCCCAGGAGCCACGTAAAAACCAGATGCCCAAAGTGGCACATACATCTGGAGTTCATTGGCAGTGGTAAGAGGTCCTGGGCATGCATACTCCCAATCTCTCTCTCTCTCTGCCTCTCTCTCTCAACTAAATAAATAGAAATATTTTTTTAAAAACTTTAAGCCTCAAAAATAAAGTAGGAATGAAATGAGTAAAAGGAGATATCCCAAGGAACAATAACTTATTCACATGCATGTTTAAATAGGCAGAAAAAATCACCTTAAAATATGTGACCATCACTCCCTGAAATCACACCTGGATCTGTCATTGCCACGTCGCTCTGATCTGGAGCTTAAAAATCATGGGCAGCTTCTCTCCTGCCCCAACACACAAGCACACACCACAAGTATGGCAAATGCGGGCACCTTGGGTGCTCTGGAGGATTTTGTTTTTATAGGGAAGACCTTGATAAAGTGGAGAGATCGAGAGATGACTCTTGGAAGAGGGACCCCCTCAAAGCCATCTACCCCATAAACGAGAGCTAGCTTAGCACATTCTCTTCTCTTCATTGTCTGGGATTTGGCAGAGCAATCCATGAATCATGGCCAATGGGCAGAGGAATAATTCTCTTAGATGATTTATGACTTGTTGAATAAACATTTCCCAGATCTGTTAGAGCATCAGAGGTGAGCGCATCGTGCTCATGCGAAGCATCTCAGGGACGACACCCCCAGCAGCGCCACCGTCGTGAGCACTCAGGAACAGAGTGTGCTCGTGTTCCAGGCACTCTGCTGAAAGCTTTCTATCCATTAGGTCATTTTGTCTGAACAACAACCCTATGAGGTAGTTTCTATTATTATCTCGATTTTACAGACAGGAGAACTGAGCCAAGATCCCAACACCTTACTTGACCCCACAAACCACTTTCTTAATAAACTTGGAAGGATCACTGTGAGCACATATTTGTCAGGGCTCAAAGCTACTATCTGAAATCAAATCGGTTTCTTTAGTCAGCCATGAGGAATACCCTGGGTACAAACAACCCGGTTTGAGAAGCTACTGAGGGTTTGAGCTGATCATGAGCTTAACCTGAGTCAATAGTGTGATGCAGCTATGAAAACAAGTCTCTGGCTGATTTAATAGAGGACCTGCGTGATAATGTTGTTAAGTACCAGCTCTGCCATAGCCTGCTGTTCAAAAACCAAAAAAGCATCAGGAAGAGTTTTTTCCTTGGACACTCTAGTGAGCAATTTACATGCGTCATCTAATTTAATTCTCACAACGGGTCTAAGAGGTGGGTACTCAGTCTTTTGCAGAAGAGAAAATGAAGCTTAAAGGACTCGGCAGCTTGCTCTGGGTTGAACAAATTGATAAAAGCAGAGCTGTAACTTCATAAGAGGCTTGTCAGAGCTGGAGCCTGGAATGCTGCCTCTGTCCAGGACCCACAGAACTGTGGCTGGCCTTGCAGACAACTGTGGAGCAAATCAGATGATGTCTGGGATCCGTAAATGTGTTATATATATATTACGTGTCTTGTTTAATTCACAGAGGTTTTTTTTGTATTTGTTTTCTCTCTCCTAACTTCCCACCAAGATCTTTATTTCCTACTTTGGTTTAAAAATTGTAAGCAATATTAGATTGTTGCTTTCAGCCATTAGAACTAGAGTACCTTCATAATTGAAAGGTTTGACATTGCCAGTTTATTATGATACCCACAGTGCCTTAGCAAACCAACCATCCACTTGATTCTTTGAGTCACCCACCTGGTTTAATGGGACAAGAATGAGCACTGCATTCTGTCCAGTTCCAGTGGACAATAAGGGAAAGGCAGACTAGCCCTTCTAGCTGAAGCCCTTTCTGGCCTATATGAGCCAAATGAGCATGTAAACCAGGAACCAGAGCCTGGGGCTCAGTAGTGAAAGAGGCTGGCTTGCAAAGTCTGCCAGCCTGGTTCACTTCTCCAGCACCCACATAAAGCCAGTTGCAAAATAAATAAAGAAATCAATGACAAGTGTTCTAAGCATCAGTCATTCATTTGCAATGACAAGACAGCTGGTGCCCCCCCACACACAAATACACATGGAAATAAATAAAAGCATTTTGAAAAAATGAAAGCAGGAACCTCACCAGGCAATGAGTTTTATCACCTCTAAAAGAAAGTAAGTGTAACTCGAATCTGCTAGAGCCTGGGACAGGTAGGGAAACTGGAATAGATAACCTCAGATCTTAACCTTCTGGTTCCCACTTCATAGATCCCTTAATCTCTGCCTTCGGTTTCAAAGTCCCAGTGGGACCATTTGCTTGCAGGGCTATTTTCTTTCAGGAGAATAATACCTACCAAATGGGAAGGAACCTTGGTGCTGTGTTTGCAGGTTTTGCACCAGCAAGTATTGCTGTCCTGGTGATCAAGCAGAGAGAGAGAGAAAGCAGATGACCACGGGCAGCAGAGTTGTCAGGGATGTTGTTTGCCTTCAAGTCATTGGATATTCTTTCCTACCAGTTAATTTTCCTGTGAGCAATTACAACATTCTTGGCTGGACATTTATAAATAATCTTTGAATTCTTAGAGAAAGGGATTTCTTTAGCAGATCTAATGCTGGTGTGTGTGTGCATGTGTGTGTGTGTATATACATGTGTATGTTCATTTGTGAAGGCAGACATATATGTGCTCCACTCTTTTCAGGGAGATCAGAGGATAACTTTTGGGTTTCAGTGCAAGACCTTCCTCCTCGATTTTGAGACAGTGACTTTGACTATCCACCACCCTTTTGCCAGGCTAGCTGGTCTGGGAGCTCCTGAAAAATTCTGCTGTCGCACCACAGTTTCCAGCTTTTACATGGGATCTGGGGATCAGAACTCAGGAAGTTAAACTTGCAGGGCAAATGCTTTATTCACGGAGCCATTTCCTTGAGGTTAGCCCATCGAAAGATAACTTTTGGGGCAATAGGGATTTTTGATTATAAATTCCAGCAATCAAAATACCTGTAATATTTTTCATTTATGTAATAAAATGTAACTTTAAGTGTTTAGCTTTAGTTACATTTGGAAGCAAACATGACACATATTTATGATAAGTATAATACTTTGCACTTTTTTTGTTCTTTTAGAGGCTCCAGCCCATGACTGGATTTGATGTTCATGATAATTTTGCGATATTTACTCAGTCAACATGTATGCAAATACAGTGCTCTGTCTGGTGACAGAGCGATTTGTGTTGATGTCCTATGGACCTGAAGAGGGTGTCAAGTCTTTTGTACAGAAGATGGCACTTTCATTATTCTCTCTCTTCGCCCTGAGCAGAACACTTAGAGCTTTTAATTGAATATGCAAGATTACCATTAAAACCTCACTGCCTGCAAACTTTCCTACCAGTATGTATAGAACACATATCAGTTGGGTAATGGCCTTATGTTTTTGGACAAGTGTCAAGTGCCAAGGCTTATGGGTCAAAGCAGGTAATGCAGATGAGCAGATGCAGGAAACCTGTGATAAATAACAGCTCTCATTCAGCCGCAGCACTGGAGAGAACAAACATGATGTTTTGACCTCTGCTTAATGTGTGCACTTGGCACTCCATGTACATTCCCATGTTCTTCTGTGTACATATCTGGACTGCAGCTTGGCTTCCACAGTGAGATACACTTGTATGATATTTGGACCACGTGATGCTCTCTCTTGCTGTTTTACATGGGAAATAAGGTTATAAAATGTAGAGGGCTACAGAATACTTTTGTGCAGTATATTAAAGAATCTTGGTCTTTCTGGACCTGGGTTACCTCACTTAGTCTAATTCTTTCCAGATCCATCCGTAAGTGAGGAGGTAACCCAGGCCCAAAAAGCCAAATGCCACATGTTCTCTCTCCTATGTGAATCCTAGCTACAAATGTTTAGACTTGTATATGAGTTGGAGTAAAAAATTGGTAGCAGGCCAGGCGTGGTGGCGCACGCCTTTAATCGCAGCACTTGGGAGGCAGAGGTAGGAGGATTGCTGAGAGTTCGAGGCCACCCTGAGACTACATAGTGAATTCCAGGTCAGCTTGAGCCAAAGTGAGACCCTACCTCGAAAAACCAAAAAAAAAAAAAAAAAAAAAAAAATTGGTAGCAGAGGCCAGTAAGCTAGAAGGGGGCTATAAAAAAGGGAGGAGTGGGGAAGACTTAAGGGGATGGTATTGTACATATGTAAGTAGATGAACAGATCACTAGGGGTAGAAAGGCCTAATTGAAGGCAGGGGAAGAGATTGAGGAAAGGAAGGGTTGGGGGAGGCTTTATCAAAATTTAAGATGATATGAATAAACCATATGAAAACCTACAATTTTGGACAATGGTATACCCAGAAGCTATAAATTGTTACTAGCAAAATTTCAGTGCCAGAAATGGGATATCTTCCAGTGACTTGTTAGCCAATGATATCCCTGATATACCAAAAACATTACAGGTCATTTGCCAAGGCTTTTGGTTTTCCACAAGAATAGATGGTAAGAACCTACTGCTGAAGACTCCACATGCTTGGGCTACAAGGTACTGAGAAATCAAGCTGGAGCTGAGCTAAACACCTCCTCCCTATAGACCAGCTGACAGAAAGCTGGTAAAAGCCATGCTGCATGCAGCTCTATGGGAGACAGAAGTCATCAGTGGAGATAAACAACAGTGAACACTGCAAACTTAAGTTTGGTCACCCAGGCCAAATGAGCCAACAGGTGCGATAGTGGCATGTCTGTTATGGGGGAAACCAACCACTCTCTAATTAGACTAGAGGCCCATTCCATGGGAGGGAATACATGCCTGGTACTGAAAACCTAGTCAAAAGCCTATGACAAGGGAAGTCATGAGCCTTAGGGGTGTAACACCTGCTGGCATCTGACTAAATGCATATATTATGCTCACCAAACTGCCCTGTAAGCACTTTTCTTAATGTTCATACCCATATATTAATGCTACTCTCACTTTTGGTTAGAGAAGCTTCTCTTTTCAGATGGCAGTGACCACTGGGAAGACTCAAAAGGCAACACAGTGCTGAGAAGAAATGACAAAGACTTCAGTATTCAGCACAGAGACATCTCTATCACACCTTCCAAGTCTCAGGGTCCATTGTGGAAGAGGTGATGGAAAGAATGTAAAAGCTAAAGGAAGGGTAGGATTCCTTACAATGCACTCTTCCAGACACAAAATGGCCTGTATATCCATGACCTCATAGTGCCTGGTACTTCCTACACAAGAACCTCATAATAGGAGGAAAAAATGATGATATCAAAATAAGAGACTAATTGAGAGGGGGAGGAGATATGATGGAGAGTGGATTTGTGAAGGGAAAAGTGGAGGAAGGGAGGGAATTATTATGGTTTATTGTCTATAATTATGGAAGTTGTCAATAAAAAAAGTTTGAAAAATAGTATAGGGGCTGGAGGAATAGTTAGTGGTTAAAGCATTTGCCTGCAAAGCCAAAGGACCCAGGTTTGATTCCTCAGGACCCACGTTAGCCAGATACACAAGGGGACACATGTGTTTGGAGTTCATTTGCAGTGGCTAGAGCCCTGGCACGCCCATTCTCTCCCCTGCTCTCCCCCTGTTTCTCTGTTAAATAAATAAATAAAAATAAAAAATAGTATAGTTGTCCCTTGGTATCTGTCAAATCCTGATCTTGGGATCCTGCAAGGGTATCAAAATCTGTGAATTCTTAAGCCTCTTATGTAAAATGCCATAATATTTGAATATTATCTACCCAATCCTCCCATATAGTTTAAAATATTTCTAGACTTATAATACCTAATACCAGATAAATATCAGGTAAATAGCTATTGTGCTACATTAACTAGAGAATAATTACAAGAAAAACATCTGTACATGTTCGGTACAGATGCTTTTTTTTCTGAATATTTTCAATCTGCAGGTGTGGAATTCATACCTACAGAGCTGCTCACAGGAAACTGTGCATAGATTATACGCAAGTAATGAACCCTTCACCTAGGAGGTGTGGTGGGGATCTTTCCCCACCAAACGGAAAACCCATTTGAAAATAGAAGGCTGGGCTGGGGAAATGGCCTAGTGGTTAAGGCTCTTCCCTGGAAAGCCAAAGGACCCAGATTTGATTCCCCAGTGCCTACATAAAGCCAGATGCATAAGGCAAGAGGCCCTGTCATGCCCACTCTCTCTCTCTTTCTCATCTGCCTCTTTCTCAAATAAATAATTGAATAAAATACTTCAAAAAAAAAAAAGAAAGAAAAGAAAAAGAAAAGAAAGCAGAAGGCCTAAACTACATAAGATTGGCCTTGCAATAAAACCACAATGGAGTAAATTTTTCAGGTTGGAGCACATATAAGTTGAAAGCCAGCCATGGGATCTGCCAGTGGTCTTCACAGTGAAGTTCATCAGCATTATCTAAGCAGGCTTCCACCTCTAATATTCAGGTGATTGTTAAATCACAGGAGCTTCTGTGATGGTAGATCTGATTTTCAACAGAACTCTATAATCTCCCATTTTTAAATCCTGGTAGAATATCCCTTCCCCCCCAATTAAAACATGTTGAAATTCCAACATCCTTTGAGTGAGGAATGTGAGATCTCTGAAAGGGAATATTGCTGATGGACTTGCAGGAGAAGTTCAGCAGCTGGAAGGTTCTGGATCCTTGTGAGAGGCCCAGGGTCATTGTGTATGGGTAGCTGCTAGTCCTCTACCTGGAAGGCTGACTCTGAGTCCATTCTTCCATTGTCAGTACTACCACCGGGAAACTAGGAGCTATGGGGCTTAACAGAACAAGGTTAAGCCAGTGTTGCCTTACTGAAGTCAGTTTTATACATTTGAATTTTTTGTGGAGGGTGGGATTTACATCTCAATGGTGGAGCATATATGCAATGCCCTAGAATCAGTCCTCAGTACTGAACAAAGGGAGGAGGGGAGAAAAAGAAAAGAAAAGAAAAGAAAAAGTTTCTGAGGGACTGAGAGGATGGATCCATAGCTAAAGGTGCTTTCTTGGAAAGCCTGTTAGTCCGGGTTCAATTCCCAAGCCACCAGTGTAAGGTGGGTGCAAAGCAAGAAGCCTGGTGTGTGTGTCAGTGCTTGTGCACTCACACACACACTCTCTCTCTTACAAATAAATAGATATATCTCTTAAGTTTCTGAAAGCATTCTCCCTGGTCACAGGCTAGCTAAGGTGTCATAAAACTCAATGGTTTGACATGACTGTGGTCATTGACATAGCAAAGCCAGTACAGAGAGAGCATTTGACTTTGTGCATTTGGTGAGAAGTTTGGGGCAGAGAACCAAATTCTCGTGGGACCTGGGAGCCCATCTTTCAGACTTGCTTTCTGCCTGTAACCATGGCCCTGTGGCTCAATGGGGACCACAGTCTCCTCGTGGCAAGAGAAGGCCATGAACAGAGGCCTGCGTTGGAGAGGGCATCTCCCTCTCTTTCCTGCCAATGCACCAGTGAGCAGCCTGGCTGGAGGGAGCCTGGGAAGCCACCTGCCTTGCTAAGATAATGGGATCAAGTGAGGCAGGAGAAATGCCATGACAGAACCTTCTACGTCCAGTCCTCTCGGTGTCATTTAGTCATAGAACCTCGTCAACAAAAGCCAAGCAGAAGAAAACAGCTGGCTGCACAATCCTGCTCTGTCCTTCAAGAGAAAGAGGCCGGGGGTGAGGTCCTTATTTTCACGTTGTAGGGGACTCTACTTTCTGGCTGGAACTTCTCAGGAGAAACGCCACTGTGTGTAACTCCAGCTCCACTGTGAAATGTCAGAGCTGGATTCGGCTTTAGCCCCGCCCTCCCCAAGGCACTTAAAGCTGCACTTAAAACAAGTGCGTGTCAGAGATTTCAGAGCTCTTCCAAAGCGGGCAGCAAGGAGTGCCTTCTTCCCTGACCCAAGAGACAAGAAACAAAGGCACTGAATAGCACACACTGTGGGTGTGGTCAGAGAGCCTGATGTTTGAGTTTACCTCCACTGGTAAACAGCGCTCACTATTTCTTGATCAAACTTCAAAGTGTGCTCTTAGAAGGAGGAACTATACTTGCAACTATTTGTTTCAAAGACAGAGCAGCAGGCACTGGGGTGTGGTCTCCATCACACAGGGGTTAGGGAGAGGTCAACAAATGGAAATCAAGGATGTTAACGGGGCTACAGCAACAAGGTCCGGTTATGCTCTTCTGTTTAGAACCCTGTGCTCCCTCTCTTCCAGGAATTATATCCCCATCCTGACAAAGCAAATGGCCCAAGGTTTATAAACGGAATCCTGGAGGTAGTCTCATTTTGAGGAGTGTCTTGCTGTGTGAGGACTGCAGTCGGGAGAGCTGAGTGCGCCTGGAGGATACTGGAAAAGCAGAGGTGGAATCTGCAATGCAAATGATCCCATTTAAGCCAACCTTCAAGTTTTAAAAGTTCAGGCCTGGATTTTCATAGTTATAGACCCATATCAAAGAGTCACCCAGTTCAGCTCCACTTATTAAAAGGTACCTAAGACTTCTTTCTATGCAACAAACAACTCACCATAAAATCCGTAAGGCATCCAAACGCTAGACACTTTGGTGACTTAATAGCAACTGCTTTCTTTGGGTTGATAAAAGCAAACATCTATCCATTGTTAACTGTGGGTCAGCCCTCACACTGCCTTAACCCTTTGCGTAATCCATCCAATTTAACCCTTATAATCTTATGAAAACCTACTATCTCTCTTATATGAACAAGCCAAAGGGGTAGGAGCTGGGGAGATGGCTCTGAGGGAAGAGGAACTGCATTTGAGTCCCTGGCACAACATAAAATGCCAATCTTGGTGCCATGCACCCAAAATCCCAGCACTGAAGATGTGGAGACAGGAGGGTTTTCAGGATTTATCTAGCTGAGTCAGTGAACTTCAGGTTCAGAGAGAGACTTTGTCTCACATGAACCGGCTTGCATATGAACGTACATATACACCCCATACACCGCCCCCACACACACACTCACTAACAACAACCAGAAAAAGGGTAGAGTTTTTTTTCCCCCCATAAGAGAAGTAACTGCAAATTTGTGGGAAAACAGGGACTCTAAATCAGGGATGAATTGGGGATTGACCCCTCTGGGCCTTCAGACCACTGCTTGACTTTCTCCTCGCTCTTTACGCTCCACCTCTAGTTCTTTCTTAAAAAAAAAAAAAAAAAAAAAAAAAAAAAAAAAAAAAGATGCCTTATTTAAGAGAATTGCGAGGTCAGGCAAGGTGAGCTGAGCTTTTCTTCTGAAACAAGGACATGAGGTGCCATGCTCCAGAAGCAAAAACCTCACTTCATACGTACTGGCCCTTCCACACAAGACTGTTTTAATACAGTCAGCACCAGGAGACCGAATTAATTAAGTTTAACACAAGTTCGAAGCTAAAGTGCAGAGTGAGTTAATGGAGGGCCCAAGCTATCAATCTGTGTGAATATTGGAAAGTACTTAGGTACAATGTTCCCTCAAATGAGGAATGAGAATGGGGGGCTGAAACAAAGTCGAGGTCCCATAAAATCTCAAAGTGTGACTTTTCCCATTAGGATTCTCACTGATTTAGAAAGGTTGTTACCCAGCCTCACATCCCCACCCCAGTCTCTTAGCAATTCATTTTCCCTTTAGAGATCTTCTGTTTACAAATCTCCCTGTGTAAATGCTCATAACATTCTCCACCTTGTTTTTAACAACAAAAGAGAGGAAGAAAACTTTGTCACTCTTGCAAACTATAGCCCTTGAAATCTGATACACTAACCTTAAATTTCAAGGATATTAGTTGAATTCTTTCAGCATCACAATTTAGCCTCCTGGGTTTGGGATGATACTAAAAAACCTACTCACCTGTACAGTAAGATTTCAAGCCCACCATTAGGAAACACCTAAACGAATGCTAGCACATTTATATTAGAAATAGATAAAATTAATGAGGCTGGGCATAGTGGCACACACCTTTAATCCCAGCACTTGGGAGGCAGAGGTAGGTGGATTGCCATGAGTTTTGAGGCCAGTCTGAGACTACATAGTGAATTCCAGGTCAGCCTGGGCTAGAGCAAGACTTACCTTGAAAAAACAAAATTTTAAAAAAAGAGAGAGATTCGAATTAAGTTCTAACAGGGCCAGAGCACAAAGATAGTGTAAAAGGACTGAGGAGATGGCCCAGTGGGTAAAGTGAAAAGCCGTACAAGCATGAGTTTGGATCCTCAGAAGCCACATCAAAAGTGGATGTGGTGATCCTTATCTGTCATCTCAGCTCTGGGGAGGAGGAGGATCCCCTGGGTTTGGAGGCAGCTAATCTAGCTGAATCAGTGAACTGCAGATTCAGTGAGACTCTGTCTCAAAAAATAGCAATTAAGGACGGCACCCAATGTCAACCCCTTACCTCCACATATATGCACATACACTTAAATGTGTACCCACAGCTACAATAAGCCGACTCGCATATAACCATGCAGCTACACTACACACACACACACACACACACACGCACACACACACACAGAGATATACACACACACATATATATGAAAAAAACAAAGACAATATCCTATTTTTATTTAAGTTTGTAAATGATAATCACTAAGCAATACTACGCAGAATACTATATATTTCCCTGTGATTTACATAAATGTCGGGGCAAGTGAATATAAGCAGGCCTGAAAGATGCTTTGAAAATCCTACCAATCCTACCTGAAGATGAGAACACATAGGTACCAGGAATGAGAAGGGACATTTTTTAAATTTTTATTTTATTTTATTTGAGAGACAGATTGAAAGAGGCAGAGAGAGAGAGAGAGAATGGGCACACCAGAGCCTTCAGCCACTGTAGATGAATTCCAGCTGCATGCACCACCTTGTGCATCTGGCTTATGAGGGCTCTAGGGAATCGAACCTGGGTCCTTCAGCTTTACAGGCAAACTTACCTTAACGGCTGAGCCATTTTTCCAGCCCAGAGAAGGAGAATTTTAACCTTATTCATATTATTTTAATATTAAAGGGAAAATGCATTCATGAAGTTCTTACATAAGTAAAAAAATATATATCAACCTAAAAATGGTAAAGGAATAATTTAAGGTATAGGGATGTTCATGAGAGTTATTAAATAGGAGACTAGGGCTGATTTTTTTGTGTATATGATCCGTCATTGCAATTTAGTTATAACCAGAATCAGAACTGTAAAATGAATTCCCCAGGATTGAGGAACAAGGTGGTCTTGCCATTTGTATTCCCTTGAGGACACGTTTCTGTTTCAGAGGCCTTGGAGCTGTGGGCTCTGAGCTGAAGGAAGACTCATTATACAATCCCACCTAGTTTTAATTTCATCTGTGGATTGCTATACCTAAGGGTTCAGTCTCTGAAGGGAGTTTTACTTTTTTTTTTTTTTCTTTTCTTTGCAGTTTTTAAATGACTTTCCTGGAGTTAATACCCAGAATCCTGTCCATTTACCTTGTTTGGTAAATTTTAGACAGAGATTTCTTGAGAGGCTAAAGCAAGACAGAACACCAAGCCAAGAAACGATCCCACTGCAGTGCTGACAGTGTGTCTGCACGTTAATAACTTTAACAGTTTGTGAATCCCCCAGGCCAAGAACAGAAGTCATCTGAGTTGAAGTCCAGTCATGAAAATCAAAACCTGCTGCTGCTTGCAGTCGGCACCCAGGCTGCCAGGGGACCAGGCCTGGGGAGACTTGGTCATAAATTAATAGCCTTTTATACTCATGTACTTAAGTGCACTAGGCTGACCTACTGCGGTCATACCACTTCAAGTGGGATTTCTCTTAAATCTCTGGGCTTGGGAAAATGAAGAAATTAGAAAAGTGGGTAATAACCTTGACTGGGTGGTCTGAGGAAAAGTAAAGTGGAGAGATTATGAATGGGGTAAAGAAATGTATTCCCCACCATAGACCTGAATTCTAACTTATTTGGGGACTTAAGGACTTTTCCACGGGGGGGGGGTCTGTCCTCTATAAAAAAATATTAAATTGTACATTTTAATGATCATTGTAGTTAGTATAAAGACGTGTCACGGCTTGATTCTGAAATGTAACCTAAATGTTGTTGCATTCAAATCTCGCATGCCAGCTGGTGAGATTTTGGGAAAAGGCTTGACTCATAGGGGCTCTTACCTTCCCACTGGATTGATGATGTTATTGGCAGCTGGTGGATGTGAGTCAACTGAGGGTGTCTTTGAAGACTTGATCTGACTCTCTCAGGCTCTCTCTGTCTCTCTCGCCTTCCTGGCTGTGAAGAGAGCAACAGCTCTGCTCCTTTATGACCCCACCACCATAAAGTTCTGCTTTCCTCAAGCAAGGTGCCAGCTTGCCAGATGACCATGAACTGGAAGTTCTGAAGCCATGAGACAAAAGAAATGTTTCCTTTGTAAGTCATCTCAAGTATTTTTTACATGGATGAAAAGCTAACCCACAATCTTATAGTAAACACCTTTCTTTGACCTCAGAGTTCATTTGCGTTTTCTTCTGACCTTAAAAGAAATAGGTACACGTTTGGTGACTTCCCTCTTAGCATCATGGGCCCTAGGCACATGATACAATCAGCCCAGGACAAGCCAGCCCTGCCCTCTTGTTTATTTTTGTCCTATAAATAATTGTATCTGTGACTTATAAACACCCCCAGGAACTCCTAATCTGGTTCATCTTTGATTTTACATTCCCTGCTGGTCCTTTTGCAGTCCTCTGCTCAGAATACAAAAGGAAGAAATCAAAGCAATTTTAAAACCAGAGCTTGAATCTCAAGGGTTTATCAGGATGATATAGAAACGAACCAGTGAACTTCCCTTTAATAAGCAATTACTACATGCTGCCCTCATTTAATTTATATAAGTTCCTAAGTCCCAGAGAGTTGGATATTATCTCCCTTTTAAAGGATGGTCTTTAACAAAGGACTACTTTGTGTTAAAGAACCTGCTTGTGGCCATACCATTGTTTACAGCTGGGCCCTGCGTTTCCCCCTGATTCAGACCTGGGATGGCTCTTTCTGTCCTTCAGGGCTCAGTTTATGGAGACATTCCTTAGAGGCCAAACTTCAGGTCACTTTTTTTAATTAATTGATTAATTTAGTTGAAAGCAACAGACAGACAGAGAAAGAGGCAGAGAGAGAGAGAGAGAGAGAGAAAATGGGCACACCAGGGCCTCCAGCCACTGCAAACGAACTCCAGATGCATATGCCACCTTGTGCATCTGGCTCACGTGGGTCCTGGAGAATCGAGCCTCGAACTGGGGTCCTTAGGCTTCACAGGCAAGCGCTTAACCACTAAGCCATCTCTCCAGCTCCTTCAGGTCATTTTTTTATGTCAGTTTGGCTGGTGCTGCATGGTGGCCTTTGGTGCTATTTGCATTCTTTCTCATTCTATTTATCTCTTGCATGTGTGTTAGATGCTGTGTGCCCACCTTTCTATCTCTCCAGACATACCTCCTCCATGCCAGCACATGAACTCTATGAGAGCAAAGACCTTCGCTCTCTTGCTCACTCCATGGTTGACACGTGGCATGGGCCTAGTAAACACCGGCTAATTGAATGACTCAGAATTCACTACAGAGGAGGACAAAAACATCTTACCTCATTTATTGCTAGGTTCATAGCTGAAGACTGTAACAAAAGACAGGTTAACGAGGGAAAAGCATTCAAATATACTTAATATAAGTTTTATGTGACATGGTGCCTCCCTATGGCAATGAAGATCTGGAGGCAAACTTGAGTGTTTTTATGCTTTGGTTTAGTGAAGAGCATATGGGGTGGAGACGTGTGATTGGAAGACACTCATGGTCAAACACTGTGTCCACGTGGAGCGGGGGAGCAAGCTCTGTTTGCTCCAGTTCTTCTTGGTGACTTGGTCTTCAGAGACAAGGGTGCTCTGCACTTCCCAGTTTAGGGAGGGCAATGATTATGTGAGGTCATGGGAGCCAATTTATAGGAACATAAGGAAATCTACTGGGGCTGGGTGTGGTGGCTCACCCTTGTCTAGGGAGACTGAAACCAGAGAGATGCTGAAACAGGAGGATCACCATGAATACAGGCCAGCTTGAGCTACAGAGTGGGACCTTGTCTCAGAGCAGGAATGAAGAAAGAAAGAAAAAGAAAAGAAAGAAAGAAAAAGAAAGAAAAGAAAGAAAGAAAGAAAGAAAAGAAAGAAAAAAAAAAAAGGAAGGAAGGGAGAGAGGAGAGAGGAGAAGGAAGGAAGGAAGGAAGGAAGGAAGGAAGGAAGGAAGGAAGGAAGGAAGGAAGAGGAAGGAAGGGAGAGAGAGGAAGGAAGGAAGGAAGGAAGGAAGGAAGGAAGGAAGGAAGGAAGGAAGAGAGAGAGAGGGGAAGGAAGGAAGGAAGGAAGGAAGGAAGGAAGGGGGGAGGGGAGGAAGGAAGGAAGGAAGGAAGGAAGGAGAGGGGAAGGAAGGAAGGAAGGAAGGAAGAGAGAGAGAAAGGAAGAAAAGAGAAAGAAAGAAAGAAAGAAAGAAAGAAAGAAAGAAGGGAGAAGAAAAAAAGAAAGGAAGGAAGGAAGGGAGGGAGAGAGAGAGGGGAGGAGGAAGGAAGGAAGGAAGGGGAAGGAAGGAGGAAGGAAGGAAGGAGGGAGGAGAGAGAGAGAGAGAAGAAAGAAAGAAAGAAAGAAAGAAAGAAAAAGAAGAAGGAAGAAAGGAAGGAAGGAAAGAGAGGAAGGAAGGAAGGAAGGAAAGGAAGGAAGGAAGGGGAGAGGAAAAGGAAGGAAGGAAGGAAGGAAGGAAGGAAGGAAGGAAGGAAGGAAGGAAGGAAGGAAGGGAAGGAAGGGGGAAGGAAGGAAGGAAGGGAAGGAAGAAGGAAGGAGAGAGAGGGGAAAGAAAGAAAGAAAGAAAGAAAGGAAGAAGGAAGGAAGGAAGGAAGGAAGGAGAGAGAGAGAAAATAAGAAGAAAGAAAAGAAAGAAAGAAGGAAGGAAGGAAGGGAGAGAGAAGCTCCTTCAGGTCATTTTTATGAAGTTTGGCTGGTGCTGCATGGTGGCCTTTGGTGCTATTTGCATTCTTTCTCATTCTATTTATCTCTTGCATGTGTGTTAGATGCTGTGTGCCCACCTTTCTATCTCTCCAGACATACCTCCTCCATGCCAGCCCATGAACTCTATGAGAGCAAAGACCTTCGCTCTCTTGCTCACTCCATGGTTGACACGTGGCATGGGCCTAGTAAACACCGGCTAATTGAATGACTCAGAATTCACTACAGAGGAGGACAAAACATCTTACCTCATTTATTGCTAGGTTCATAGCTGAAGACTGTAACAAAAAGACAGGTTAACGAGGGAAAAGCATTCAAATATACTTAATATAAGTTTTATGTGACATGGTGCCTCCCTATGGCAATGAAGATCTGGAGGCAAACTTGAGTGTTTTTATGCTTTGGTTTAGTGAAGAGCATATGGGGTGGAGACGTGTGATTGGAAGACACTCATGGTCAAACACTGTGTCCACGTGGAGCGGGGGAGCAAGCTCTGTTTGCTCCAGTTCTTCTTGGTGACTTGGTCTTCGGAGACAAGGGTGCTCTGCACTTCCCAGTTTAGGGAGGGCAATGATTACGTGAGGTCATGGGAGCCAATTTATAGGAACATAAGGAAATCTACTGGGGCTGGGTGTGGTGGCTCACCCTTGTCTAGGGAGACTGAAACCAGAGAGATGCTGAAACAGGAGGATCACCATGAATACAGGCCAGCTTGAGCTACAGAGTGGGACCTTGTCTCAGAGCAGGAATGAAGAAAGAAAGAAGGAAAGAAAGAAAGAAAGAAAGAAAGAAAGAAAGAGAGAGAGAGAGAAGAAAAAAGAAAGAAAGAAAGGAAGGAAGAAAGAAAGAAGAAAAAAGAAAGAAAGGAAGGAAAGGGAAGGAAGGAAGGAAGAAGAAGAAGGGGAGAGAGGAAGGGGAAGGGAAGGAAGGAAGGAAGGGAGAGAGAGAGAAAGAAAGAAGAAAGGAAGGAAGGAAGGAAGGAAGGGAGAGAGAGAGAAAGAAAGAAGAAAGGAAGGAAGGAAGGAAGGAAGGAAGGAAGGAAGGAAGGAAGGAAGGGAGAGAGAGGGGAAGGAAGGAAGGAAGGAAGGAAGGAAGGAAGAAAGGAAGGAAGGAAGAAAGACCCACCTTAGCTTTTATGATCAGCTTCTCAAGTGCCATGATATATGCGTAGCATGTTATCTATCTTCTCATCCTAACCATCCCTTTTACATGACTTGCCTGGAAAACCTTCCTTGTCCTTTACTGAAATTTGGTATTACTCAGCCAACTTTTTTTTTTTTTTAAGATTTTGCTTTTGTTTATTACAGTCAGAGAGAGAATGAGTGTGTGTGTGTGTGTGTGTGTGTGTGTGTGTGTGTGTGTGAGAGAATGGGCATGCCAGGGCTTCTAGCCACTGCAAACGAACTCCAGATGGGTGCTACACCTGTGCATCTGGCTTACATGGGTCCTGGAGAATCGAACCTGGGTCCTTAGGCTTCTCAGGCATGTGCCTTATCCACTAAACCATCTCTCCAGCCTACTCAGCCAACTTTAAATTGGGGTGAAGGAACTCAGTGAGCCTGCAGCGCCACAGGCTATGTGAGTTCTGAGATAATGCTTAACCTGCTTATGGCTGGCTCAAAGAAAAAAACAAGTACTCACCTCCCACTTGATACACAAGAAAAAAATCGAGTATGAACTGTACTCTCCTGGTGTGTAGAGGATAAACTCATAATGCAGGTTAAGGCAGCTCCATAGGCGCGGTCCTGGAGGTCTGCACGATGCGGCTCAAGGTCAGCATGTTCCATAAGCAGCATTATAGGAAGCAGTGAACACCGAGACTGTCCATCATGAGATGCTTTCTGGACATTGCCCTGAAAAGGCAGAAAGACCCAATGACTCAGCCATTATGTATGACTCATCTTTGATGCAAAGAGTGGCTGCGGCCCACATGGATTTCACAAGCAGAGGTGACATCAGTAATGCTGCCAGGGGACTCCTGTGGCCCGAGAGTGCTACCTATTAGGGAAGCAAGATTGTCCCAAGCACTGGATGAGATCGACACTTCAGGAAATGAAAACGTTTCTCTGGACCTGCTATGTCATTTACCGGATGTACTAGGCAGGACACTGGAACGTTCGCTTCAAATGTTCCTTGCGCATCCAAAGGGTTCAACAAGAGTCAGCCAGGGCAGCCAGTTCTGTCCACAGCCTTTGCCATCCAGGTGGGAGCTCTGCTCTGTGCAGTTGGAGAGCACCCTGGTGCCCTGGCCTCTACCCTCTCCTGGGAGAAAGATCTGCATGGTTTAGGGCGCAGGCTCAGGGCTGGGTCTGTGGGCTCCAAGTTCTAATGACGGCTGATATCACTCTTTTGAGTTAGAACTTATGGTAGGTATCACAGAACGTTTTGGAGGAACCAGGGTCTAAATCTGTTGCAGGGTGACAGAGAAATATTTTGGATTATTTCATCTTGTTTTATGAAAATTTACACGTATAACTCTTTTGCCATTAGCTCAGAGTCTATACCAGTGAACGCCAGGCATCTGTGTATATTTGACTCTTTCCAGATAGGCATTTGAAAATTGCCATTTTCCAAAAATATGGGCCAACATGAACCAGACCGCAATGTTGGCAGATGCCTTTTATAGTCAATAGAACCAATCTGTGGGGGTGATGAGTGCCTCCTCTTTACTGTCAGCTTGGACAAGTCCTCCTGGCGGTGGTCTGGCCGTGCTCTGCAGCCCTTGCTTACAGCGCAGCCTGCGCTGACTCTGGAGGGGAAGGCTCCGGAAATTGCCTGCATCAGCATGAGTCGCAGCCCTCATTACCGCATCATCCTTGAGCCTCAGCTTTTTTTTTATTCAGAGTAGTTAGGGCACTGACACACTTGGGAATCACTGGCATATATTTTGCATAAGGAGCCTCGTATTTTATTAATTAATTCATCAGAAGGAAATGTGTTTTGGTGACTGATTTGGGGGTGGGGGTTGGAAATGCAGTGTCTCATTAGAGATCATCACCGTAGCTTAATGCAATTATGGATGTCAAACCTAATGACATTTGACATTATGGCATGAGAGGTTTGCTCTAAATGGGACGTGACTTGGGAAGATGACATACCCGGGACCATCTTTGTTTCATTTTTCTTTCAAGTAGAAATGCATGTTGACTAGGAAAGTGAAAGATTGGAAAAGCTGGAGCTTGCTGGTATGTCCTCAGTAGCCAACTCCACTTCACCATTCACTAAGGCCTCTTATTTCGGGTTTCCACTTAGCAGGGGGGAAATAAAGAGTTGCCTAAACACCATGTTTTCCTTAATTTAGCTGCCATGGGGCCCTTGGAACACAATCCCTCAAGCAAAATACATAGCACATAATTTGACCTAAAAGTTAATCCAGCCTCAGTAGACAGCTAACATAGAGGAACAGACGAATTGGCTTGTGTAAACATGCTAAGAACTAGGACGTGATCTGTTCCCACGGAGAACATACATGTCGCTATTTAAAATTCTCTGCAGTTTTAAAAGGTTCCTTACCTATTTTTGCATCGTCTCAGTGAAGTTTGGTTCGCTAGTCTTTTCATCAACATCTGTTGGGGTCCCCCCCAAGGCCAGCTCAGGAGGGACAATAGGGTCTCTGCCGAATTGGGGTGAGCAGCGCGGAGTCACGACACAGACTCTGGGAGTTGGGTGAAAGCGGAAGCGAGAATCCACAAACTCGTTTATTCAGGAAGTGCACATGGGTTTTGAGGGGCTTGGCTGGCTAATCCTTGTATGGGGTGGTCCCCTTTTGGTCACCAATGACAGCCTGTCTCTGGACAGGACATCTCGTAGCAGACTTCTCGCGAGCATGGGACTGTAACTGTTGTCATATCAAGCCTGCGCAGAACACCATTTTTACAGAAGCCACTTCCTGTTTTCTTCTGCCATGCGGTCTGGCTAGGACCAGGCCTGTATTGTGCCATACAAACATCCGTACTTCAGTTTTACCAAACCTTTAGAACTCCCCCCTTTTTCCTTCCCTTGTGTTTATCACATGGACCTAAAGGTTTTCTGTGGCTCAAGGCCAACCAAGGGACAAATGAGAAGGAGGACAAGATTCGAAAAGCATTTGAAAAAGGTCGCGGTTCCGTGGCTTTGGGTAAAGTATGGCTGTGGCTAAGTTACTTCAAGATATCAGGAAGGTCATGAATTTGCTGTTCTGTTCTTGTCTTCGTGTCGTGGAGCTGGTCTCCTCTGGCAGAGAAACTGTAAGTGACACTCGCTCCTCTCCTATGCAATGCTCTGCATGTCCTAAGAACCCAAATCCAATGTGACTGTGATAGCAGTTCCTAAAGATAATCATTACCCTGTGACTTGGGCTCTCATTTGCTTTATTTCTAAGTACTAATAAGAATGAATTGGGCTGGAGAGATGGCTTAGCGGTTAAGGCACATGCCTGCGAAGCCTAAGGACCCCAATTCGATTCTGCAGGTCCCATATAAGCCAGATGCACAAGGGGACACACACATCTGGAGTTCGTTTGTAGTGGCTGGAGGCCCTGGCTCACCCATTCTCCCTCTCTCTTTTTCCTTCTCTCTGTCTCTAATAAATAAATAAATACACAATAAAATCTTAAAAACGGTAAATATATTTGTCTAAAGAGGAAATCTGGTTTAGGACAGTAGATAGAATTGGAAAAATGGCACGGTTGGTTAATGCAATCAAATTTTAAATACAACAAAAAGACCTGCCTGCCTCTTCAAGACTTTCTTGGAGTCTGTGGTAAACGAGTCAAGATTCATTTGACAATGAGTTCACATCATTTTCCACTCATAGATGTACTCATGAAAACCAGAATTTTTTAATACATACTTAGAGTTCACCTGGAGAGGATAAAGGGGGTAAAAGAAAAAGAAAAAAATCTAAAGCTACATAGATGTGAGTCAAGAGTTTCGCCTCCTTCTCTGACTCGCAGGACAGACACAATCTCTCTCCCCCTTCCTAACTGTGATCCCTTTGTTTTATGGTAGATCTGACCCAGCTTTAGAAGGAGCCTTGTGTGGGAACCCAGCAAAGGTCGTGGTTATGTAGCTCTGCAAATGTGACCTCAAAGGCTTTGTGAGACTTGCTGTGCCCCAGCATGTTTAGCCCAGTAGGGACATTATTAATTATCCCCCCGAGAAAGCCAGAACCAGTAACTCCTATGGTCCATCTGCAGCCCTGCTTAGAGGCAAAGTCCCGTGACAGCGAGAGAGGCGGCAGAGGTTGGCAGTGTTGAAAGCCGACCATGGACCTGCAGCTCTGTCTCCTTAGGGCAGGCTCTCTCGTTGACTTCTCTGACACAAGCAGGGAAGCTGTTTTTTGTTGCTACCAGATCCCTTATTTCAACAAAGGCAATGTTAGGATTTGCCAAGACTAACGACCTTTGTGGAAAACTAGCTTTTAAGTAAATACCATAAAACATTCTCAGTGCCACTTTAGCATGTGAGGGTCCTCCTCAATGTGTGTGGCCGACCTGCGCTTGGAATCCTTTAACTCCTAGCTGTGAACTGGGCATGTGGAAGTGATTTTCTGAGGAGGAGCAGCTGCAGACCCAGGGTGAAGACTCCAACAGCACCCAAAGTTGGTTTGGGACGCCAGGGGACAATGTCAGTTCTGTTGTCCTGGAATGCATTCCTAACACAGCGGTTTCCTGAACGCCTCGAGGAGACAGAGGCAGGAAAGGGCCGAAGGCCAGACAACAGAGATACCTTTGCTAGCCTGTGCCGACAAGATTCATTACTCCTTCGAGATGTGTTAAGCGAATGGGCGGCATTCATTCAGACAGCATCTCATTCGGTAATGCTGGCATGAGGGATCCATTCACACATTACTTCAGATGATCGACATCATAAGGAAATGTATGAGAACTATCAAGGCAAAATGGAAAAATAAATTGGGTAATATGGAGATTAAGTGATTAATGAAAGCCTGAAATTTTCTCTAAAGTGCACAAGAACAAGTTAGATGACTGAGCTCCTCCCACCTCAAAGTCATTCTCCGAGATGGCAGTTGGAATGACCAGTGACTGGATAAAGATGGCCACCTAGACTGGTAACAAGATTGCCAACTCATCCTAGATTTGTTTGTCACTTCTGGGAATTTTTGAGTGCTGGGCAGACATGCCTGAACTCAGATCGTCTGCTCTAGTGACGCTGACTTCTTTTTCCCTCATAGCCATCCCTCCATCCAAAAACGGGTCTTCGACAGGGGAAAGCGTCTGCTCAGAGACCCTCTGGAGAGCTGCATTCGCAGATGGGATCTGTTAGCTGCATCTCTGAGCTTGCAACGTCATTTGCGTTTACCTTGAAGGTAAAACTTTCCCCTCTAATAATCTGGAGTGATTTTTCTTACCTGCAATTTAGATCACTGAGGCCATCTGGGGACATTCGCAAAAGCCTGCTGTGCTGTTTTGGAAGGAGGGATCTGGCTCTACATCTGGATAGCTCTCCTCCTCTTTTACTTTATGGGCCCCATTTTCCAAGTCCAATTTAAGAACATGGAGTGGGTTAACTCCAGCATAAATCAAAGACAAGGCATGATGCTTTCGTTTAGCCACTGATTTTAGTGTGAAGCTTAAAATGGCAAGGCTTTAGAAGTATTTTAGGTTGAAGAATAAAAACAGACACACCAAAGGCAGATTTGCCAACCATATAAATACATAGGCGTTAAGCTCCCTTCTACAGAAACCAAATATAAATGGAAAGACAATGAGTAAACTGCACATATAAACAGACAAGATCTCCAGTGGATAAGTCATAAAGATCTGACAGAAAGGACCATATGTCTTTGAAACTCTCGGCTTTTCTACTCAAGTAATATGTTATGTGTCCCAGGTTTGCAGTTCACTCATTCCTCTCAACATCCTCCTTGGCACTCTTCAGTTGTCTGCTGTCTACACATTTGTTTGGGCTCTTGGCAAAGGCAGATGCTCTCAACAAGAACAGCTTTGGCGTGTTATTCAGACCCCTGATGGGACTCAGATTGCATAAAACAAAGATTTGTAGCTCTTTGGGGAGGTAGCTCTGTTTGAAGCAAAATACCTTTGCACTTCTTTCTAGTATTTTTACATGTGGGGAGCCAATCCCAGAGCAGGGAGAGGGGGACTTCCCTGCTTTCTTAGGGGGTACCAGCACACTGGTGATTTTCCCCAGAGGCTTGGGGAGTAGGTGAGCAAGCCGGAGCTGGACGCCTCTCATCATCTACTGGAGTGAGTCCTGTGCTGGGTCTCTAAATGTAAATTAGTGGAAAATAAAAGCAAACGTGGGATGTTATCAACTGTTGTTGTCTTAGTATCAAATGGAAGGACTTATGTGAAAGTATCATAAAAGCTGGAAGTCACTGTATGTGATTCATTCTGTTAAGGATTCAGAGGCACTTTCCAAACTGATTTGAGAAGCCATTCTTGGGCTGGAGAGATGGCTTAGCAGTTAAGGGGCTTGCCTGCAAAGTCTAAGGACCCAGGTTCCATTCCCCAGTACCTATGCAAGCCAGATGCACAAGGTGGAACATGTTTGCCGTGGCTGGAGGTCCTGGAGCACCCATTCTCTCACTCTCACTCTGAAATAAGTAAATAAATATTTATAAAAAGAGAAGCCTTTCTCTCAGGGTGATTGCGAGTTAACTTCATAGATGTGTTTCCACGACACCAAGCAAATGCATGTTTTATTCCCACAGTGACTGAATTTATTTAATTTTGGCCTGTGATGGTTTACTTATTTATCTATGTATTTATTTGCCTGCACGAGTCCATCTATGGGTGCACCAGGGCATTTTGCCACTGCAAACAAATACTAGAGTTTCACACCACTTTATTTTTTATTTATTTATATATATATTTGCATCTGGCTTATTTGGGTGGCTTAGGAATTGACCCTAAGCCAGTAAGCTTTGCAAGCAAGCACCTTCAACCGCTGAGCATCCCCCGTGTCCCTACGCTGATACCTGAAACCATCATCCGCCATTGCGGTCCTTGGAGTTGTTTGGCCCAAGATCTCCGCTTGGAACACAATTCTGTCTTGGCCAGTGATCACACCTTGAACTCCTTGAACTCCTTCCCTAGTTTCTTTTGTCTGTCTTCGTGTCAATTTTAGGGCCCATTCTGAGGCAAGTGTATTGTAAGTTTTCAGGGAAGGGCTGGGAGCCCAGCAGGGGTCTGTGAACTGAAAAGCCAGGAAAGTTATGGCAACTCCCTTGCAGCTGGCCAGCTAGTGAGCTTGCTGTGAGTGATTGCCTGCAAGTCTTCTAAAGGGATGGTAAAGGGCCAGCGGCCCCACAATACATTACAAAAGGCCAGGAAGGCAGGGCACTTCACCTTGACTGGAATTATTATTCAAGAAGCTCAGTGGCTTTGCATAGCAATGGAAGGCTTATTGACAGGAGTTAAAGGCTTCAGGAAGAGGGAAACTGTTCTCTGTGTTAGTCACACACACAAAGTCATTAACCCCCTGCAGTAAAGTGTGAAATTGTTCTGTATTGCGGCCTGGGTTAACTTGTGCCGCCCTATTGTGCCCTTTTCCTCCTTAGCTAATAGAGAGCAGATCCTTCCATGTAATTAGGGGTTGGGGCCCCAAATCATCAAAGCAGTTCAGGTCCCAGTGTTCCTTCTTTTCTAGGTGGCCTCATTTGCTGTGCAGGATGGCGGGATTGGGGGATGAGGGATGGGGGTGTGGTTCAGAGGGTCAATTTTAGTCTCCTATAAAGAAATGAGGGTAGTCTTCCTCAAAAGACATGTTTCTAACCAATTAGGCTGTGTTTTTTTTAAGCTTTAAAAAAGTCTTTATTTACTTATTTGCAAGGAGAGAGAATGAATGGGTACGCCAGGTCCTCTAGCTACTGCAAACAAACTCCAGATGCATGTAGCACTTAGTGCATGTGGCTTTATGTGGGTGCTGGGGAATCAAACCCCAGTTGTTAGGCATTGCAGGCAAGCTCCGAAACTGCTGAGCCATCTCCTCAGCCCTAGTTAGGCTGTTTTAACAGTAGGACTCGGGGTAAGTAATTTAGCTTCAATGCCATTTTCTATGGAGTCAACAGAAGAGAAAAAGAGAATTTCTCCAGGAATTCTCAGTAGATCCACCAAAGGGTATAGCGAGTTCCAGACCAAAAATGAACAGAAGGCCACCTGAATACAAATTTAAAAGGAGAGTCTGCATTACGCTCACCGGCATCTGTCACCTCACAGCAAGGAGAAGAGCAGCCCCGTTCTACTTTTACAGTGCGTATTTATTTACTTATTATTTATTTTATTTTTTTGGTTTTCTGAGGTAGGGTGTCACTCTAGTCCAGGCTGACTTGGAATTCACTATGTAGTCTCAGGGTGGCCTTGAAGTCTCAGAGATCCTCCCAAGTGCCCAGATTAAAGGCATGCGCCACCACCTAGCTTTACAGTGAGTTTTTAGAGGCCCAAAACACATTCCTTTATAATGATTTGAAAACCCCAGCCACTCCCTCCACACACAATTGTCTTTAGCAAGAGCAAGCAAGCAAGCATCATTACAAAAGCAGAATTTTTGCAGTTTGTACCAGGTATGAAGCAGATACCAAATAGCAGGACGTCTTGACTCAGGAAGAGAGCAAACTCCAGGTGCCTCACTGGGACCCATCCTCATTCTTGTAATTAGTGCTCCGTGCTCATCGTTAATCTCTTAGGATGCCTTGAGAATGTCGAGATGGCTGAGTGGCCCAAGATGGCTTCCCTTAGGTCTGGTCACCAGAGGTTGTTTCAAGGGCACTATTGTCTGATTGGCAGGCATGTGCCGTGGGTTGGCAGGGTAAATACTAGATATAAAGGAAAGACAAGGATGTAGGAATTGTACAAAGGGTGACTTAATTAGCAGAACAATGTCAAGAAATTGATTTGTTCATCCATTTTTGAACCTCAGTTTCCCCGCTTGTTAAGTGAGTTAAATAATGCCAACTTGCTAGAAAAGGAATTTTTTAAACAACACAAGAGCCACAAATGGACACAGTTAAATTACAATACATGCGCTGTATGATGTATTCTATAAAGATTAAGAATAGAGGCAAATGTACTGATGTGGAAAATGTCTTAAAAATGTTAGATGGATAAAAGCAAGTAATTGAAGTTTCTTTTGTACAAGTAAAAAAAATCCAGAGGTAGGCATCATGGTGTGTGCATAAGAAATGAAAGCAATGACAAGAAGCTTGTTAATATGAGCACAAGCTATAGAGAAAGTTCTACATTTTTAAAAATTCTTTCTCCTGTTGCTTAGGGGTGCTAGCTAGATCCATGTGTTATTTATATAACACACTTGTGGATCGTTCAAATATTTTCTGTTTAAAAAAAAAATGAAAACCTTTCAGATTGGCATAGGAAATAAGTGACATGTGAATTGCCAAGAACGTAGAATGAGACTGGCTAATGTTAGCACAAATAAAAAGGAGGGAAAGAGTTGACTTTTTAATCTGCCTTTCCTTATTGATATGTTTATATTAAATAGTAATGATTGCTATCTATCGGGTAGTGTTATGACTTCTAAAGAAAGTGTTTACTGTTACCTGTTTTTCTGTCACTTCTGGTTCCTGGTCACAAGTGCCCTGGAGATGGTGAGAGATCAGCAGACAAAATCTGCCTCTCAATGACTTGTGGTCTGTGGCAGGTAGGTTATTTGATCTTTTTGAGCTTCAACTTCCTCAACTTGTAAACTAGGAATCTAGAAAATCTCAAATGTCTCTGAGCTCTGAATTTGCATAGCCATTTGCCCGTGAGTTTGATGTAGCTCACAAGCCCAAGTGTGAAGTGGTAGGCCTTCAGAGTTCCAAGACAAAAGAGAGGAAGGGCACAATGACAAGTGGGAGGTTAGGAAATAATTTCCTAAAATGAATTCAATCTGTTAAAACCCGTGCATCCTACTAGCAATCAGGAATGTTAAGCTCTTTTGTGCCGTGAACCATTGAAGCAGAGTGCTGCCATGATATGAAAGGATGTCGTAGGTATGGAAAAGATATGACATCTTTCCTTAACCATCCTAAGGGTCCAGATTGACATTTCTATAATAAAAGACGGGAGAGTAAGAAGAATGCATAAGTCAGTCTTTCATTACTTATTTATTATTTTGTTTTTGGTGTTTTGAGACAGGATCTCTTGTAGACCATGCTGGTGTAGAACTCCGGATGTTCCTACCACTTCTCAAATGTTGACATTACAGATATGTTCCACCACATCCAGCCCCTCCCTTCCTCCTTCCTCCCTCCCTCCCTCCCTCCCTCCCTCCCTCCCTTCCTTCCTTCATTCTATTCATTCATTCATTGTGGGGTTCCTTCCTTCCATTTTTATTCATTTATTCATTCATTATGGGGGAGTTGAGATCAAACCCAGGGAATTCTGTATGCTAGTCATCACTCTACCACTGAGCTATACCTCTAGCTTAAGTATAACAAATTCTCTCTCTCCTTCTCCCCCCACTTTTTTTTTTTTTTTTTTGTTTTGGTTTTTGAGGTAGGGTCTCACTTTAGCTAAGGCTGACCTGGAATTAACTATGTAGTCTCAGGGTGGCCTCAAACTCATGATGATCCTCCTACCTCTGCCTCCCAAGTGCTGGGATTAAAGGCATGCGCCACCGGCCCGGCTCTCCCTCCCCCCTTCTTTTTTTGGTTTTTCAAGGTAGGGTCTTGCTCTGGCCCAGGCTTCTCCCTCCCCTTTTTATTAGCATACAAAGAATTAGGTTTCATCATGTTGTATTTCAAACACATTTTGGTTTTTGTTTCTTTTTTCCCCTCTTTTCCCTCCCTCTCCCATGTGTGTGTTTATATCTCTATATATATCAATGAACCACGTGATCCAGGGTACCACTGGATCACAAGCAGGGTCGCAGCACAGTGGTAGCCACAGTCCTTGCACAATCAAGCATCGGTCTGGTAATTGACTAGCACTGTTTCCTGGGACAGTTAATATATATTGGGGTATTATGTATGCTCTTAAAATTTTGATTATCTCGTCTGGCAGCAGGCTGAGCTTGTGTATGTGGTGTCTGTAAAGAGGGACATGAGCCTGCTTTCTCAAAGAGCAGTAAGTAGTGGGCTCTGTCGCCATGGTCACTTCCCATCATGGTCAAGGACAAATTCCTGCATCTGCTGTGAGACCTCATTAGAGACCCAGCAATGTGACCTTCAGCCCTGAATAGCTGTTTGTACTGAGACCTGGCATTTGTCCTTCATGTAATCTTGCCCCATAAGTGGAGTAGAGCTCATCTGGGGCCCACAGACTAATGTATGCTTAAGCTTGAGAAATAAAATGCACTGGCATGTAAAACAGCAGTGATAGAAAGAATGAATCAATAACATAAACAAGTCATTCACACGATTCTGTCATCTGCATTTTTCCCCAATATTAGAAAGAATCTAGAACCACCAGCTGTATCCCCAGACTTAGGTTTTGTTTAGTTTTAAGACAAGGTCTCACTATATAGGTGAAGGTGGCCTTGACCTTGCAGTCCTCGTATTTCAACCTCCCAATTAGCTGTGGTTGCAAGTGCCTGGCTGGAATCATTGTACAGCCAGAATATTGTTTTGGATATAATAAAACTTTGTGAACATTTTTGTTAAGTTACCCTGTGGCCTTTAAAATCAGTTGCATGCTGGGCGTGGTGGCACATGTCAGCACTCCAGCACTCAGGAGGCAGAGGTAGGAGGATCGCTGTGAGTTCAAGGCCACCCTGAGACTACAGAGTGAATTCTAGGTCAGCCTGAGCTACAATGAGACCCTACCTCGAAAAACAAAACAAACAAACAAAAAAGTTGTGCTAAGATTAAGAAAAAATAAAATTTCAAGGCATAGGAAGTGACAGGGAAAGGATATCTGGGTGATTTACACTGACTCTGATACCAGCACCGTGTAGTTAGACTTTCAGAGTTTATGTGTGGATGGCTTGGTCTTTCTCCAGGCACTGCGTCCTTGAGTCGGGTCTCTGTCTTCTCTTGTCATCCGGGACACTTGTTTCTTCTTTCTAGAAAGCAGCATCTTGCCTCCTGTTTCACCAGGTACATTAACAGGTCCTCAGGCAGAACTTCTCAATTTTCCAAAGTCTTCCTCCAAATATGCAATTTTCTTAAATAATTCTTTTAAAAATTTACTTTTATTTATTTATGGAGGGTGTGAGAGAGAGAGAATGGGAGGGAGAGGGAGAGAGAATGGGAATGGGAGCACCAGGGCCTCTAGCTACTACAAACAAACTCCAGATGCATATGCCACCATGTGCATCTGGTTTACGTGGGTTCTGGGCAGTTGAACCTGGGTACTTAGGCTTATTAGCATACAAAGAATTAGGTTTCATCATGTTGTATTTCAAACACATTTTGGTTTTTGTTTCTTTTTTCCCCTCTTTTCCCTCCCTCTCCCATGTGTGTGTTTATATCTCTATATATATCAATGAACCACGTGATCCAGGGTACCACTGGATCACAAGCAGGGTCGCAGCACAGTGGTAGCCACAGTCCTTGCACAATCAAGCATCGGTCTGGTAATTGACTAGCACTGTTTCCTGGGACAGTTAATATATATTGGGGTATTATGTATGCTCTTAAAATTTTGATTATCTCGTCTGGCAGCAGGCTGAGCTTGTGTATGTGGTGTCTGTAAAGAGGGACATGAGCCTGCTTTCTCAAAGAGCAGTAAGTAGTGGGCTCTGTCGCCATGGTCACTTCCCATCATGGTCAAGGACAAATTCCTGCATCTGCTGTGAGACCTCATTAGAGACCCAGCAATGTGACCTTCAGCCCTGAATAGCTGTTTGTACTGAGACCTGGCATTTGTCCTTCATGTAATCTTGCCCCATAAGTGGAGTAGAGCTCATCTGGGGCCCACAGACTAATGTATGCTTAAGCTTGAGAAATAAAATGCACTGGCATGTAAAACAGCAGTGATAGAAAGAATGAATCAATAACATAAACAAGTCATTCACACGATTCTGTCATCTGCATTTTTCCCAATATTAGAAAGAATCTAGAACCACCAGCTGTATCCCCAGACTTAGGTTTTGTTTAGTTTTAAGACAAGGTCTCACTATATAGGTGAAGGTGGCCTTGACCTTGCAGTCCTCGTATTTCAACCTCCCAATTAGCTGTGGTTGCAAGTGCCTGGCTGGAATCATTGTACAGCCAGAATATTGTTTTGGATATAATAAAACTTTGTGAACATTTTTGTTAAGTTACCCTGTGGCCTTTAAAATCAGTTGCATGCTGGGCGTGGTGGCACATGTCAGCACTCCAGCACTCAGGAGGCAGAGGTAGGAGGATCGCTGTGAGTTCAAGGCCACCCTGAGACTACAGAGTGAATTCTAGGTCAGCCTGAGCTACAATGAGACCCTACCTCGAAAAACAAAACAAACAAACAAAAAGTTGTGCTAAGATTAAGAAAAAATAAAATTTCAAGGCATAGGAAGTGACAGGGAAAGGATATCTGGGTGATTTACACTGACTCTGATACCAGCACCGTGTAGTTAGACTTTCAGAGTTTATGTGTGGATGGCTTGGTCTTTCTCCAGGCACTGCGTCCTTGAGTCGGGTCTCTGTCTTCTCTTGTCATCCGGGACACTTGTTTCTTCTTTCTAGAAAGCAGCATCTTGCCTCCTGTTTCACCAGGTACATTAACAGGTCCTCAGGCAGAACTTCTCAATTTTCCAAAGTCTTCCTCCAAATATGCAATTTTCTTAAATAATTCTTTTAAAAAATTTACTTTTATTTATTTATGGAGGGGTGAGAGAGAGAGAGAATGGGAGGGAGAGGGAGAGAGAATGGGAATGGGAGCACCAGGGCCTCTAGCTACTACAAACAAACTCCAGATGCATATGCCACCATGTGCATCTGGTTTACGTGGGTTCTGGGCAGTTGAACCTGGGTACTTAGGCTTTGCAGGCAAGTGCCTTAAACACTAAGCCATCTCTCCTGCCCAGGTTTTACATATATATATATATATATATTTACTAATTATTTCTTTATTTTTGAGATAGGATTCCATGTAGCTCAGGCTGGCCTTGAAATTACTGTACAGCTGAGGATGACCTTGAACTTTTGATCTTTTGGCTTCCACTTTCCTAGCGCTGAGGTAAAGGGTGTGCACTAGCAAACCTGTTTCTGAGGGGCTGGAGGATGGAACCCAGAGATTTGTGTCTATGCGGCAAGCACTCTACCCACTGAGCTACATTCTCAGTCCTGCTATTCATTTTAATTAAAAGCTTTTCGATAAGCAGATGAGAAGGCACAGTGTGCCCAGAATTCAGATTGCTGACTTGGTGCCTGAGCATAGAGACTCCGGTGACGTGATCTTCATTCCATTTTTAGTGGGTCCTGATGAAGACAAGTTTCTGACTGCCGAGTGGAAACAGGGAGTCTCCCTTCCCGGCTCTTGATGACCATCTCCATGTTTCTCTGGAGCAGCTGACTGGCTTTAACGTGTGGGGTCTCAGAGTCTGGAGGAAGTGGGGGGGGGGCAAGCTGTGCATGTGGATGGAAGCTGTGTTGTGAGACCAGAACTGCCACATACTGCCCCCCTTCTCCTTGCTAGGAAGCTTGCGTGACGTCAGGACCCTTCTCAGTGAACCATGGGCGCAGAAGTGCAGTCTCTCAGCACTGAAGCTGGTAGCTCTACACAGCAGCTGTCTGTCATTGCTCGGAGCCCACCTGCCGCACCAAGCACCCTGCATGAAACCTTGGATTTGGCTGACAGTATAAATTGCCAATGCCAGCTCTGCCCTCCCCACCCACCCCATCCTAAGGGGAGAGGAGATCCTTGGAATCTTGGTGCAGAGCAAAGAAAATTCCCTGTGACTGACCACATCCCCAAACATGGGAGTTCCATATGGCTAATAACAGAAGGTCTTCAGACAGTGAGGGGAAACGGGCTGTCAAGAACGTTGACAAAACTTTCCAGTTCAATGGCCCTGGGTCACGGTGTAGCAAATGGTGGTGTCAACAGGTTCTAATTAAGAATTCACATCTTTATTTGAGTCAGCTTGGTGAGAAGGGAGTTTGCTCAACTTCTTGGTTTCTTTTCAGTTTATAAATATATTATAAATAAATTCTATTTTCCCTCACAATCATGGCAAATTACTGTTTCCAATGAAGCACTGTGCACAAGGAGGCACTCTAACCTGTCTTCAATCGGAAAGGAGGGTCATGGACAACAGAGCAAGGGTTTGCTTGGCTAGGAGTTGTCCGAAGCACATAGACTGGCTTAAAGAGTGCAATCTGGGGGGAAAAAAAAAGTTAAGCAGGGAGTCGTGGTGCACACTTTTAATCCCAGCACTCTGGAGGCAGAGGTAGAATTGCCATGAGATGAGGCTTCATAGTGAATTCCAGGTCAGCCTGAGTTAGAGCAAAACCCTACTTTGAAAAACAAAAAAAAACAAAACAAAAAAAAAAAAAAAAAAGTGCAATGGTTTAGTTCAGGTACGTGCAGGCAAAACCTAAGGACCCATGTTTGACTCTTCCAGGTCCCACTTAAGCCAAAGTGACCCAAGCACATGTGCTCAAGGTGGTGCATATGTCTGCAATTTGATTTCAGTGGCTGGAGGCCCTGGCATGACAATTCTCTCTCTCACTCTCTCTCTCTCTTTCTCTCTCACATAAAAAAAGGCCAGTCTGTTGGGCTTGCCTTCAAAAAAGAGTGCAATCTGGCTGTATGTTCCCTGTAGGCGGTGACTTTGGTCTCGTACCAGTGATTGCACGGGTCAGAAAATTGGGGTTGAGGGTGGGGGTTATCACTGGAAGTCAGAACTTTTTCGGGAAGACATGATGTCATAATCTGCTGCTAATTATCTAACTGCAATTAAAAAGTTGAGGCCAGTGCCTCAAAGCTTCCAGTACATACCAATCAATTGCCATTTTACTTGAGATGCTACTTCCTGTGACCTGTTTTCAATTGACTTCCCTCCTCTTCATTCTTCAAAGCAGGGCTTTGCCAAGGCCACCAGTTTCTGACTTTGAAGCCTCCTAAAAAAAAAAAAAAAAAAAAAAAAAAAAGAGGCCAAAAGTCAAGAGCTTTCAACTACATATGTCTTAGCCAAATTTACAAATACTTCTGTTGAGTTTTCAAAAGGTTACTTTTAGTGAGCTCTTTGATGTAGAAAACAAAAACAGAAACCAAGACACCCCATGTTGATCTTCAAAAAAAAATCTTATTTAACTACTGGCCTAGTCATAGATGTCTGCTTTTCTAATTTTTTTTTTCTGAAGAATAAAGTTTACCATTAAAAATTATTGTTTATTTGTGTGTGTATGTGGGGGACATGTGTGCGAGTGTGGGCACAAGTGTACCATGGCATGTGTGTGGAGGTCAGAGGAGAGTTTTGGGGTCTGTCTTCATCCGTACTCCTCCTTTGAGATAAGATTTCTACCTCAGGATTCTCATTCTGATGTTCTTTGCTGGGCTCAAGTCAAGTTTCTGGAACATTCTCCTGTCTCTGCCACCTCTCTTGGCATCAGTGTCAGCATGCTAGGATAACAGATGCCCACGACAGTTGTTGGGCTTTTTTTACATGGGGCCTGAGGATCAAGCTCAGGCATTCCAGCTTGAAAATTGCTTTATCCACTGAGCTACCTTTTCAGCCCAGAAGTTTAATATTTTTGGTAGGTACAGAATGTGGCTTATGTGTCTGGAATGCTACTTCTTCCTTTGGACTACCTTCTTTCTGATATAATTGTCACAAAATGGACAATGGCTGGCACTATGACTATTGCATGAGACCTCTTGGACATGAGCTTTCCTGAGTCCTATGGGCAGTAGCTGTGGCTCGGGTAGAGAGTTCATGGTCTCTACTCAAGAAACATGGGAACATGTTGTCATCTCTAACCATCTTAAGTTGTACTATTTACATTTACATTGCAGAAATAAGTCCTAGCAATTTGACATCAATTTGTTTATTTACCAAGTTTTGCATGCATGAGTAATGTTTTCAGATTTATAGAAGAAAACAAGGTGTTCCAGCCTACTTCCCAAAGAAGCCTTTAATAGCAGATTCAAGCAAGTGCTTCTTAAAGGATATAGCTCAGTTAGCAGAGTGACTGCCTAGCATTCAGGAAGCCCTCCCTGGCTTCAGCCCCTAGCACCACATCAACTGAGTGTGGAGGCATACACCTGTGTCCAGTACCCTGGAGGTGGTAGAAGCAGGAGACTCAGAAGTCATCCTAGGCTACTAGGGAGCTCAAGGTCAGCCTAGGCTACTTGAGAAATCCCATCTTACACATTAAAAAAAAAAGTCTCAGCCGGACGTGGTGGTGCACGCCTTTAATCCCAGCACTTGGGAGGCTGAGGTAGGAAGATCACCATGAATTTGAGGCCACCCTGAGACTACATAGTTAATTCCAGGTCAGCCTGGACCAGAGTGAAACCCTACCTCGAACCCCCCCCAATAAAAATAAATTAAAAAAAAATAAATAAAGGTCTCACCAAGCAGACAAATAACATTGATTTCTCCAGGCTGAGATGCAGTGGAATGCATTTTTCTTGGTGCCCATTCACGTGTCTTCAAGTCAAAGCTGACACCTGTTTCTATGTCAGTGTAGCCTTCTTCTTCTTCTTCTTCTTCTTCTTCTTCTTCTTCTTTGAGAGAGTCAGAGAGAGAGAGAGAATGGGCATGCCAGTGGCCTCTCAGCTGCTGTGAACGAACTCCAGATGCGTGCGCCCCCTTGTGGGCAAGTGCGGCATTGCGCCTTTGCGTCACTTTACATCTGGCTAAACATGGGACCTGGAGGTTGGAACTGGCATTCTTAGGCTTAGCAGGCAGGTGCCTTAACCGCTAAGCCATCTCTCTAGTCCCAGTGTAGCCTTCTTGTTCAACAGTGTTCATAGGTTTATGTGAACTACAGAACAATGATTCACATTTAGATTATAAGGGAAGAAAAAAAAATTCCTTTATCCTTCTTTTGTTCCCTGGCTGAGGCCCTATAAACGATGCACAAAGATCCCCAAGAGAAAAACTGAAGTCGTGAACATGCCATTGTCACACATGCACATGGAAGAACTGAGCATGGACAAGGGAGAGAGAGGTTAGAACTTACACATCATGGCTACGAAGAACAACACACTTTAGCGAAGTGACAAGACAGAGGAATAGGGCTTTGACCTTTGAGCAAGGCCGACTGTGGAAGGCAGATATGTGGGGAAGCTCACAGTAGATAAGATGGTGGTAAGTTTTGCCTGTGGATTCCTCGGGGGACATTTTGATCACTAGTGGTTAACGGCTGTCCCTCTTGGTAGAGAGGGGAGGAAATTCCAGGTTTATCTCTTATGTTTAGGCAGGCAGGGAGAAGACAGAGAGCTTTTCTTCTATCAGTTTCTTCTCAGAGTCCCGTCGTTTATTCTTCCCTATTCAAAAGTGGCATATTTGGCCCTGGCGGGTTGTGCCTGTCATTTAAGATAATGTTTTTCCATTTACAAACCCGCTCACTCCCCCGTTCAAAACTAATTTAGGTCTCATTCTAATCCTTTAGGTTATTATCATCTCTATTTGACAGACACACATGCTGTAGATTCAGAGTTTTATAAGTTTAGTTAGTAGCTGAGTCAAGATGAAGCGCGCTGTTTCCCATCTCTGTACACCTCATGTGAATTTCTTGTCTTGTATCCAGCCTAAATGTCCATCCTTTATCCCTATTTTAATAGTTTAGACAAAAAAATCCTACATGCTGTTTATTCTTGGAAACTTGTAAGTCACATGTTGCCATGACATTTGAATTTATTCATTCCGTATTTTTGAACACTAATGAGTATTAGACCCTCCTCCAGATACAGTAGACAGAACAATAAACAAGACAGAAAAGGTCAGTTTCTTCTTTTAGGTAGCAAAAAAAAAAAAAATACAGGGTCAAAATGAAAACACTCTCCTGTTGTTAGTAGTGTTATGGAAACATAGAGCAAGGGAAGGTGAGAAAGCAGGGATCCACAGGAGGGCAGGCTGGAGATGGCAGTTTAGGTGACGTGGGAGGTAGTAGTCTTTTTAGTAGGGTAGCCCTTTGTCAGCCTGCTGAAAAACATTCAAGCTTACATGTTTTGTAAGTTTTGTGCTGGCTAACATAGAGTCAACTTTGGCATTGCATGAAATCTTTCACGGGCATGCTTTTCCTTTCATAGACTGGAAGAAAACAACCCAACAACTGAAGGGGTTAGGGGTGTAGCTGAGTGGTAGAGTGCTGGCCTAGCATGTATAAGGCCCCGAGTTCAAGCCCTACCACTGCAAAACAAAAACAAGCAAACACTACGTCAGAGAGGTCACAGCTAATGTGTGTGGCTCTTGGATACACTAACTGTACAGGTGTGATGGAAGGAACTCTGTTCTGCAAAACAGGAAACCAACATTCTAGCTCCAGTCAACATTATGCCTGTCCCTTTCTGCCTGTTGCCTAAGGCCAGAGAATGTAAACAGAGATGTAAATGTCATATTCTCTATTTAATTTAATTTAATTTAATTTACTTATTTGAGAGAAAGAGAGAGAGAGAGGAAAGAGGCAGGTAGAAACAGATAGAGAAAGGGAGAATAGGTGCGCCAGGGCCTCTAGACACTGCAAAGGAACTCCAAATGCATGTGCCACTTTGTGCATCTGGTTTACGTGGGTCCTGGGGAATTGAACCTTGCTCCTCAGGCTTTGCTGGCAAGCTCCCTAACCGCTAAGACATCTCTCCAGCCCCACAAATGCCATGTTCTTGACAGCTCAGAGCCATATTCCTGGTAGCACTCATGCCGAGTATGCAAGTAAGGACAGAATCGATCCCAGACCGACAGAATGTGGATTAGGAAGCTTGGACTCAGGCAGGTTTGACTACTGCTATAAGCTGCTTGCTTATTCCATGGATTTTACTGTTTTTCAGGACTCTAATAAGTCTCTGCCAGGTAAACCTTGGTGAAGAATTATAGATGAGGGGTTTGACAGTGCCAATGGGTCAGGCCACACATGTGGAAACCTGGCCATGCCTGGTTGGATTAAACCCTACGTTTGGTCGAATTCCCAAGAGTTCAGCTCTCAGTGTCTTTTGAGGACTGGAAACCAAACTGGCATGAAGCAAAGCCGCTGAGCCCTGTGTGCTCAGCCAGGAGACTCGCTACTAGTACTCACAGGCTGTTGCTCCTGACAGTTTCCTCATCTTTGTTCTACCCTGGGAAAGTACTTCATACATGCAGAAAGATAGTAACAGTTTTATTTTTATCATTTAGAGAATGCATATTGAGAACCAGAGCTATGGCTCAGTGGTCAAAGCACTTGCCTGCAAAGACTCACAACCCAGGTTCAGTCCCCCAGTCCCCACGGAAAGCCAGATGCACAAGGTGGCGCATGCGTCTGGAGTTCATTTACGTTGTGGCTGGAGGCCCTGGAGTGCCCATTCTGTCTGTCTGTCTTCTCTCTATCTCTTTCTGCTTGCAAATAGATAACTAAAATATTATTTTAAAAAATACATATTTCATGTAGAAAATTTAGAAGTTATTTAGAAACAGAAAAAAAATTTAAACTATGCTCCTTGGAGCATCTGAATATAATCATCAATAAACGGTCTCCACAAAATAGTAAGTTTCAAACCTGGGGTGGTGGCTTACATCTACAAGCCCAGCACAGGAGGCTGGATCACTATGAGTTCAAGGCCCACCTGGACTACATAGTACACACCAGGTCAGTCTGGATTAGAGTGAGACCCTGCTTCAAAAACAACAAGAACAACAATGAGTAGGGGCTGGAGAGATAGCTCAGTGGTTAAAGGTACTTCCTTGCAAAGTGTCCCGTGCATCTGTGAGTGCAGAGCCAGGAGAATCCAAAGCTCATGGACCCGCTCGTCTGACATTCATCTGCAGCATGGCTGATCCTTTGCACGAACAAGAGGGCCTGTCTCAAAGAAAGGGCAGCCCAGATGCCTCAAAGTTGTCCTTTGCCCTCCATATGTGTGCCATAACATACATGCCAATAAACACGCACACACACCAACAAAACACGTAAAATATATTTTAGGCATAGAAACATAATATTACCTTTTATTTTTATTTCTTATGTTTATTTATATTTTTACTTATTTATTTGTATGTATGTGTGTTTGTGTGTGTGTGGGAGGGGGTGTACAGTTCACCAAGGCCTCTTACACTGCAAATGAACACAAGATGCTCGCATTGCTTTTTGTGTCAGGCTTTATGTGGGGGGCTGGGGAATTGAACCTAGATTAGCAGTCTTTGTAAGCAAACACCTTTAACTGCTGGGTCAGATATATAGAACATATCTGTATACACATATATAAAATAAAAGTAGATTATGCTATAAATTGCTTTCAAACTGGCTTATATTTCATTTTTCTATGAGTACAGCAATATTGCATGGCATATTTCCTACTGGATATAACATGATGCCATCAGTGTAGAGAATGGTTTGGCCCAGTAGCCATGGCAACTTTGGAGCCAGACGGAACTGTAATAGCCAGATTGGTGGCTATAGTAACAGGCGGGGGAGGGGGGGAGCTATTGACACTCCCTAGTAGGTCACCAGGCCTTTACTTGGAATTCCAGCTATTGTTCCCTCTTGCCCTCCCTGAAGCTGCAAATGATCTTGTGACCAGCTAGATTATATAGGAAGTAGAAGGTTAACTAAAAGGGGACCTTGATGTTGTAGCTTCCATCAGGTCACCATCCAGGACAGGGTGGAACTTTGTGGTGATGCAGCTGTCTTTGAGACATCTGCGCTCCTGCAAGTAACCCTTCTCTTGTGTTCTAGAAGTAACCTTAATAATCTCAGGGGCTCACCAAAATTGATTTTTAAAAATTATTTATTTAAAAAATTTTTTTTATTATATTTTATTTTATTTTAGAGGTAGGGTTTGGTCTAGTCCAGGCTGACCTGGAATTCACTACGTAGTCTCAGGGTGGCCTCAAGCCTCGGGAGAGCTGGGATTAAAGGCGTGCGCCACCACACCCGGCTCAAAGTTGAATTTTGGTGCAGTCATTCCTTGGTCTGTTGTCTGTGCCCTATCTGAGGTGAATAAATGTATGTTTGCATCTCCCCCCTTTGGGGGTGGGTGGTTTAAAGCAACAAATAATATTGCAATTGGAAGTTTTATTTACTATCTACAAAATCTCAGCTACAAAAAATTGCTATGAAACACATCTCTATTGTTATCATGCAATTGAAGACAAAGAAACATTGAGGTTGTTCTCACGAGAGTTGTTTTTTTTTTTTTTTTTTTTTTTTTTTTTTTTTTTTTAATGAGAGAGAAAGAGGGAGAAAATGGACACACCAGGGCCTTTAAACACTGCATCTGGCTTACATGGAGAGTAGAACCTGGATCCTTTGGCTTTGCAGGCAAACGCCTTAACCACTAAGCCATCTCACCAGCCCCTCACGAGAGTCTTATCTGAGGCCATGTAGCCCACTGTATTTTAGGCGCTAGCTGAAAGCTTTGCCAGTCCTCATCACCTTTCTCGGCTTTCTATCCAGCTACTTGTTGCTATCTAATTTAGATGTCAAGGTGTCCAAGGACTTCACCTGCCCAAAGCTGTGTGAAACTAGTCTGTATTGGGAAACACGAGGACTCACACCTGTTCCATCATGGCTTTGGTCCAAGCTGCCTGCTTAGCTGGACTCCTGCAACCCAGCCTTGACCTTCTTGATTCGATTCTCTACCCCAGCAGCCAAAGGATCTTTTCAAAATGCAAATCCAGTTACACTCCTGTCCTTTTCTAACACTGGCATGACTTTCCTCTGCTCTTCAGAAAAATACTAGCATCCTCAACAGGTTCTCAAAAGCTGGCTGGGACTGTCTGACTCTCTGGCTTCTGGTGATGCCATGCTCCCCACATTTTGCACCCCACTTACTCGTCCTTTCAGTTCGCTTGCCTGAACTGCCAAAGGACTTTTGCACCTGCTGTTGTGAGTGACATGCGCTTCTCTTTGCAGAATTTATTGGCTTGGATGATTTTTCTCCCTCTCTCCCTCCTTCCCTCTATCTTTCCCTCCCTCCCTCTTTCTCTCTCTCCTCTTTTTCCTTCCTTCCTTCCTTCCTTCCTTCCTTCCTTCTTTCTTTCTTTCTTTCTTTCTTTCCTTCCCTCCCTTCCCTCCCTCCTCCTTTCTTTCTTTCTTTCTTGCCATGTATGATGTATGTGGGTGTATGCGTATGGGAATGCAGGGTGCCACAGTGTGTATATGTGGGCCAGGAGGTTATCCCAGGTGTCAGTTTTCACTCTCCGCTTTGTTTGGAGACAGGTTTGCTCTGCTGTCCCCTGCTGTATGGCAGGCTAGCTGGGCTGCAAGCTTCTAGAGGCTGTCTTGTGTCTGCCTTCTATCTTGCGGTAGGAATTCTGGGATTACAGATGCACACCATCATGTTCAACTTTTTGTTGGTTTTGACGATTCAAACTCAGATCCTCAAGCTTCCATGATAGTTATTTAATCCACTGATCCATCTCCTTAGCCCTGACTTTTCCTTCACGATCAGTTCAGTGACCACATGACCATATCAGTTCCCTAATTAACCACTTTCTTGGCACCATGCTGGCTTTTTGTTTTGCAGCACATATTACAATTGTAAACATACCTGTGGTATGGTTCTTTGATTCTAGATTATGATTCTGTTTAATCCAAACAACATGACAGCAAGAACTACCTTCCTTTATTTCTGAAGCACTGCCTTGCATATAGTCATTAAAAGGCATGTGTTAGATGAATAACTTATGTGACTTGTTTAATTTTTTTCTTTCGTATTTTGGTTTTTCGAGGTCGGGTCTCACTCTAGCTCAGACTGACCTGGAATTCACTCTGTAGTCTCAGGCTGGCCTCGAACTCACGGCGATCCTTCTACCTCTGCCTCTCAAGTGCTGGGATTAAAGGTGTGTGCCACCACTCCTGGTTTGGCTTGTTTACATTTGAGTAGCCAAATAGAACCCAAAGTTATTTTGGTAATGTGATAAAATTAGGAAGTCACAAAGCATTAAACATTCAGATGAGACATTTATTTAGTAATGTTCCCCAAGATTTTTGAGCATTTCCCAAAGCAGGGACCCTGCCTCTGGTACACTGCCTCTCCATACTCCAACAGTGCTGTCTATACACAAAAAGGGAAGGACTTTTGCTGTTCAGGAGGATAATTTAATACCAAAGTATTAATTTGGTTCTTAGTTCTAGAAGTGAATATAGTTTTCATGAGTATCTAAGCCTTGGATTGGACACTGGGGAGAAACACAAAGGAGAAAGCATGATTCAAGAATAAAATATGGAGCCGGGCGTGGGTGGTGGCTCACACCTTTAATCCCAGCACTCAGAAGGCAGAGGTAGGAGGATTGCTTTGAGTTCAAGGCCACCCTAAGGCTACATGGTGAGTTTCAGGTCAGCCTGGCTAGAGTGAAACCCTACCTCAGAAAAAAAATAAATAAATAAGAGAGAGAGAGAATAAAATATGGGGCTGGAGATATGGCTCAGCAGTTAAAGGCTGTTGCTTTCAATGCCTGATGTCCTGGGATCAATTCCCTAGTACCCATGTAAAGCCAGAAGCACAAAGTGGCATTTCTGCCTGGAGTTTGTTTGCAAAGGCAAGAGGCCATGGTACACCCATACTCTCTTCTCTTCCTCTCTCTCTCTCTCTTCATCATCTCTCTCAAATAAAGAGATAAGTACTTAAAACAAAACTAAACAAAACAAGAGCAAAATGTGGAAAGGCATCAGGACAGAAGCAAAATGACAAGAACAGTAAAGGCAAGTTTCATGAAGATGGCTAGAGAAGAAAGAATGGATAGTTTCCAGGGAATACTTAAAGTGAAAGAGACTCCGAAATCCTCTGTTTATACGTTTATAGTTTTGGTAGGTTTTCAGAAATGGTAAGGCCTCACATTCAGTTCTTAAAAAGCTCCATGACTAAATTCTACTCACTTCCCTTGCAGAATTCCCAGATACTTACATTCTTAACCTATCAACAATCACCGACTGACTGACTGCTCATTCCATAGACCCCAACTACTTAGTATGGGGAAGACAGGAAAAAGGATGTACAAGCTCTCCTCCCTCATTCTCTTCACCGAAGCATGCTTTATACAATGTCTGCTGTTTACAGAAACGCTCAAGCAGTTCTTTGGAGAAGACAGGACAGGATTCTCAGTCACATGTTGCGTAAAAGGAAAGACACTCCCAAGGAGCTGTTACACCTTGCCAGAGCCACAAGCTCACTGAGCGGTGGACTCGACCCTTGCATTCAGATTGCAGAACTCAAGTTTGGCTCCTTTTCCGTTCCCTGTTGCTGTCGGAAGAGACAGTTAAAGGTGAAAACGGAGTCTGCAGAGGTGGAGGCTCACGTGTGCCAGGATTAAGATTCAGTGGGGAATAACGTGGAATCCTACCCAAAATGACCCTCACTGTGTTAAGTTCAGCCTTTCCCTTTCTCTGCAGGAGGCAGGACCCTCGTTCTCAGGGGTGGAGGTTCGGCGCAGGTTCAGCAGGGAGCACTGGCTGAAGCTTCGGATGTTGACAGTTTTGTCTTTGTGAACATGCACAAAGCCTGCCTTATTTATACATTCTTGCCAGTCAGGAAGGATTAGAATGCATTTCTATTTTCAAGCATATATACTTTGATGCATAATACTATACAAAGAGAAATGTGTTTCCTTTGAAAGGAACGCGCTCTTACCATTCCATTTCTATCATGTGGTGAATTTTGAACGTGCTATCCTTTCCAGAGACCACTAAAAGGTGTTTGCTTTCCCCTTTTAAACCAGCTGGGTGCCGACATTTTCTTTCCTTCTCTTGATCTGACGTGAGTTCAATGTTTTGCTTCGGTCTGCTCTTCCAGCTGCTAACCTGCAGGTAGTTGGATGAAAGAAAGTTCTCTCAACTCAGGCAATGCACCAAGTCCCTCCCCCCAGACACAGATCCACTCACACACAGACACACAGACACACACAAACACTGTGGAGTACAATAGTTTGACGTACAGGATGCGCTGCAGGGAGTCGGCCTCCCTCCACCCTCAGTCCTCTGAAGGGGCCAAGGCAGCAAAGCTGGCTGCTAGCCCTGCAAACCAGCAAGCTGGAAGAGGAAGGTCTGGGTCAAGGGGAAGGAATATCCCATCCTGAGGAAGAAAGATTAGGTGTGTTCTGTATGCTTGCTTGAAGAGAGCATCCACATTTACAATACATTGCCGCTCTTAATTTAGCCTGCTATCAGGGTAAGATTACTAAACTGTATTTAGAAGAAAGACCCATTCCTAATTGTCACTAAACAATCTAATTTTAGAACTATTACCAGAATAAAAGGCAGGAATATAGTCATATTTAACTAGAAATGTGACTAATAAAACTCTCCGTGTTTCCACATTTGTGTATTAAGGGCTATAATTAAAAGTACATAGTGACACAGGGAAAAACTTCTTTGGGGTGAAATAGTAAAGAATGAATTGCTTTTAGCAGGCATTGTTTGCATGAATGAGTGACTCAAATGACAGATTGCCTTTTCATATTTGATTACAGTTTATTTGGGTTAGAGACTGACTATACAGACTCTTTTAATTGAGTCTGAGCGGCCACCAAGGTCACGCCTAGTAGCACAGAATATGAGTAGCTACTTCAGTGCACACCAACTAGGATCATATCCCAAATCTCCAGTTCTGGTATATTTCAGTTTGGAAAATTTCACACCTCTCTATTTCACTCATTCACTTTCTTTTTATTTACTTATTTGTAAGGAGAGAGAGAGAAGAAAGACAGACAGAGAAAATGCGCAATCCAGGGCCTCCGGACACTGCAAACGAACTCCAGATGCACGTGCCACCTTGTGCGTCTGGCTTATGTGGGCCCTGGAGAATTGAACCTGGGTCCATTGGCTTTGCGGGCAAACATCTTAACTGCTAAGCCATCTCTCCAGCCCTCTCTCACTGTTAACTCAAGTTCTTGAGATAGGATCTTGCTATGTAGCTTCACAAGCTTCCTGTTTCCTTTCTCCATACCTACCTCATTTTGTTGATGTGCCTAATTTCCTTGGCTATACTTCTACCACAGTAGAAGATGATGATGATCACAGCAATCTTGGCTTCTTGGTTTCGGAGAGGAACCTTCTGATTTGAGTCACGATGCTTACGGTTGTCTTTGAATTGTTCCCTTGCACTAGGGAGACTTCCACCAGGAGGAATTTAGGGCCTGTGTGGTTTTGAGCCCATGTGGTTCTCAGACATTGTAGACTTACTTTCAGCAGCGGCCTTATCTACAAGGCTCCTCGCAGGTCTCCAAGATAGGGAGACTAGTCTCAAGTGGAGTCAGGGAAACTTCTGGAAATCTTCTTTAGCTCGCTAGATGCAACACCAAGGTATCTTTAATGCTAATCTTCCATGGAACATTTTGCTGTGATTCGCACACGTAAATTCCTGCTTTATTATTGAGAGGAAAATTGTCTATTAGAAAATGGCTCGTAAGAGAAATCCTACAGCTGATTTCTGACCACTTACAAACACTGCCACTCACGCTACACATTTGACCTGCTGTCCATCATTAGTCACTGAGAGAAACGTAGAAAACTGTCCTACTATCTGCATCAGGTTACATGGTCTATGTGTCGGCAGAAAATGTCTCCAAAGACTCCGTTCTAGGTTTAATTCTACTGCCTGCCTTTTACCCCAGTTAGTGTCAGTCTACCCTCATTTAGAGAATTTAATCAAGATGGCCATGGCTTTTCATTTGTGTAACTTACATTAATGCTTTTCCCAAAGTGACAGTAATTTTGTGATGAAGAGTACTGGCCCGGCTCTGCAAAATCACTTTTAATTATCTTGAACCAGACTCCACAAACAAAATCAGTTGACCAATTTGTTCAGTTAGTGTGTGTTCATTTAACTTATACTCCAGGACTCTCACTGTGTCGGGGCACATGATATAGAACACTGGCAGCCGCTCACCCTGAAGACGCTATGCTTAAGTTTGGGGTGGTGACGTCGACCTGAAATCCTAGCATTTGGGAAGATGGAGGAAGAGCTTCAGTTTCAGTCCATCCTGGCCTACATCGTGAAACCCTGCCTTAAAAAAAAAGAAAGAAGCTGGGGGTGGTGGCGCACGCCTTTAATCCCAGCACTCGGGAGGCAGAGGTAGGAGGATCGCCAGGAGTTCAAGGCCACCCTGAGACTACATAGTGAATTCCAGGTCAGCCTGGACCAGAGTGAGACCCTACCTCGAAAAACAAAAAAAAAAAAAAAAAAAAAAAAAAAGAGGAAAAAGAAGAGGAGGAAGAGAAGGGAGGAGGAGGTAGAGGAAGAAGGAGAAGTTGGTTCAGTTGAATAAGACAAAAGACCAGAAATCATGAGGAAATAAAAGTTTGGATGGACATTATGAAACAAAAGTGAAATTTGAGTTGAATCATTCAATTTTTAAAGTTGAATGCACATTTTAAATGTATTTTTATTTTTAGAGGCTTTAAAAGAGCATTATATTTTCCTTCTCTTTTTTTTGATTTCTTTCTTCCTTCCTTTCTTTCTTTCTTTCTTTCTTTCTTTCTTTTTTATTTTTTTTTGGTTATTTCATTTTTTGGTTTTTCAAGGTAGGGTCTCACTCTAGCCCAGGCTGACCTGGAATTCACTATGTAATCTCAGGGTGGCCTCGAACTCATGGCAATCCTCCTACCTCTGCCTCCCGAGTGCTGGGATTAAAGGTGTGTGCCACCACGCCCAGCTATTTTTTTTTTATTAAATAGAAACTTTACATGGAGCCACCATATGTTTGTACCATCATTTCCCTCCTCCCCATTCCACTGAGGGCCCTCCTCAGTGGGATTGCTGGTATTCACCATGTGGTTGTGGGTTATGTACTGTGAGGGCAGCAGTCATTGTGGGGGGGGGGCAATGCCTCTGGATATTCCCTCCCCCCCTGTGGTTCCTAGTCTTTCCACTCCCTCTTCATTCTTTTCTTTCAAAACATTTGCCTTTATGTCTTTATTTGCAAGCAGAGAGAGTGAGAGAGAAAAAGACAGACAGACAGTGGACACACCAGGGCTTCTAGTTGCTGCAAGAAAACTCTAGATGCATGCCCCACTTTGTTCATCTGGCTTTACATGGGTACTGGGGAATCGAACCCAGGTTGTTAGGCTTTGCAGGCAAGTGTCTTAACTGCTGGGCCATCTTTCCAGCCCCATCTTTTCCTTCTTTTTAAAAGCATATTATTTTTGATCTGGGCATGGTGGTGCATGCCTTTAATCCCAGCACTTGGGAGGCAGAGGTAGGAGGATATTTACATGAGCTTACTTAATCTTTCACCCTGAGACTAAAAAGTTAATTCCAGGTCAGCCTGGACTAGAGTGAAACCCTTCCTCAAAAACCTTGTGCAAAAAAAAAAAAAAAAAAAGAACATATTATTTTTGTGTGTGTATGCAGCATATGTGTGTTATGTGTGTCTGTGAGTATACATGTGCCATGTTGCACATGAGTAGGTTGAGTATAACCTTGGGGTATTCACCCTTTCCTTCCACCTTGCTTGGGATAGCTTCCTTGTGTTTGCCAATGGGAAGGCCAGACTAGCTGCTCTCCGAGCATCACAGTCCTGCCTCAAACTCCCAGTGCCATAGATATGTTGAGATTATAGGCTCATATGCCACTTGCACCCAGCTTTATGTGAGTGCTGAGGATCTGAATTCAGGACAGCAGCCTTGCGAAGCAAATGCCTTTAACCACTGAACAATCTTCCTAGCTCCATATCTCTCTCTTGTAATAAGCTGAATGTCAACATTGTCTTTCTTTGATCCTTTTGATCCTTTGATATGAATAAAGAAAAAAGTATTTTAATTCAGGTACCAAAATTGTTATTAGATACTAATTTGTGATATTAATATAGTTACTGAAAATGATTCAATTATTTATTTAGCTATTCTATTAATGTTTTTCATGTGCTCTTGTGATTTTACCATATTTACATATTATACATGTCATTACTTAATCTTTCTTTAAAACTTCCTTCAGTTTTTCCAACTTAAAATCTTAAAATCTCAGTCCGATATCTTTAGCCAAGCACATCAGTCCATTACAAATTTAACTTTGATCAAACAGTCTGGGCCTGGATATCCCTATTTAAAAAAAAATATTTTATTTTTATTTGTTTGAGAGAGAGAGCTAGATAAAGAGGGAGAGAGAGAGACTCTCATCAGAATACTCCAGAAAACTTGAGATTCCAGAGGCATCTTCAGGGCAGATGCTTCTATCCCCTGCAAATGAAATCCAGGCACATGTACCACTTTGTGCATCTGGTTTCCATGGGTCCTAGAGAATCGAACCTGGGTCTTTGGGCTTTGTAGTTAAGTGCCTTAACCACTAAGTCATCTCTCCAGAACCCAAATCCCAATTTTTTATCTAAGTAACTTCATCAAAATTTACTTGCAATTATTTGAAGTATAAAAGTGGTATATCTTATCATTAGTAGATAATGGCAAGTATATATACAACTGTGTAAAATTTCAAAGTTCTATAAATAAATTACCTACAGTGGTCTCACATTCCACTGGAGGGATACTTCCAGCCTTGCCGCAGTTCCGCTCTGGCTTCCCCAGAATCAGGTGACTAAGGCTTTTCTTTAACGGTGCTCGACATTTTCACACTCCCTCCCTTCTTACCTACCCTCAACCTTTCAGACTTCGTTTTTATTTTCTTCACAACATTTGCCATTTTCTAAAATTAGGCATTTGTTTTCCTGCCCATCTGCTCTTCACGAGCAGAATATAAATATTGTGAGGACAAGGGTTCATTTTAGTCTCTGTCCCCCCTCCCCGATGTTATTCCCAGACCTATATGGTCATGGGATGAGAAGCAGCTGTGATGCAAATGTCCTGCTTTAGAGGAAATCATCCTGTCTCTCTCCTGGGTTCATGGGAATGTTTCACATTTGTGAACCTTCAGAAGTATAGGCTTTACTTTATTATTATTATCCTTAAATATATTTTATTTATTATTTATTTATTTATTTATTAGGGAGAGAGACTTGAAGATATATACATATATATAATCTATAGAAAACTAAGAAATGATTATATAAGAAATTTATATCTGATTCTTAAAAAAATTATTTACTTTATTTATTTATCTGAGAGAGAGAAAGAGGCAGAGAAAGAGAATGGGCACACCAGGGCTATTGCAAATGAACTCCAGATGCATGTGCCCCCTTGTGCATCTGGCTTGCGTGGGTCCTGGAGAGTTGAACCGGGATCCTTTGGCTTTGTAGGCAAATGCCTTACCTGCTAAGCCATCTCTCCAGGCCCCCTCTATCTGATTTTTGACTCTTAGGAATTTGTCTGCTTTTTCCTGCCTAATTAGATAATGGCAAATCAAAGGGATAGAAGTTCATTCCTACTTCCTATGACAAATCCAATGCCTGTTAAGCGTGGGCGATCACAGAAAGCCATCCTTCTTGGTGATAAATGACTCAGGGTCCCTGATAAGGCTGACACACTTCCAGTGAAATCTTTCACGTGGTGGAAGAGGAAACAGGATTGAGACTTTGAGAGTGGATGGTAACGATTATTGTTGGATGCTATTTATACTCACGGCAAGGAAGTTAATTAGTTTTTTTTTTTTTTTTTTAGGGCAACTGAGCTGATCCCAACAGGAAAAGTGCTTCTAATTTTCTAACTTCAAAATAATATAGAAAAGGTCAAGAAGTCTCACAAGTTTTATAAGGTTGGAGGAACGTGTCCTGAGTGGTTCAAAATGAAAAACATAATTACAGGCTGGTTAGTCTTCCCAGTTATATTTAGAATAAAATTTTGAATATCAAAATGTTTAATTTGTGAATTCCAGGTCAGCCTGGGCTAGAGTAAGACCCTACCCTGAAACACAAAAAACAAAAAACAAAAAAACAAAAAAGAAAACAAAATAAAAGTTTAGCTGGGTGGGATGGTATACACCTTTAATCCCAGCACTTAGGACAGAGGTAGGAGAATTGCCCTGAATTCGAGCCACCCTGAGACTACATAGTGAATTCCAGGTCAGCTTGTGCTAGAGCAAGACACTACCTTGAAAACCGAAATAAATAAATAAATAAATAAATAAATAAATAAATAAATAAATTTGATTTTTGTTGCTTTTTTATTATCTGCATTATAAAATATAATCCCATTCATAGGAGAAAATATTTTCCATAAAAATCGGCTCGTAGGGGGCTGGAGAAATGGCTTAGCAGTTAAGGCATTTGTCTGCTAAGCCAAAGGACACAGGTTAGATTTCCCCAGGACCCACGTAAGCCAGATGCACAGGGTGGACACGCATCTAGAGTTTACATAAGTTCTCTGGACAGTCATCATAAATACACAGGACTAAGTCGACAGCACAGGATCATTGAACGTGTCATTGTTAGAGCCATTGCAGGTTTGCTGTCTGACCCTTCCTTCCAGTGCCCTCCTGTGCCTCTGTGTCCTGCCCTTTGTTCCCTATCCAGGGACTCCGTCCTCTCCAGTTTTACTAATGACAGGAAATGAGTACAATGAACAGCCAAAGTGTTGAAATCTGGGCTTTCCAGAAATTAGCTTTTATTTTTTTATTTACATGTAGCTTTCTTTTTGAAACAATAAGTTGTTATTTTGAATGTGGGCAAAGATTATTTTAAAACTTGTTTTACCATAATGTAATATGTAGCATACAATATTTAAAGGCAGTTGGGTTTGAATTTGTGAAAATGGGACCTTTCAAACTCAGTACTATCAGTGATACAACACTATGTTACAGTCTCCAAATATACAAAGCGTTTACTCTGTGAGAATAAATATGAAATGTGATGGTCACTGACCCATGCTTCACAAGATACTCTTGAATACACTGTGGGAATATTTTATTAGCGAGTACCCATGTGGCCTGAAAGACTTGATTGATATAGTTTGTGAAAAGGACCTAGTTTGTTTCCAAGCGCGCATTCACAAATGGCAGGATTTGGTTGATTATGGAAGGGAATAGCTTCAGGACAAAAGTGAAAATGTTAAAGGTTGCTGATAAAGAGGCCCAAGGTCAGGAAAGAATCAGTGTGATTGTAAAAGGCAAACCATCAGGGAAATAATCAGGCCTATCTCCTAGACAGGGCCTAAAACAGTTGTGCAGGATGTACCTTCCTTCAAGCTGAGAAGTCAACACCTTTACAATGCTTAAGTGGTTTGATCAAGATAAGGGCTGTTAACAGTTAGTTAACAACTATATGCTGCAATGTGCCAGACATTATAGTTTACATGCACTGTACAAGTTCAATCTTTCAGGAGCCTTTAAGAAAGCTTATTAAAAACAACAACAACAACAACATAGTTTATTTGTTTATTTGAGAGATAGAGAGAAAAGAGGCAGAGAGAGACAGAGAGAGAGAGGGAGAGAATGGGTGCACCAGGGCCACTAGCCACTGCAAACAAACTCTAGACGCATGTGCCACCTTGTGCATCTGGTTTACGTGGGTCCTGGGGAATGGAACCTGGGATCTTACGCTTCGCAGGTAAATGCCTTAACTGCTAAGCCATCTCACAGCCTTATTTTTAGCAGGAAAGAATTAAGTCTGAGGGAGATGTGCCAAAACACAGTCTTTGGCATCAGAGCAAGGAGGGGACTGTCTGATGTGAAGCCCATTTGTGCCTAGTTCAGAGCCTGAATAGTTTTTAAGTTTACAGGAAAATCAAACAGAAAGTTCCAACATACATCTTTCCCTACCTTCCCCCTACCATCAAATGCATTCCTATTGTTGACATTTTGCTTTAGGATGGTAATATATATATATGATACATCAATATGTAAACACAGTCATTAAGTTTTTTTTGTGTGAACCCCATAGGGGTTTTCACAGGTACATAAAGTCACGTATGTGCCTTGACAATATTATACTGAATAGTTTTGAATCCCTAAAAGTCCTCTGAGATCCATCTATTATCTCCGCCTACATCCCCCCAAGTGTCTGACAGTCACTGATTGTTTATAAGTGTTTCTACTAACTTTATCCAGAATTGGTAATTATGGAAGAAATCAAAATGGCCTTTAGTAGGTGAATGGGTAAAAAGTCTCTGGCACATCCATATAAAGGAATAGTATTCACCTATTAAAGAATTATCTTGGTAAGCCACAAAAATAAATAGAGAGATGCATATTGCTATATCAAAGAAATCAGTCTGGAAAAGCTTCATACACTATGATCCTAACTTTAAGCCATTCTGGAAAGGGCAACCTTGAAGTTTCTGTGCTCCAAGTTTCTTTGAAACAGGGTCTCTTTCTGCTGAAAACATTTGGCTCCCCTTTGGTCAACACTTTTTGCCCAAATTTGTTTTTCTTTTCTTTTTATTTTTTAAAATTTATTTATTTATTTGAGAGAGGGAGAGAGAAAATGGGCATGCCAGGGCCTCTAGCCACTGCAAATGAACTCCAGACACATGTGCATCTGGGTCCTGGGAAATTGAATGGAAATCCTTTGGCTTTGCAGGCAAACACTTCAACTGCTAAGCCACCTCTCCAGCCCCCCAATCTGTTTTTCCTCCTCAGCCTGTTGTGATGGTCTGTTGTGTAAAAGGACTTGTATTAAGTCCTGAAGGGACAAAACAATGCAAGGCAGTTTGGCTGCTTTAAGAGATAGGTAACTCAGAAATGTGCTAGCATTACACCAATCACAATTGCGTAGGAGAAGACAAAAAAAAAAAAAAAGATTAATCATTCAGTCTCCAATCATTTATTAATTGGCTTGTACATGCCAGCTGCTATATGGGCACAAGAGATAGAACTGTGACCAAGATGGACAGTTTTAACCCCATGGAAGTTAGTCTGGGCAAGGGAGACACAAGCAGAAGGATCTCAAAAAGTGTTAGAGTGACAACAGAGGAAGAGAGGTAGGGTAGAGGCAGAGATCAAGGCTGGCAAACTTTAAGGAAAAGGCAAAAAAACAAAATGTTGTGGGCTTTGTAGACCAAAACATCTAGGTCATTTAGACATATGAGTAGAGGCACCGAGCGGTCAGTTATCTGCAAGTACAAGTTTGGAATTTATCAGAGGGATCAATGGAGAGATAAAATTTAAGAATTGTCAGGAAAGAAAGAGACAAGATTGGTAGCAATCTATTAAGGAGGTGATTTCATTATTATAACCCTTGACGTGTCCCTGCATGGTTTCTTCTTTACAGGAGAAGTCTGGGGGTGTCTGAGGGGCAGAAAAGATCTCAGTTTGTCTGATGGGCAGATTTTACTAGTATGTTTTTCTTTTACTTGGGACAGTGTCTGTTGGGTAGGAAGTTTTTTTAAACTTTAAAAAAATATATTTTATATTTTATATTTATTTATTTATTTATTTATTTATTTATTTATTTGACAGACAGAGGAAGAGGCAGAGATAAAGAGAGAATGAGCCTCCAGATGCATATGCCCCCTTGTGCATCTGACTTACATGGGTCTCAGAGAATTATACCTGCATCCTTTGGCTTTGCAGGCAAACGTTTTAACCAGTATCTCTCCAGCCCAGGTAGGAAGTTTGAAGTAAATGTTGGCTCAGTTCTTTTAGGAGACAACACTGAATATTGACACCATATTCTTGGTTTTCTTCTACTCACTGGCCTTCTTATTTGTTTCCACTTGAAAACTACGAAGGGACCAGGACAACGTCCTGAGTCAGGGAGACATTCCCCTTGGCTGAACATGCGTGCTGGAGAGGGCCATGCTCTGCTAGCCAGGGCGTCTTTGTCTCCTGAATGACCCATATAGCTAGTGATATAATTGTTTGGGTCATTGGCAACACTATTGATCATAAAAAGGACTAAAATAATGAAATGACCAAAATTATGGCTCAGTCCAGAAAACAAGTATGTATTTGATCTGATAATCACTGATTTTTCTTGATTACAGAATTCTCTTATAGGAAAGGGTCTTAGAGACCATCTGCCACAATATTATTATTTTATGGATAAGGATTTATATTGCTCAGAGAGGTTAAGAATGTTGACTTAAGACAAATGGATAGTGATAGAAACACTGTTCCCCAGCATTACTCTAGAGTCACAGGGTAGTTTGTATTATGAAGACCTCTCTGTCTACAAATCAATAAAGTTCTGAGATTTTTTTTTTTTTTTTTCTCTAATTCTCTCATCTATGTAGGTCAGGCTATTTGATCCCGTGTATTGAATAGCTTTGGGTTTAGTGGCTTCTATATGCATGCATGCCCCTTTGTAAGGAAGGAACAATATAGCACACAAACTTAATTTTTGTACAGTCTCACGTATCTGAGGTTGGCCTTAAACTCACTACGTTGGTAGCTGAAGATGACTTTGAACTTCTGATCCTTCGGTCTCCACCATCCAAGTGCTGAGATTCCAGGGGTGTACCACCATGCCCAATCATGTGATACTGGACATTGAATCTAGGGTTTTGTGCATGTTAGGAAGCACTGTACTACCAAGTGTGTTACATGTCCAGCCCCTACCATGAAAATTCTTATTTACATAGCAGTTATTGACTGCTCCTCAAATTCCTCAGGCAAGTGTGTGGTATGCGTATGTGTGTATCATTGTGGTATCTTTATGTTTTATGGCTCTTATATACTTTTCGTAAGGTTAGATTCTCTTTTGGAAATCTGTGCTTTGAAATTTTATCTTAGGAAATTGTTCATAAAAATCAATGGAAATAACTTATAGTTAGAAATCTCAGCTAATTTGTTCTTAATTATGAGCCATGTTTTTAAAGTAGATTGAATCCTTCCATAACTCTCATTCCAGTTTTTAAAAATGTTTTTATTTACTTATTTGCAAGCAGAGAAAGAGAGAGAGAGAGAATGACTATGGGCACGAGGGCCTCTTATCACTGCAAATTAACTCCAGATATATGTACCACTTCGTGCATCTGGCTTTACACTGGTACTGAGGAATCAAAACTGAGCTTTGAAAGCAAGTGCCTTTACCCTTTGAGTCATCTCTTCAACTGTTATACAATTTTTAATCAAAGGTAATTTTAGCAGACAGCTTCAGGTTCGCCAAGATGAATTTCCAGACCAGGCAAGGGATATGTATTGATGCTTACAGATCCAGGGGACGTTCCATAATGGCAGAAGAAGCTGGCCTGCCTTCACAGGTCCAAGCAGAGAGAGAGAGGTACAAGCCAAAAAGCAAAAATCCAAAGCCACACAGCACAGCATACTTCAGAAACCCCAGTTGAGCACATTTCACATATCTTTAGATTGGAATCTCAAACCCACCACCATGCCTTAGGGCTGGACCCTCAGAACCACCCAGTGACACTGCCTCCAGCCAGGTGGCTGCAGATCCAAACTACAAGCTAATAAAACACTGAATATATTGGGGGCCATCTATTCAAACTACCACAGTAATAATTAAGAATCTAAAGAAAAAAATGACTTCAAGGGGGTTTGGGCTAAATTGATGCGATTAATAACATTTGAATGATATGAACTTCTACCCAGTAAGTGTGTATTCTCTATCTATTGGCTGCACAGTCCATGTGTAGAGACTTAAGAATGCAGAGCGAGGGGGACAGAGTACCGGCTTGTACCATACCATGGCTGAGACTGAGTCTAACTGTAGGCAGATACACTCTAATCTCAAGACGGAATGTAGTGCTGAGTGATGGCAAGGGTTGGATGAACACCTGGCTGTCTGAGCACTTTCTCTTCTCTCCAGACACTTGGACAGAAGGCTGAATTTTCTTCTTTTATGTATTTAGGCTTTGAGAAATGATATCATTTTTTTTTTAGAATTATACCAACACTTTCAGGAGTTCCGGTAATTATTTCAGATTCCGTGGTTTCTTCTAACCACACAGACTTTGGAAGCATCCCCCCAGAGCTATCTGCTAGAGAGAACACCCTCCTGCCCACAAGGATCCCATCTGACGATCCTTCCCAAATTCAACAGGCATTTTTCCACCTCTTGCCTTTGCTCAGCCTCTTCTCACAGCCAGTGTGGCTCCTAATTGCCCTTTTCTGCTTCATCCCTCCAGGTGAAGTTAAAAAATACCTCTACTTTTGGGCTGGACAGATGGCTTAGCAGTTATGGAACTTGCCTGTGAAGCCTGAGGACCCATGTTCGACTCCCCATATCCTATGTAAGCCAGATGCACAAGGTGATGCATATGCAAGGTCGAACATGTGCACAATATGAAGCATGCATCTGGAGTTTGATTACAGTAGCTGGAGGCCCTGAAGTGACAATTTGCTCTCTCTTTCTCTCTCTCTCTCTCTCTCTCTCATTCTCATTTAAAAAAAGGCCAGCTGGGCGTGGTGGCTCACGCCTTTAATCCCAGCATTCGGGAGACAGAGGTAGGAGGATTGCCATGAGTTTGTAGCCAACCTGAGAATACAGAGTGAATTCCAGGTCAGCCTGAGCTAGAGTGAGACCCTACCTTGAAAAAAACAAAACAAAAAACAAATTAAAAAAAGACCAGTCTGCAGATGCAGTGTCGCAAGGGCGCAATGCTGCACTTGACCATAAGGGGGTGCACGCATCTGGATTTTGTTCACAGCAGCTGAGAGACTGATGGCACTCCCATCTCTGTCTCCCTCTCCCTGTCTGTTTCTCTCTGTGTCTCTCTCCAAAAATAAACAAAAATAATTTTAAAAAGGACAGTCTGTTGCCTCAAAAAAAAAAAAACCCTACTTTCATAATAAATCCCTCACCAAACATTTAAGCCCACATTTATAGACTAGCAATTCCACTCCTAAATATTTACCACCCAATAGAAAAGGAAACTTATTTGTTGGACCTCTCTTCTTAACCCCTGAAACTGTAAGTGGTTCAAATGTCACTCACAGAATCTAGATAAACAGGCTGTAGCACGCACATCCAATGGAATACACTACTCAGCAATAAGGGGAACCAACATATGTTCCCCGTAACACACGGATACGTTGTACCTCATGAAAGATGCCAGAAACAGGAGTTCATACCATTTTTTCATTTATAAAAACTTAAGAACATAGGCAATACTAGTCTATAGTGAACAAAACATCTGTACAGTGACAGGCTCTGGCCAGGAGGGCAGTGAGATTGATTCCAAAGGACTGGAGGGAAATCTATGGGATGATGGAATGTTGCAGAGTCTAGAACCGTGGAGCAGGGCTGTGTAAGTCTCTGCACTCATCCAACTGGAGCACTTCAATTGCGTATTTCATAGGAATGTAAACAAAACCTCAACTTCGGTGAAAATAGACAATATTCACAGCCTTCAGCTTTGCTAATTTCCCATCACCTTAAATATTCTATTTTTCTAATCACCTCTTTGGAAATTAGGAAAACTTGCTCTCAAAAAGACAAGGTACCATCAGTCAATCAAGCATCTCCATGTACATGATTTCCATGTTCAGCAATAGGTTTAAAATTTCTGTTGAAGGTTTGGGGAGATGGCTCAGTTGTACAGCGCTTGCTGTGTAAGCATGAAGATGTAAGCATGAGGACCTGAGTTCAAATCCCCAGAGCCCATGTAAAATCCTGACATGGTGGTGTGTGCCTGTAATCCCAGTAGTGAGGGGGCAGTGACAGACGAGTCCTAGGGGTTTGCTGGCCAGCTAGTCTAGCTTCCGCAATGAGCTCCAGGTTCAGAAAGAAATCCTGTCTCAAAGAATATGGGGAACCCACCTGAGGAAGATGCGTGCCATCAGCTTCTGGTTTCCACACACCCATGCACATGTGTGCGTGACAGCACACATACATGTATCTACACTTGAACACACACACACATATCCACACACCACACACACATCCACATGCAAAAAAAAAAAGTGTCTGCTTTGAGTTCAAAGTACTTTAGACATTAGATTGGAGACAAAAAAAGTACTGTGAGGCCGGGCGTGGTGGCACACTGCCTTTAATCCCAGCACTTGGGAGTCAGAGGTAGGTGGATCACTGTGAGTTCAGGACTAGCCTGAGTCTATGAAGTGAATTCCAGGTCAGCCTGGACTAGAGCAAGACCTTACCTCAAAAAGCCAAAAAAAAAAAAAAATAAATAAATAAATAAAAAAAAAATACTGTGAGGCTGCAGATGCAGCTCCAGTGACCTTAGGTGCAATTCTCAGCACCACGTAAACCAGGCATGTAGGCACACACCTATATGCTGACACAGGGAAGGTGGAGGCAGGAGGATCAGAAGTTCAAGGCCATCCTTAGTGTCATAGAAAATTCAGCGTCAGGCTTGTCTGCGTGAGTCCCTTTGAAAGTCAGGAGCTTGGTGGTTCCATTGCTAACTCTCTCAGGCACTTCACTCATGCCTCCAGCGCATTCCTGGTCCTATGTCAGCCTTCTCAGTGACAGATTTCCACTTTTCTTTTCCACTTTTCTCCTTCACCCCAACATGCAGGAATGTTCGTAAATACACGTAACCCTCCTTTAAAACTCATGGTTAGGGGCTGGAGAGATGGCTTAGTGGTTAAGGTGCCTGCCTGCTAAGCCTAAGAACGTCACTTCCAATCTCCAGGTCCCACGTTTAGCCAGACGCAAAGTGATGCAAGGGTACAATGCTGCACTTGCCCACAAGGGGGCACATGCATCTGGAGTTCATTCACAGCAGCTGAGAGACTGCTGGCACACCTGTTCTCTGTTTTCCTCTCCCTCTCTCTCTGTGTCCTTCTCAAAAAAAGAAAGAAAGAAAGAAAGAAAGAAAGAAAGAAAGAAGGAAGGAAGGAAGGAAGGAAAAGAAAGAAAGAAAACCTCATGGTTAGGACTGGGGAGATGGTTCAGTGGTCAAAGCCCCTTGCTTGCCCATGCTTGTTTTCAGCAGAAGCAAGAGGCCCTGGTGGGCCCTACTCACTCACTTTCTCTTTCTCTCTCATGCCAAACACAAATAAATAAATTATATATTAAAATAAATAACTAAAATCTCCTCTTAGAAATGCCCATTTAATCTCTTTTATAGAATTTCTAAACTATTTTAATATTACCTTTGATGTCTCTCATAAGAGAGTTCGAACACTGACACATGGAGGATCTCATTCATTTTGCTACTGTAGTGACTAAAATAGGATCTCAAAGCAAGTAGGAGTCAAATAAAGTTTACTGAATAAATTAATAAGTGACTTTTTCTCACCTGGTTGGCAAAGTCAAACAAACAAACATTCAAAGGCAAGAACTTCTGGGTGACTTGTATTTACAGTTTTATTTTATTTTTCTCTGCACTCCTACCCTTGCCCTCTTGCAGGACTATTTCATAGCCATATCAGTGTGGATAACTGTTCCTATCCTCTTCACACTAAAAAAGTCTGACAAAATGACTATTAAATAAAGCAATAAGCACCAAAAAAGAGTTGCTTTTCAAAGATTATAGAATCCTATACCTCAACCTTTTACTTTATAGAAGTCAATTTAAAAAAATATATTTATTTATTTATTTATTTATTTATTTATTTATTTATTTATTTATTTGTTGGTTTGTTTGCAAGCAGAGAGATACAGATAGATAGAGAGACACAGTGAGAGAATATGGGTGCACTAGGGCCTATAGCCACTGCAAACCAACTCCAGTTGCATGAACCACTTTGTGCATCTGGCTTTACATGGGCACTGAGGAACCAAACCGAGGGTGTTATATTTTGCGGGCAAACACCTTAACCACTTAGCCATCTCTCCAACCCTCAATGTTTTGTTTTGTTTTGTTTATTTATTTGAGAGAGAGAGAGAATGGGCACACCAGGGCCTCCAGCCACTGCAAATGAACTCCAGATGCATGCAGCCCCTTGTGCATTTGGCTTACATGGGCCCTGGAGAGTAGAACCGAGATCCTTTGGCTTTGCAGACAAACTCCTTAATGCCTTAATGGCTAAGCCATCTCTCCAGCCCTTTTCTTTTTTTGTAAATTAGGTATCTCAAAACAAAATATGTTCAGAATGGAATGGGCTTAAAATGTAATGTTTTAACATAGCAGCATGTCTGAAAGATGTAGACATGAACTATCCCCTCTTCTCTTAGCAAGGCACAGAAGGCAGCAGAGAGTGCAGCTGTAGGAGTGAATTCAGAGAGAGAGCTGACATTTAGGAGCTGACTGCCTCTTAGAGAAAATGACGTCATTCTCCCTCAGCCAGAGAGGACACATGCTAATAAGGTTCACTGCCCACCTAATTTTCTTCCTTTCTGTCTGGCCAGAGTGTCCTTGGGTGTCCATAATTTGGCACTGTGTTCCTGGAAAAATTTTTAAGATGTACTAGAGTTTGAAACTTAGGGAATGATTTTTTTTCCTTGTCAGAAAATTGAATTAATTAAGTTCCAACTTCTTTCTGTAAATCAGAGTTTATTCCCAATACCCAAATTCCATTTGGCTCTCTTTCCAGGTGTTGGAACCTAGATTTACCCTGTGGAAGACTTTTGCTATAAAATTTGAGGGAGCAGTAACAGAAAAAAAAAAAAAAAGAAAAAAATACAAGGAAAGAAAAAGTGGGATTAAAAATCTTGTTTCATGGACTAGGAAAATAGCTCTTGCTTGCAAAGCCTGCCAGCCTGGGTTCAATTCCTCAATACCCACATAAAGCCAATGCACAAAGTGGCATATGCATTGGAGTTTGTTTGTAGCAGCAAGAAGCTTTGGTGTGTCCATACTGCCTTCCTTCTCTTCCTTTTCCTCCTTTGCTTCCTCCTTCTCCTCCTCCTCTTTCCTCTTCCATTTCCTTTTTCTTTCTCCTCTTTCTCTTTCTTAGATAAATAATTTTTTTAAAGTGTTCATTTTCAACCAAGATACATTGGATCAGGAAGTCTAGAATACCTAATTTCAGTGTTGTAGATTTGACTTTATTCTTAGGTAAATTGTGGCTTTCAAAGCATTTTAATTTAATTTTATATTATTTATTTACTTATTTGAGAGGAAGAGACAGACAGATAGAGAGAGTGAGTATGGGCATGACAGGGCTTCCTGCCACTGCAAACAAACCAGACACATGGGCCACTTTGTGCATCTGGATTTATGTGGGGAATTGAACCCACTGAGCCAGACATGAAAAAGGCAGTGAGAAATCCTTTTTCCTCAGAGCTGTCAGTCTTTGTGTCCTGAGAAGACTCTGCTGAGCCCAGGGCACTGTGGCACCCTGACATGTCCACAGGCATCTGCACATCTCCCTCTCCTAGCAAGATGTGATGGAAAACTTCTCACTGACAACTGTCCTGAACATGTCAAATGTGCTGGTTGGGAGACAGATAAATTTTGAAAGAAATCCATTCACTGCAAGAATAGAAAGACTGAAATTCAGAGTGGCATTTATAGCTAAGGAAGTTTCCTATACACCTTATCTTTGGCCAGCTAGTCTTGTTGAAAGGAAGTTTTGGATGGAGAAATTTATAATACAGCTAAATAGATGTTTAAGAGTTTGTACATTTAGGCCCACCTGATAGGAGAAAAATTATGTCCTTAACAATTAAAATGCTCTAGAAAGTTCCAGAAGTACCTTATACTAGAGAGCAGGCCAGTCAGGTTGTTAAATCCATGGTCAATGGTCTTTTGTCGATAGTATAATGAAAAAGGAGGTCTTTATCAAATTGGTAGAAGCACACATTCAATAAATGTAATGAACTAGGTAATTTATAACCTCAGGATAAAATGTCGGATTCCTTTGAAGTAGTTGTGTGGAGAATTAATTCAACGTGTGCTTCTTTCTAACTGACTTTGTGGAAGGCTTTTTCAAGGCTCTGGACAGGAGACAAGATAAGAGAAATATTGCTCTTGCTTCAAACCTGTGCAGTCAAACACAGTATCCATCAATAAGTGACCCTCCGTGAGTCACATGCCATGGGTGTCTGACCCCACAGCAGTCCCTGAGTTGGGGATCTTATATACCTTTTGCTTCATGCACATCTTTTGTCCATGCTTCCGCTTGTTGATAATCAAATGGATGTGTTGATTGATAATAACAGTAGTTAACACTTATTGACTATGCACTGTTTGTTAAGGGCTTTGAAAGCACTAGCCTATTTAATGCTCATAGCAACTTTATAATGATATCCCCTTTTAAAATATTTTATTTTTATTTATTTATTTGTGTGTGTGAGAGAGAGGGAGAGAAATGGTGCACCAGGGCCTCTAGCCAGTGCAAACAGACTCCAGACACATGCACCACCATATGCATCTGGCTTACATAGGTACTGGGAATTGAACCTGGGTCCCTTAGGATTTTCATGCAAGCAACTTAACCACTAAGCCATCACTCCAGCCCAGTGATAATGCCTTTTTAAAGAAATGCATGGGGCAAGTGTCTTACAAAATGTCACTTGTCCAAAGTCAGAAGCTGAAACTCAAATTCTCTAAGTCCAGTCCTACGACCAAGAGACCTTACAGTTTGGCTTCTGAATGACTAGCAGTATGTTAAGTAGGGAATGCTTGTAGAGTTCATGGGACGGAGCATTTATTCTTCCTTCCTGAAGAATTAATGAGGCTTTACGGCAGACGTGATATTCTAACTAGATACTTTTGTCACATTGTTAAACATGATACAGATACAGAAACTAACACAGCAAGCCCCTCTCTCCCTAAAAGAGACCCTCTAATCCTCTGCGAACATTGTTATTTTATTCCCTTTTAAAAATATATTTATTTATTTATTTATATATTTATTTATTTATTTGAGAGAGAGAGAAAGAGGCAGCGAGAGAGAATGGGTGCACCAGAGTATGTAGCCACTGCAAACGAACTCCAGATGCCTGCGCCCCTTTGTGCATCTGGCTTACGTGGGTAATGGGAGAATCGAACCTGGATCCTTTGGCTTTGCAGACAAATGCCTTAACCACTAAGCCATCTCTCCAGCTCCTTTTCCTTCTTTTTTTCTATATCATTTTCATGTATACGTACGTGTTGGCATGCATACCATGGTGCAAGCATGGAGGTCAGAGGACAACTTCTTTGGTCTCATGCCACTACAAACAAATTGCTAGACTGTAAATGGATGTTGCTCCAGCTGGCCAGCAAGCTGCAGATTCTCCTGGCTCTGCTCCCATTGTCATAGGTGAGTTGGGATCACAGATGTGTGCACCATTTTGCATTCAACTTTATGAGGGTGCTGGGAATTGAACCCAGGCTGGCAGGTTTTGCAAGCAAGGACCTGTAACTGCTGAGCCATCTCCCCAGCCCCATTTTATTCCTTCTTAATTCTAACAGTTTTATAAGTTAACAAAAAATTGCTTTTGGCTAAATTGTTGGTGTGTGTATGTGTGTGTGTGTGTGCAGCGCACGCATGCACACATGTGCATGTGATGTGGGAACCGGAGGACAGCAACCTGACAACATCAGAATTGTTCCTCAGACACCATCCACCTTCTTTGAGCCTAAGTCTCTTATTGGCCTGCAGCTTGCCAATTAGGCAAGACTGCTGGCTAGTGGGCCTGAGGCATCCTCCTTTCTTACCCTCCCTAGTACCAGGATTACAAATGCATCAGTCTACCCTGTGTTTTTATCAGTACTGGGAATCAAACTCAGTTCCTCATGTTTGAGAGGTAAGCACTGTATTACCCACGGAGCTACTTACCCAACCAAGGTTTTGTGTGTGTGTGTGTGTGTGTGTGTGTGTGTGTGCCTAAAGCAGAGCTAACCCTAATAGGAGAAAGGCACTCAAAGCTCTGTGTTGGGGTAAGATTAAGGTATGATGGTTACTCACTGGTCGAGGCAGTTGATGTTGGATGAGGCGTCAGGGATATGGCTTATGGCATTGGCTTTCCCTATTACTACTTTTGTGTCATTGGGCAAGCATTCTACACTCCCTAAATTCATTCCTCATCTAGAAAACAACTATGACTTTGGACCTGAAATACCTGGCTGGTATTCTCCAGCGAGACAGAGACATGACTTTGTGAATGGCTACATAATGTAAGCTGCTGTTCTCTTTTACTTTTTAAAGAAATGATTGCTTGAAAAGATACCCTTTAGATTCTTTTTTTTTTTAATTTTTAAAACTTTTTGATTATTATTTTTAACTTTTTAAATTTTTTAATGTTTTTTTAAAATTAGTTACTTTTTAAAAAATTTACAACTTTCTTAACTGTAGACAATATCTCATGTTATTTCCCTCCCTCCCCTCACTTTCACCTTTGAAACTCCACTCTCCATCATATCCCCTCCCCCTCTCAATCAGTCTCTCTTTTCATTTTGATGTCATGATCTTTTCCTCCTGTTATGATGGTCTTGTGTAGGTAGTGTCAGGCACTGCGACGTCATGGGTAGACATCATGAGATTTTTCTTTTTCTCTTGGGGGGAGTAGAGGCATGAATCCTGAAATACCAATTATAATAAAATTTGTGCAGCAAATAAAATACTTGATACCTGTATGTTATTTAAATACGTAAATTAAATATTTGGAAGGTAGCTATGCTCACATCTGTATCCCTACTGTAGGATGTAATGCTGAATTATTTTTTTAATGCACTTACGGAATTTACAAGACAGGTGATGATGAGCATTGACTGTTGACTGGAAATTTTTAAAGCAGGAATCAAAATACTAAGCAAAAAGCCTGATGGGTATAGAAGAGAAGTGGTAAGACTCCCTTCTCTAGGTCAGGACATTAATCTTGGACGGAGAGCATCAATGTTTATATGACTAAAGGAGTGGACTTGAATTGCCATGTTCACAGGGACGAACATTGTGTTTGTCCAAGTGGTATTGCAGAAGAGTTCAAACTCTTCTAGTCATGACCCAGGCTGGGGGATTCCAAAGAAACCGGCTTCTGGAATTCCCTGTTTAGCGATATTCCTGATCCTTGTCAGTATGCAAATGTCTCCACCCAGCAGCAACATTCATGCCTGCATTAAAATTCCCCTGTGCTCTCCCTCGCCATCTCTCTGTCCATCGTCTGGCTCTGAATGGAAGTTTCCTGGGAAACTTTCTCTATGAATGGAATGTATGAAGTTTACCCTAAAAGGGAATAAACACACACACACACACACACACACACACAGCAAACAAAGACACTCTTCCCTTGCGATGCACCCGTTAGGCGCAGGTGACAACATGCTCTTTCAAGAGATTCTGAACCTGTGATATCCAGTAATGCCCAGAACTTTGCTCCCTCAATGTACCACATGGGCTTCCTTTATTACTGATGAACAAAGTTAAAAGGGGTTTTAAAAGTGCTCAGGTAAAGACAACTGTGGGCAAGTCTCCTCTGGGTCAGATAAGCACCAGCCCTGTCCCCTCGGCTCTAGTCGGCTCTATTGTCAGCTCCGCACTCACTCACTGGCTTTGTGCATTGTTCTCTTGTCCTGGACCAGGGAGAGCAAACCTGATCCCCAGGCTCTGCTTACATGGCTGACAAGCAGCAGACATTCCCTGTCCTCAAATGTCGGCTTTGTGAGTCACAGTCAGCACGTCCTCTAGTTAAAAGAGGAGGATCAGACATTGACACGAGCTAGACTCATACACACTGTGCTGGTAAACCTTGGACAGCTGAACACTGTTGTCTGTCTTAAAATGATTAAGAGATGGAGAAAGTGAGATCCAGAAAAAATATAGAGAGGTTCAGAAATTATAGAAGTTACCCATCTCTTTTGGCTAGTAGAAAAAAAAAAAAAACACTACTTAACAGAAAAAAAAAACAATGAAGGAGTAAAATAATACTTGAACCTTCTTGCTCCTCCTCCTACTGTTTTCGTTCTGCAGGTTCTTTGTTAAGTTAAGCATCCTACTACTGGGCTTAGAGAAGTGTGTTTGAAACAGATTGATTAATGTATGATTTATGTAGCATGAAGTTCACCTGTTCAAAGTGTATGACTCAATGGTTTTCAGTATGTTTATGATTTGTGCAACTGTCTCCGTAACCTAATTCTAGAACATTTTTATCAGTCCAGAGGAAACCTGGCACCCATTTGCTGTCACTCCTCATTCTTCTCTGATTAGCATCAGCAAATCCTGATCTACTTTCCGTCTGGATAGATTTGTGTGTGGGATGGTTAATGCAGAGACTTGCAATCACGTGCGATGCGTTTCTTCCACTTAACATAATTGTTTAAAGGTTTGGCCATGGTGTAGCAGTACTTCTTTGCTTTTATTTGCTAAATGCCACTCCACTGTATGGGATATAGTCCATTTAATTTACCCACTCATCAACCGATTGACATTTAGGTTATTTCTACTTTTTTGGCTATTATTAAAGAATGCTGCTATAAATACCTGTGCACATATTTTTCTTTGGACACATGTTTTCATTTCTCTTTGATATTTACTTAAGAATGGAACAGTGCAGTCATGTGATAGATAATTCCATTCTTAGTATTCTGAGGAAGTCTCAACTTTTTCAAAGTGGCAGCATCATTTTACATCCCCCAGCAATATTGGAAGGTAATGACAGATATTTATAATTTTCTTCTAAAAGAGTTTTACAAAACTAAGGTTTTATAAAAAGGTTAGAAATGGATTAGGCAGTTCATTTTGATACTTATCTGGGAAACCTAATTTTCTTCCTAAACTACAAACATTTCTGTTGCCTAATGAGCAGATGTTACCAGCTAATGAAGTAAGAGTCCCAATTCATTTGATTCCTTATTTATTTATTTATTAGGAGAGAGAGAGAGAGAGAGAAAGAGTGAGAATGGGCATGCCAGGGCCTCCAGCCACTGCAAACAAACTCCAGACACATGAGCCACCATGTGCATCTGGCTTATATGGGACCTGGAGAATCGAACCAACCGGCTTAGACCTCACAGGCATGCGTCTTAACCACTAAGCCATTTCTCCAGCCCTTTTTATTTTTATTTATTTATTTATATATTTATTAGAGACAAGGGGGAGAGAGAGTGATAATTCATTTGATTTCTAATAATATTTAGTAATTACAGACAAAGCTTTACTTTCTAGCTTTCTATGTACGTGTATTCTTTTCTCAAAATCATATTCCTCCCTGTTTTGTTAATGATTTTTTCTTTGACTACAAGCCATTAGAACCTGCCTGTAAAACAAGAATCAACGTCCATTTCAACATGTCTTCATTCACAAAAACACTTAGTCTGTGGCATAAAACAACCAATTTAAACAAAGTAACATTTAGTTTTAGAATTGGAGTGGATGCATTCTTTACTTATAGCTAACACTTACTAACTAAAAATACTAAAAATGCTAGGTAGAAAGTGAAAATGAAATTTCATGACTGAAGTGTGGTTGTATATGTGACCAAAAAGGACTTTTTCTCCAACCTCTGAAGATTTTATATTTTGAGTCTATAAAAACAAACATCTAGACTAGAGAAATGGCTCAGCAGTTAAAGGCCCTTGCTTGCAAAGCCTGATAGCCCAGGTTGAATTCCCCAGAATTCATGTGAGGCCAGATGAACAAAGTAGCACATGCATCTGGAGTTCACTTGCAGTGCCAGGAGGCATTGATATGACCATTTTCTCTCTCTTTTTGCAAAAAAATCATGAATAAAAAATATTTTGAAAAAAAATTAAAAAAAAAAACAGTGGACAGACTGACAGAAGAAAAGGCACCCCCAAATACTGACACCCAAGCACATGTGAAACTCAAAGTGGGGGATGTGGATGACTGTAGAGAGGGGAGGTGAATGGACCCACGAGCAGGCAATAGCCTGGGACAGTGTTTGCTGGCTGGTACTTCCTGCCAGGTAACATTATGGAGGATATGAGCTTTAGGTAGACAAGAAAACATCAGAGAAAGCCTGATGCAGTTCAGGAGGGAAAGACGGACAAGTGATGTGGTGGGAAGAGAAAGCCAGAGAGATCGGGTTCTTCCGTTCAAAGCACTTAACCTGCCAGTGTACCACACGTTGGGCTGTGTTTTCTGACCCACAACACCACCACATACCTTATAAGCACATTACATAATTTTATAAATGAAATATGTTTACAAAACAAATAAAAATTGGCTAGGAATCTAGATTTACTCCCCAATTGTATCAATGTGAGGGGTATGTTGATTGTTTCCGACCGTGGACATTGTTAGGTCTGACAGGCCCCAGTATGGAGTCACCAAGGACAGCAGGATGGCAAAAGAGACATAAGGAAGTGAATTATTTACATTCCTCAAGAATTTCCCAGCCATTAGCCCCTCCTTGCCTGCAATGCCCCCAGGTCATGGTTTCCTGCCCCCTTTATTTTGTAAATCACCCGGTCTCTGATCTGGTGTCACACCCTGGCTATTTTAGATCTCTTCCTTTCCTCACCTTCCCCCAACTGAAAGTCCTACAAAGCCCACTACCCGAGGAACTCAGGTGGGCTTGTGAGCCAGCCCTGGCAGTTCATGCTTTTCCCCAATAAAAGCTTTCATCTTTGCCTCAGAGTGGTGTGCGTGGTCGTGGTCACTCCCGAACCTTACAGACATCAGTGATCATTTTGACTTTAATTTCAATAGTTGTGAATAAGTGACAGGCCCAGCTAATCTACATAGACTGACATGGAACAGACCCATAATGGATTTGTGAGCTTTCTCTGTCCTTCAGAAAGTTTCACCTCTGCTGCTTGAAACCAAGGCTGCTTATGGCAGGCACTGAAGGAAAAAGCTTGATTCCAGACTGTCCTGGAGCATCTTTCATTTCCACTTGTTGACCCTGGATTATGCAGATATGTATTGTTTTGGGTAATCTGCCCTCCATACCAGACTATGGATCTCATACTATAGTATAACTGATAATTCAAATGCTGCTTTTCCATAAGGAATGTTGTCTTCCCTCTAAGATATTCGTGGCTAGCTAAAAATACTGCTGAATCCTGTTCTCAAGTAGAGTTTCAAGGTTATCATGAAAACTGTTATCACTTGCTTAGGCTGCATAAAAATCCATTTTATCTTTGTAACAATCCCTTTATTAAAAAAGCATCGTAATTCCTCCATTACACTAGGGATACCAAGCTGACAGTCAGAGACCAAGCAGACGATGCCTCGCTGGCAGGAAAACAAGTTATGATTATTTATATGCTGGTATGCATTTGTTTCTATCTAGGGCTGTAAACAATTAATTTATGATAATCAATTGTGACAGGAAAAAGGATTTCAACCCCGCTAGTTCATATTTCCAACAACAGAGAAACATGAGTAATTTTGATAATGTCTTATGTGTCCAGTGAAGTAATTTTCCTATCACTGGCTTTTAGGAGGAAGTTGTAATTAAATCAGAGAGCAAAAACACTGGTAGCCAATGTTGTGTCACATATACTTCTAGTGCAGTATCAAAAATTTCATGGATAGTCACTTAGGCATTGAAAATGCACAAACATGAAAGAGTAGACGTGGGACCAGGAGAGCTAATGTGCATTTTACAGCCTTCTCAAAGTGAGAAGGGCAAATATAAATAGAAGCATCGATTAATGGGGCACTTGAGGCTCCTTTTAAACCAACAATGGTTATGCTGGAAATTTCTTCAATTTTTTTTCAAATCAATGAATTCTCAAAACTATTTTGGAAAAATGTTATATATGTATACATGGCCAGTCAGTCACATATTAAGTGTTTGTAAAGTTATTTATTCATGTCTTTCTTTTGCTTTTTTCTTGTTCTTTTCTTTTTCTTCAAGGTAGGGCCTTGCTGTAGTCCAGGCTGACCTGGAGTTCACTATGTAGTCTCAGGCTGGCCTCGAACTCACAGCGATCCTTTTAAATCAGCCTCCTGAGTGCTAGGAGGAAAGGTGTGTGCCACCATGCCCAGCTTCTAGTCTTTCTTTTCAATGTTTGTGTATGCATTTTTTAAAAAGAAAGCTGAAGAGTAAAAGGAAGACAAGTAATAATGTAAGAAGATTCAAGCTATGTTTTATGGCATATGGCTTTGGAACTTCAGGGAGTCTTCTTGGAACATTGCAATGAATGCCTGCTTTTTTACCTAAACCGGTGGGGCTTGTGCCACTGCCTGGAAATATGGAGACAACAGAGTGTGTAAACCAGTGTGCACTCCTGTCCTCATTATGCTGTGGCCTGGGGCTCAGAGCTAAATACTTTTCTAGAACATAATGGGTTGTGTACTGTAATGAAGGTGTTTGAAATTGATTTGACTGTTATTTAACGTTCCAGATCAAAGGCTCTGGCAAGCCCACAGACACTCAGACATTCTCAGACAAAAGCCTCGCTCCGCATGATAGCAGTGAGGCAAAGGGGAGAGGTGTGGTGGCTTACACAGATCCAGGAAATCCATCAGGCCCTTACCTGATCGCTTGCACTGCAAGTCCCCCCATGTCTCCCTCACACTGCCTTCTGGCTCTAGTTGATTTGGGGGGATTATTTTGAAGGCTAGTTTAAACTTGATTTAATTTTCCTCTCCATTCTTAGTGTTTTTTTTTTTGCCTGGCTCCATCACAGTCATGGACATCTTCCCAAGTTAATTTGTAAAATGAATTTTACTGAATGCCATTTAATCTTATTGCCATAGTGACAAACCAAGAAATCGAACAGTGCTGGGCTGAGCTGAAAATAGCTGACTTGGTACAAGCAAGAGGACTGATTCTTATGCAAAGCTCTGTGCCCGCAGACAATCTCTGATTCAAAGGACAATGGAAAGTTTGCTCCTTGAAGAGGAAGCTCCCTGATGCCTTCTCACTCTCCAGCACAGAGCAGCCGTCAACTGGAATGAAATCGGCAAAAGCTAGAGAGGAAGGTCTGCTTTGCATCCAGCTATTTTGGCCTCTGTGTTAGCATTGAAATGAGTTTGCAGCCTTGGTGACTTCACAGTTTTGGGGACTTTTTTTTCTTTTTTAATTTTACCTACTTGCAGGTTACAAAGAACCCACGTAATGTTGACAGTTATGAAAGGCTCATTGTCTGTAAGCATTATTATTTTCCAGGGACAAATTTATTTATCATCTCTCCGTTCTCAGACAAAGGTCTTTTTAAATCTATCTAAATCTATCGTAAAGCAAACCCATAATCTAGTGTCAACACATGTATTCCAAACTAGATTGTATGAAAAGAAACTGGGGTATTGAATACTTAAAAGCCAACCTTCCAAGGTGCATGAATACCAGGTTCATGTGATTATATGGTATGCTGTTCCGCGAATAGAAGAACTTATATACATATATGGATAAAAGGAATAGAAAGAGATAAAAGGTAAATCAGCATGATTAGAATACATATGTAAATATATTTTCAGTGCTAGGGATTAAATCCAGGACTTTGCCCATGAATATTCTTAGCCCTCGAATATATTTTAAAGAGAGTTGTTCAATTTGTATAAGCAAAGTTTTTAAGATTAATCCCAACAAACAAGACCACTTTATTTAATGTACTAAAGTCTTGTTTAGTTAGCTACATTTAAAAATTTATTGTTTACTTATTTTGAGAGAGAGAGAGAGGCAGATAGAGAGAGTGAGAGAATGGGCAAGCAAGGGCCTCCAGCCACTGCAAACGAATTCAAGATTCATGTGCTACCTTGTGCATCTGGCTTATGAAGGTACTGGGGAATCGAACCTGGGTCCTTAGGCTTTGCAGGCAAGCGCCTTAACCACTAAGTCATCTTTCTAGCCCTAATTAGCTACATTTTAATGGCTTAACAACATCAATTTGCATTATTGTTGGTCTGTAACTATAGCCAAATCATTTCCTTTTGACCTTTATTGGACTGCCATTTTCCTCACCTGTAAAGTGAGAGGATTACATTAGACTTTTGAAATTTTTATTGGTCAGAAAATTCGGACTTAATTATTCTGTAATTTTTCCCTAATTCAGACCATAATTTATCTCATTTGACTTAGGTTATTATGGCTTTGGCAAGTTTGAGTATAATTTTATGGTATTTGACCAACAATTTGAAAATAAACACAGTGGCAAAGATTCTGTGTAAGGAGAAAACACAGCATGTGTGTGTCTAGGCAGCAGAACGAGCCTCTCTGTCCTTACCAGTGCAGAGGGCCAGCCTGCCAGAGGCTGCTCAACTTCTGGACCATGGCTATTATGTGCAGAAGTCCTGGAGACCTGGCCTCATACTTGTAGGGAGGGGAGATTCTAGTGAATGTCTTTTATTTTCAAAAGTATGAGACAGTCAGACGTAGTGACTGTGATCCCAGCACATGGGAAACAGAGGCAGAAGAATCAGGAGTTCAAGGTCATCCTCTGCTACATAAGTAATTTGAGGCTGACTTGGGCTACGTGAGACTCTGACTTAAAAATAAACAATGAAATAAAATAATTAAAATACAATTTTGCTGTCTGGAGTGGTGGCACATGTCTTTAGTTCCAGCACTTGAGGCAGGAGGATTGCTGTGAAATTGAGGTCAGCCTGGGCTAGAGTAAGACCCTACCTTGAGAAACTAATAATAATAATAATTATAATTATAATTATTATTATTATTATAGAATGAAATACATTTTGGACATGTTGGGCAAATTGATGGAAACAGGCTTCCAGTTGCAGTACATCTTTAAGCCTCCAAAAGATATTCCCAAGAATGTAAGTCCCCAAAAGTTAGAGGGGCTGCACCACTGTTCATATTTCTTGGTCACAGACCTTTAATCTTGTGGCTCTCTAGTATTTTGTGCAGTGATTGTGTCATTAAATATAATTGGGTGAGATGGCAAATAGGATTTATCTCAAGGACTGCATCAAGTTGGTAAAAACTAGTGGCGATTACTTTAAGTGGGACTTAGAAAGAAGAAAATGGACAATGATGATGGATGGACTATGGAGTTGCTATCCCTGCCCTTATTTCCAGCCCTTTCTGAATCTTTCAAGCATCACTCATATATATTTCTGTAGCCTACCTTATGAGGAAGTCCCAGAGGTTGCAATAAAATTGCACTTTGACTGAATCTAGGATACTCTTGACTTCACATGAGTTAGAAATTAAAAAATTGGGCTGGAGAGATGGCTTAGCCATTGGGGCACTGCCTGTGAAGCCTAACGATGCCAGTTCGAATCTCCAGGTCCCATGTTTAGCCAGACACAAAAGTAACGCAAGCAGGCAATGTCGCACATGCGCACAAGGGGGAGCATGCGTCTGGAGTTTGCTCACAGCAGCTGGAAAGGCCTTGAAGCCCCATCCATTCTCTCTCTGCCTCTTCCTCTGTCTCTCTCAAAAAAAAAAAAAAAAAAAAAGAATTTCAGAAGTCACTGTGGAGGTCTGGGCGTGTAGCTCAGAGACAAAACACATGTCTGTACACGGTACAGGTGAGACCCTGGCTTTAATCACCAGCACTGAAACAACCATATTGTAGTGGTTTGAAAGTGGAGCATTCTCCATAGCCTCAGGTGTTTATGAATAAGCCTCATACTTTGTCCCCAGCTGGAGGAGCTTTTGAGCGGCGAAGCCTTGCTGAAGGAGATGTCACCCGGCCTGGGCCTTGCAGGCTTATTCTTCTGGCTCACGTACTCGATGTTGATAGCTCGTTCACTCTCGCTTCTGCTGACTGTTGTTGTGACAAGATGTGATGTCCAGCTATTTGTTCTGCTCTGCTTTCCCTGCCGTGTGGAAACTTGCCCTCCAACTGTAAACCATGATAAACCCTTTCCTTCCATAAGCTGCTTCTGGTTGGGTGTTTTGTCCAGTAATGAGAAGTTAAACTGCTACATGTACATACTGTTTTCACGTTATTAATAACCTGGAGCCAAGCATACAAGAGCTTGGGAGAGACCACATGGTAGGTTTTCTAGGTCAAGCATTTCTGTCACATGGTTCCAGTTCTGTAAACCAGTATACCAATGCAAATACCTGCTCACCTATTTATTATGAGAGAGAAATTATGTTTTTGGAACATCTTTTGCTGAACAACCTGTGAATCAAGTCTAATTAACTATTTACTTATAGAAAATACCATTTATTATGGCCTAGGGTTCAATCCCCGTGCCACAAAACAAGCAAACAAACAGGTATAGAGGGGAATAAAAACACATTTAGGGCTAGAGGTATGGCTTAGCAGTTAAGTCGTTTGCCTGCAAAGCCAAAGGACCCTGGTTTGATTCCCCAGGTCCCACGTAAGCCAGATGCACAAGGGGGTGCACATGTCTGGAGTTCGTTTGCAGTGGCTGGAGTCCCTGGAGTGCCCATTCTCCCTTCTCTCTCTATCAAATAATTAAATTAATAAAAATAAAATATTAAAATTTTTAAAAAACATTTCAACTAATAAAAGCCAACATCCACAAGGGTAACTCCAAACATGGAGCACTCAGGTTCCCGTTTGATGAGTCATGCAGATAAGAGAGCAGCTTTGACTAAGATGTAACAGGAATCATTTGAAGAGTTAAGGATACAAAGTGGAACAAGACATATGAGGCAAGCGTTCTGCCAATAAGCTATATTCTCCTCATTTTAAAAAAAGTTATATATGTGATGTAGATCAAGAGAAAAAGGTACTCATTTTGTTCGTTCAAAAAGTTTTAAGCCGGGCATGGTGGCGCACGCCTTTAATCCCAGCACTCGGGAGGCAGAGGTAGGAGGATCGCCAAGAGTTGGAGGCCACCCTGAGACTACATAGTTAATTCCAGGTCAACCTGGACCAGAGTGAGACCCTACCTTGCAAAAAACCAAAAAAAAAAAAAAAAAAAAAAAAAAAAAAAAGTTTTCCTTCAGCTGGGCGTGGTGGTGCACGCTTTTAATCCCAACACTAGGGAGGCAGAGGTAGGAGGATCGCCGAGAGTTCGAGGCCACCCTGAGACTATATAGTGAATTCCAGGTCAGCCTGGACCAGAGTGAAACCCTACCTTGCAAAACCAAAAAAAAAAAAAAGTTTTCCTTCAGCTGGGCATGGTGGCACACACCTTTAATCCCAGCTTTCAGGAGGCAGAGGTAGGAGGATCACCATGAGTTCAAGGTCACCCTGAGATTACATAGTTAATTCCAGGTCAGCCTGGGCCAGAGTGAGACCCTACCTCAAACCTCCCAACGCCCCCCCCAAAAGTTTTCCTTCATCTAAACAGTTCACAATATTTCTTTTCTCATATATTGCCTTTTCAAATTTGTTCCATGGGAATGATGAAGAATGAGTACAAACACAAAGGAAAAATGAATTTCTATCAAATTTAATATTCTTAAGAAATGTTATGTTGGAGTTAGTCACCGGCTTGACACAATGCTTATTACTGAAATGGCGTGCTTTGGTGGTATCTACAGGAAAGGCATATATGAACTGGGTTTGAAAGGCTAGAATTGAGGTAAAGATATCTGATGTAGACAACTTTGAGGTTCAACTGCAAATATCTGTGCATGACTTTGGCATAACAGCTGCAACTGTTTGATATTTCCAGTATATGAAATCACACCAGGCTAAGCTTGTTTTCCTGAGACCTATTCTGTCAACAATCTTCATGGTATGACTGAATTGATTATTTTCTTTCAGATGACCTTTCTATGCTCCGATAATGAGATATCACAGAAGCCATCAGTGTGATGTGTCTAGTGCATTGGATTCCAAGGTCGGAGTGTAGCTGCTGCGTGGCATGCCAGAGTGTTTGTGGCATTTAAACCTTTAATTGAATCCAACATGTGGCAATTCTATCTGCTAGCCACTGTCGTCACACAAACAAGGAGCTTGACAAGTTCAACGCAGATGTGGTCTCACAGACTAGACGTCCTCCTTGGAAACAAATCACGTTCACAGGAAAAGTTAACAAGTGAAAATGGATCATATCACTGGAGAGAGTATATGGGGTTTTGTGCATATGTATGTGTATTTGGTGCACATGTATGTGTGTATGAATGGAGAGGAGGTGCACATGTGTGTGGGGGTGTGCATACGTATGTGTGTATGTGTGGAGGGGAGAAGTCAGAGATTGACTTTAGCTATTTCCTTGATCAGATTTCTTTTTCACTTTACTGGGGCAGGACCTCTCACCTGAGTCCAGACCTCACTGATGCAGCTAGTCTCCTAGCAAGCTGCACCAAGAATACCCTGTCTCCTCCTCCTCTTCTTCCATTTTTTATTTATTTATTTTTTTGTGAGGTAGAATCTCACTCTAGCTCAGGCTGACCTGGATTGCACTATGTAGTCTCAGGGTGGCCTTGAACTCATGGTGATCCTCCTATCTCGGCTTCCCAAAGGCGCACACCATCATGCCCGGCCCCTGTCTCCACTTCTTGAGCGCTGGTACTACAGGTGGTCTCCATGGTCATTTAGCATTTCCGTGGGTAACGGGGATCTGAACTCTGACCCCCACCCCACCCCTTGCAGGACAAGCACTTTATCCTCTGAGCCCTCTGTGTGGCACCATTATGTCTTTTGAAGAATGCAAGAAGGTTAAAAAAAAAACAACAACACAAAATATCCTTGACAATCTTGTAATGTTAGAACGTTAACACAAAGCTTTCAATGACCACTATTCATTTTTAATTTTTTTGTTTTTGTATGTCTATGTGTGTGTGTGCATGCATGTTTGTGCACATGTATTTGGAGATGCATGTGCATGTGCCTGGAGGTCAGAGTTTCATGTCTGTGTCTTTCCTCAATCTCTCTTTACTTTTTTTTTTTTTTTTTTTGTTTTCAAGGTAGTGTCTCACTCTAGCTCAGGCTGACCTGGAATTCACTATGTAGTCTCAGGGTGGCATCGAACTCTCAGTGATCCTCCAACCTCTGCCTCCTGAGTGCTGGGATTAAAGGTGTGTGCCACCACATCCGGCTTCACCTAATTTTCTGAGACAAGGTCTGTCTTTCACTAAGTCTGGAGCTGATTCAGCTAGACTAGCTACATCCAGGGATCCTCCTGTCTTTGCCTCCCCAAGTGTGGGGTTACAGGCAGGTGCGGCTATGTCTGGCTTTTACATAGGTGCCTGCTATCCAAACTCATGGTTGTGTGGCAAGTACTTTACCTACTAAATTATCTCCCCAGGCACTGACCATTATTCTTATAGTAAGGCTTCCTTTAGCTGAGGTTACTGTGCAGATTAAAGAATTAACAAGGAGTGCAGAAGAGATGGCATAGCGGTTAGGGAGTTTGCCTGCAGAACCAAAGGATCGTGGTTTGACTCTCCAGGACCCATGTAATCCAGATCCACAAAGGGGCACATGCATCTGGAGTTCGTTTGCAGTAGCTGGAGGCCCTGGCATACCAATTCTCTCTCTCTGTTTCCCTCTCTCTCTCAAATAAATAAATAAATAAATAAATAAATAAATAAATAAAATATTAAAAAAAAAAATTAACAAGATCTTCAATAAACCAGAAAGTAGACAAATTTGAATACTGAAAAGACTAATGCTTAGGCAACTAAGATAAAATAGGCTTTAAGCACTGAGAGATGCCTTAGCATTAAGGCATTTGCTTTCAAAGCTAAAGGATCAAGGTCTGATTCCCCAGGACCCATTTAAGCCAGATGCACAGGGTGGTGCATGTGTCTGGAATTCATTTGCAGCAGCTAGAAGCCCTGGCATGCCCATTCTCTTTCTCTTTCTTTTTATCTGACTCTTTCTTTCTTAAATAAGTAAATAAAAATATGCTTTTTAAGTTTCATGAGTGGCTGGGAAAATAATATTTCACCATAACATCTGGTTGTTTTATTCTACAAAAACCAAATATTTGACTACTATCTTTCAGATTATTCACCTACATAAATGCCAGGTGGGCGTGGTGGCTGCCTGTGGTCCCAGTGCTCAGGAGGTGGAGATGGGAATCCCTGAGGCAAGTTGGTTAGTGAGACCAGCATTGAAGTAACATAATAATAAATAATAATAAATCTTTTCCATTTGCTCTTTATGCACAGTCTTGGGTTGTAGATAGAAACATTTGTTGGAAGTTTTCATATTACTGTTGCCAATTGGAAAATATTTTCAATGGTGTTTGTTACTGTGTGTAATAACGAGCCATTCAGATGGTGATAAACTTTATTAATGAGGGTAGTTGAGGTGTGGCTTAGGCAGATAGGAAATTGGTCAGGGGAATGCAAACAGTCTATTTATACAATTAACCACAGAGGCAGAAAACCATAAAAGCAGAACCTAGAAGAGAGGGAAAAAAAAAAAAAATTAAAGGCCGGCAGTTTATATGTCTTGGGTGAGGGTTAATTGGGACAAGCTGAACCCTGATTTCTTATTACTCAGGCAGGAGAAGGAGGCCAACTCCTATACAACCACAGTGCTGGGCCCCCTCACATGGTCTCCCAGCTCTGAGGCCTCTTACATCCCAAAGGGAGCTTTGCACTTGCATCAAAGTGTGCTACTTCTGTCTTCCCTGGACTTCTGAGTCTGTCTTCGTTCCTTGGAGCTTCGAAATCTCTGTTAGCTTCAAAAATGGATCCATGGTGCCCAGACCATGGGGGACCATTCTTTCCAATATTATTGTAGAACCCCATAAGATGGGGGCTGCTAGACACAGGTTTGCCCAGCTGAGATGCAATGTGATAAGTAATTTTTAGATAAGATCTATTTTGTTCAAATTTTCATAGCAATTCCATGAGGAGATATTTTGTCTGAACATTTATGAAGATAGAGAAAAAGACTGGCAGAAAAATAATGGAGCATCTCATGTGTATGTGTGTGCATGTGTGCTTGCCATCTCAGGTGTTGTTCCTCAAGTACTCTTCACCTTTTTTTTTTTTTGTTGTTGTTGTTGTTTTTTGGAGGTAGGGTTTCATTCTGGTACAGGCTGACCTGGAATTCACTATGTAGTCTCAGGGTGGCCTTGAACTCATGGCGATCCTCCTACCTCTGTCTCCCAAGTGCTGGGATTAAAGGCATGCGCCACCATGCCCGGCTCAACTCTTCACCTTTTTGAAGTACGGTTTCTTATCAGCCTTGAGCTCACCAAATAGGCTAAATTGGTTGGCCAGAAATCCCAGTAGACAGGCCAGCCTTTTGCCATCTTCCCAATACTGGAATTTTAACCATGTGCCAATACAGCCAGCTTTTTAAGTGTGAGTTCTAGGGAATGAACTCAGATTCTTATGCTTGCAAGGCAAGAATTTTATAGACTGAGCTATCTCCGCAGCTCTTGGAGTATCTCTTTAAACTAGTAATGCTAGGGCTGGAGAGATTTCTCAGTAGCTAGAGGCACTTATTTGCAAAGAGTGGTGGCCTGGGTTTGATTCTCCAGGACACACACTTAAAGCCAGATGAACAAAGTGGTGCATGTGTTCGAAGTTCATTTGCACTGGTAAATAGGCCCTGGTGTGCTCCTCATCTCATAAATAGTAAAGCATATTAAAAAAAAAAAAGAACTGGAGAGATGGCTTAGTGGTTAATTTGCTTGCCTGTGAAGCCTGAAGGACCCAGGTTCGATTCCACAGTATCCATGTACACCAGATGCACAAGGTGATGCATGTGTCTGGAGTTCATTTGCAGACCCTGGCACACCCACCTCAAATAAATAAAATATTTAAAAAGATAAAATAATATTAATAATGCTAATATTTATCAAATGGCTAATGAATGCTAAACTTTACAAACCCTTCCTTACGTAATTCTCATTGCAGTCCTCTGAGATATTTGTGTTAAAATAAATTTCAATTGAATGGCTATTGGATCCCAACTCCCAGATCCCCTGCTCCAGAGGGTGCACATGCAGACTGAGTAGGCCATATCTCCCTTCCCCACCTCCAGTTCCCTGCTTCCCGTTGGTTCCCCTGCTGCTGGTTTCAGGCTGCCTGGACACTGTGAGCTTGCTGCAGAAGCAGACCCTTGCTCTGCTTTCCTGATTGAATGGCCTCTGGGTCCCCAACTCCTGGGTCCCCTGCTCTGGAGGGTGCACACGCAGAGTAGGCCAGAGCTCCCAGTTTGTTCCCTACCTTCTGGTTCCCTGTTCTCAGTACCCCTGCAGCTCACTTGGGGCAGCCAAGTCCCTACATGTGAGTAGTGGAAGCAGGCCTTTTACCTGGGTTTCCTGATTGACTGGCCTCTGGGTATCCAAATCCCTAGTCCCCTGAGCCAGAGTGTGCACAGGGCACTGTAGGAGCTGGCCTCTGCCCCTGGCTCTCCTGCTTTCTGGCTCCTGGTTCTCAAACCCCTGATTCCCGTCTGCTGAAGAGTGCCTGCAAGTGCAGTGAGTAGGCCTGAGCTCCCAGTTCCCCACCTCCCAGTTCCCCAGGCACCTTTGAAGGACTTGTAATCTCCACAATCTGTGCATCTGTGGTTATAACCCCAATCGCACACAGATCCAGTTCACATTTAAAGCAGACCACCCACTGAAGATTCTCCAAGGACAAATACTTGCTTTCCCCTCAATGGAATAAAACATTTCCCCAGGATGGGTAGACCACAACAAGAAAATCAAATGCAAGTCAGAAAACTGAGAGATCTCCACCAACGATGCACAGTCCCATAATGGAAGCCTGTAATGAAATCACAGAGAAAACAACAGAAATTGACTCCTAAACTGCAAACACAACAAGCAATGTAACCCTGATCAAGAGAATTGCTAAATTGGAAGCAAACCATCAAAAAACCAACAATCACATCAATGGAATTGAGCAGAATCTTCTCTTAGAGCACTCAGCTTTTGTCACTAGGCTTAACTTAATTGAAGAAAACCTTAGAACCCTCAAAAGAGCAATAAATGAATTGAGGGTGAGTCAACAAATGGAAGATCTCAATAACCAGCTGATTAAGCTTAATGAAGTAAGAGTAAGACAGGGAAATAGCATAAAGGACCTGCTGGTAAACATGTAACTAGAGGTGCCAGAGCCCATTTTCAAACACAATTAACTTCTGCTTACTTTAAAAGCTGGGTGGTAAAGTTGAGTGTGGTGGCACATGCCTTTAATCCCAGCATTAGGGAGGCAGAGGTAGGATTACTGTGAGTTCGAGGTCACTCTGAAACTACATAGTGAATTCCAGGTCAGCCTGGGCTACAGTGAGACCCTACCTTGGAAAAAAAAAAAAAAAAAAAAAAAAAAAAACTTAAAAAAAAAACCTAAAAAAAAAAAAGCTGGGAGGGCCAGGTATGGTGGCTCTCACCTTTAATCCTAGCACTTGGGAGGCAGAGATAGGAGGATTATTGTGAGTTTGAAGCCAGCCTGAGACTACATAGTGAATTCCAGGCCAGCCTGGGCTAAAGAGAGATCCTACCTTGTAAAACAAAACAAAAACAAGCTGGATGGAAGGGGTAACAGTGATTCCTCAGTCTTCCCTCTCTCCTCACAGGATCATTTTCTGGACAAACATTCACAATGCTTGGTGACTCTCTGGTGGGTGCCACTGATATGAAGGGTAGGTCTCCACACATTCCACACATGTCACAAACAGCCACATGACTTCATGTATAGTGAAAACTGACAGTATTTTTTTTTTTTCTTTTTGGTTTTTCGAGGTAGGGACTCACTCTGGTCGAGGCTGACCTGGAATTAACTATGTAGTCTCAGGGTGGCCTCGAACTCATGGCGATCCTCATGCCTCTGCCTCCCGAGTGCTGGGACTAAAGGCATGAGCCACCACGCCTGGCTTGAAAGTATGTTTTCTATATGCGGCTAGGAAATGTCCAAGATGGCATCATCAAGTACCATCAACAGAGACATTTTTTAGTCTTTATTATCGTCACTCTTAACATCAGGAGGGAGTTGCACCGGCTAAATAAATAATAAAGAGATAAACTACGAGTTGGAAGTGTGGGCCATCGTTCCAGCCCTTGAACATCAGTAGCCTTTCCTTATCTTTACTTTTCTCATCAATAAAGCAGGTAGGATAGCTTTTGATCTATATAGCATCTGTGTAATTATTTCCATGAGAGAATATCAGGTTGAAAAATGTCGCACACAGAAGCAGCAAGGCTATGAGCAACACAGGCAGAATCAGGCAATGCCTATAACAACCAAAGAGCAGGAGGAAGCCAGAGGAAGCCAGAAATGCCCAAGGAATGATCTTCCGTAGAACACCAACATGCAAGTGTGTTAGCTGGGATTCTTTCTATTGCAGCATATAAGCAGCAATGACAAAATCCAGAATGGTCTTAAGCAAAAACAAACAAATGAACAAAAATAAAAGTTTTTTTTTTTTTTTTTTTGTTCTGGGTTAGCTGAAAATCTTGAGTTGAAGAGGCATCAGGTCTGACTGGATTTCATGGTTGAAATGTCCCCATGAGGACCCCTATCCCTCTGCCTCCTGTCTTCATCTTTTATCTCTTTGTTTCCTTTGCTTTGTCTTTATTCTGGAGCAGGTTTCTGAGGCCATGCAGTAAAAATGGCTTCTAGCATTTCAGACAGAGAGGAGGGAAGATGACTTTTTATTGTGCCTCCAAACGTTCTGGAATTAATATAATTGGCTTCCCTTGACAGCTGAGGCCAGTGTTTGACCGCAGCCCCCACTTCTTGTACTAGTTTTGGAGTCAGCCTCATGGAAGCCATGTGGATTAAGGCAGGGAGGAATGTATCCACAAAGAAAACAGGACATACATGTCACAAGAAAGACCGGTGCCCACAACTGCAGAAGTGGACATGTTCTGGAGAGACTTGTGATAGAAGGAAGCTGGTATCACCCTTACCGATGAAGTGTGACTAGTAACAGTGCACAGCATGAAAGTACGTTAGTTAAAGTGTCATCCTTCTGCTCTGTCGATACCAGGAAGAGCAAGGTCTTACAGAAAATATGACTTGGACTTTTAATAACAGTTCCATCAGAAATACTTCTTGAGGGAGTTAGTAAGTGAATATTTATTTAGTTCCTTTGAACTATTAGAGGTACTTCTTATAAGACAATACATGTGAACATATCTATCCATCTGCCCACGATATTCTGAAATATAGAATGAGAGTTAAAAACAAACCAATGTATTCATTTGACAGAGATATGCGTGATACCAGTTGATTTACTTCTCCATTCAATAATTAATTATGGAGATCTATGCACAGGGCATTATATATTCCAGAAAAAATATTCAGCCCTGATCTTGGTGTGTTAGGTTTTGGCTGCAGTGGTGTTTTCCTGATTAAAGGAAAAAGAAATATGAATGATGAACACTATCAATCATAAAAGTTGGAATCTGGCAGGCATATGGAAAGTTACTTAACTTCATTAATAATAGAGAACTAAACATTGAAATAAGATTTATTTTTGGCTCACCAAATTGGCAAAAGTGAAAGTTAAAAAAAAATTTATGTACTTATGTACTTTGGGGGGTGTGTGCAGGGGTGACAGAAAGAGAGAATGAGTACACCAGGGTCTCTAGCCACTGCAAATGAACTCCAGACTCATGAGTCACCATGTGCATCTGGCTTTTGTGGGTTCTGCAGAATCAAACTTAGGTCCTTAGGCTTTTCAGGCAAGTGCTGAGCCATCACTCCAGCCCAAAAGTAAAAGTTTGATACTGTCAAGGGAGGTAGTAGTTAGTACGGATGATATGGTCATCAATATTATGATGTTGTTTGTAACAGACAAGAAGACTTTCAGACATAATATTCCAACAAGAGAAGAATGATCAAATGTGCTGTCAAAATGCAGCAGTTGAATGCCCTGAAAAAGAACACATGTGAGTATATTTTTTGGATGTGTAAATGCAAGCATCTTGAGAGCAAGATAATATGCCCTAATTAAAACAAGCACATAGACAATTGTATTTATTTACAAATATGTTTATAGCTGCACAGAAAAGTCAAAGCTATAACAATGCTTTTCCTCCTGAAGAGGATGTGGGAAATGGAAGTGGCTGATGGAATGGGATAAGGAGCTTGGTTAATAGCTGCACTATTCAAGAGTTTACAAGAATATTCTCATCTACGACTTGTTTAACTAGAATCCAATTACCATTTAAATTAGAAATATTCCTACAGCTATGAGTATAATATATATTGAATATCTATAACAATTTATTATTAAATCTATCCACACAGTGTGCTTTATTTTTGATGTAATTTTATTCATAAAAGTGTTTAATTAAATGTGAAATAATTTTTACATTAGTGTAACACTACTTAAAAATAAAGACATCAAATAGGTTTGAAAAATCTATTTCAATTTAAAAGCTATTTAAGTTTAGCTTAATAAAACTTACATAAAATTAAATTTTTTTACATAAGCTTCATGTGAAGTGCTGTGTGATCACATGTGACTGTGGGTGATTTATTAGACAACACTCACTTAGGACATTTTATGATCACAGAAATTTCTATTGGACAGAATTGGTCAAAACTATTTCATATTTTAAGATGCACTATGGCTTGCATTAATTTAATTTAATTTAATTTAATTTAATTTAATTTATTAGAGAGAGAGAGAGGGGGAGGGAGGGAGAGACTGGGCACACCATGGCATCTTGTTGCTGCAGACAAGCTCCAAACACATGTGTCACTTCGTGCATTGGCATTGTGTGGGTACTGGGGAATGGAAACTAGGCCAGCAGGTTTTGCAAGCAAGCACCTTTAACCACTGAGCCATTTCCCCAGATCAGCTTGCTTTTGAAAACATAAAATACATTAGTTCTAACCGTTTAGGAAAGAGATTAAAAAACAACAACAACAGTCAAGCATTTGGGAACATTCAGGCCTACAGTGTTGAGTCAAACCTTTTCTAAAAGTTGTCCCAGGCTCCCATATGAGGAAAGAACCTTGACGTGTGGGACAAGAGATGAGAGACAATATTAATTACATCAGCTCTGCGCGGGCATGGACTCAGCCAACTTTCCTAGTAAGTCTGTCATGACAGAAGTCAACAGCTCCCTGTCCCCCGAGTCTTGCCATTTCTGCTGGCGTGGCTTGCACTTGGAAGCATGAGCATTTTGAATGACTTGACTAAACTGGTGTGCTTTCCCACGAGATGCGAGGGCTTTGAGGATTGTTACTATGCATTTTCGAGAAGATCCAGTCTTTTCGGAGAGGTAATTCTCTCAGGCTCAGAGTGCTGTTGCCTCTGCCACTCCAAGACGCTCTGCAGGATAATGAGTGTAACACCAACAAAACATGTAAAGAAAACAGAAGCAACCTCACATTCAGAGAGGAAGAGGTATAATCAAGACAAGAGGGCTGGAGGGATGGCTCAGACATTAAGGCGCTTGCCTGCAAAGCCAAAGGACCCAGGTTCAATTCTCCAGGACCCACACTAGCCAGATGCACAAGGGGGCACATGTGTATGAAGTTCGTTTGCAGTGGCTGGAGGCCCTGGTGCTCCAAAACCATCTCTCTCTCTCTCCCCCTCTTTTTCTCTCTCTCAAACAAATAAATTATATGTATGTATGTATGTATGTATGTATGTATGTATGTATCTATCTATCTAAATATCTATCTAAATATATGATAGATAGATAGATAGATAGATAGATAGATAGATAGATAGATAGATAGGAAGAAGAGGCATACACACCATTGCTAGGGCGGGGTTGGGAGGTATATACTGTTTTCAGGAACTCTCAGGGAAGCCACAACCAGAGCTCTTGGCACCTGGAAGTTTCTGACAAAGCCCATCTCACCTGTCTGCTCATGTCCACAAATCTGTCCAGAATTAGTTGCTGGAAACATGGCTTCTTCCCCACTTTTAAAAAATTGTATTTAATTATTTGCAAAGAGAGAGAGAGAGAGAGAATGGGCATGCCAGGGCCTCCAGCCACTGCAAACAAACTCCAGATACATGTGCCCCTTGTGCATCTGGCTTCCATGGGTCCTGGGGAATCTAGCTTCACAGGCAAACACCTTAGCCATTTCTCCAGCCCCCCCTTTTTTTAGTCCCTCCAAATTGTGCCCCGCACTGATGGGGTCTGGCCAGAGCCCCTCCTGGGTGGAAGGCTGGGCAAGGCCGTTCCCAGGTTTTCTGCTCCTGCAGGTTGGCTTGAGCGGCAGATTCCAGGAAGAAGGGCTGTGTCCAGCAGGCACCACCCAGCCCGTGTCTGGCAGCCACGCAGCACTCTTGTAACCACTGCATCCAGCAGGGCCCACCCCAGTCCTTGTCCGGCAGCCACGCAGCACTCTTGCAACCTCTGCATGCGAGACTGTGCAGAACTGAAATGTGTTTGGTGACGGATTGGTTCCAAGAAGAAATTAGAGGTGTCAAAGGCCCGCAGAGTGAGGTGGGCAGATTCCCCCCAACCCGCCTCTTGTTGGTGCCATGGAGAATTGTTCTTGACACACAAGATTCTTGAGCCATACTGCACAGCCATTGGGTGGAATCAGAATTTTGGCGGGGGCAGGAGTAGCAGGAAAAGTCCTGGACACCCCCAGGTTTCTAGTATTCTGACCAGGCTCCAGCATTCTCCTGCCTGGGTTGTTGGAAGATCATCAAATGTGTCCTGTGATGAGAATTCATTCTCTGCTGTATCTGTAAACTCGGGTTTTAGAACCGCAATGCTGGTAAATGGTCATGCGCGTGGGGAGTGCAAGGATGCAATTCCTGAGGTCATCCTTGAGTCTCGGCTTAGTCTCTGGCATTAGAACGAGGCTCGTCGAAACGAAAGGTTGGTAACACCCATGATATTGTTCCTGCTCCCTTATTTTCTCAAGCATCAGGGAAGGGAAATGAAAATTTTTGAAACTGCTTATGCATTAATGAATATATTTCTCCCCATTGTTAAAAGACTCATTGTAAAGAAGTATGTACTGCTGTCATTGCGAATGAATGACATGCAAAACACACACTGCGCCGAGGACACTATTCTTATTATGAAAAACTGTTATTACACTCAGGCCAATTTTGACAGAGCTGACACGTGTGAAGGGTGTTCAGGGAACTTCCGCAGTGAGCAGGTGCTGGTTGCAATGCTAGGACGAGCACATTAAAAACTCTTTTGTTTGTGTGATTAATTGAATATTCTCTGGGAGCATGAAATATGAACTGATTTCTAGTTTTCATAATGACTGTGGTTAATTTGTAGGGTGGCTGGAATATATGGTTTTGAATATGCCATTTTTTCCCTTATAATTAAAAGGAGGAGCGTGACTTGGTAAAGAAAGGGTCTTATTTCACAGGCCAAATAAATTTGGAGCGTTATGTGAGTCCTGGGTGGGGCATCTTGCACTCTTTTCTTACTCTGCCTACAGAGTGAAACCATGCCGCTAGCCAAGTAAATTCTGAAACCAGGATTGCTGGAGCAATAAACTTGATGAATGATGCCATTTACAATTGATGAATTCCCTTTTATGAATCTATATTAAAATGGAAAATCTGTGGATTTTAAACACATGGAAATTGGGTGGTTTTAGCAGGGACTTGGAACCATTGGACTTTGATGGTTTAAAAATATTAATTTCCTCTGGTGTCAAATATAAGAAAGTTCTAGACAGTGATGTAAACATCATACATGAAGGGAAGGAGTCTGAACTTTTCACACCAGGAAGAGACGATAGGCTTGAGCTAAGGCAACCCAGGGGGAAAGAAAGCACTGGAAGATTAATGAAAAGGGCTAATGTATCTAATTTTTAGGTTCAGATTTCCATATCTAAGTTTCCCAAACATCAAAGTTGGTCTTTGTGCCACAAAAGAGGAAAAGTTTTGGATAGCTTGTTAGAGAAAACCAATGAATTCGCCAAGATAGTCTTCATGACCATTGTAAAATGTAACACGACTTTTAAAAATATTTGGAGGGCTGGAGAGATGGCTTAGCAGTTAAGGCACTTGCCTGTGAAGCCTAAGGACCCAGGTTTGATTCTCCAGTACCCATGTAAGCCAGATGCACAAGGTGGCATGTGTGTCTGGAGTTTGTTTGCAATGGCTGGAGGCTCTGGTGAGCCCATTTGCTCTGTCTCCCTTTTTCTCTCTATCTCTGTCAAATAAATAAAATAAATTCATAAAAAGTTCTTTAAAAATTTTTTTTTGGAGAGAAACACAGAGAGAGACAGAGAGAGAGGGAAAGGAAGACAGGTAGAGATGGGCGCGCCAGCACCCTCTCAGCTGCTGCGAACGAAATCCAGATGCATGCGTCCCTTGTGGTCAAGTGTGGCATTGCACCCTTGCGTCACTTTGCATCTGGCTAAATGTGGGACCTGGAGATTGGAACTGCTGGAGATTGGAACCAACGTTTTTAGGCTTAGGAGGCAGGTGCCTTAACTGCTAAGCCACCTCTCCAGCCCTCTTTAAAATATTTTGATTTTTGTAGGCAGAAGGGTAGAGAAACAAAAATTAATGTATTTTTCATAATAAAACAGAATTAGTATAAGGTTTACTTTGTATGTCTTATTTGCTATTACAGAGAAAACATTTATTTGTAATAGGCCTTTAGCAATGGGAAAACATATTTATAATATATAAGCAATTTCAAAGTATTTCATAAAATTTTAGAAGTGGCTAATTTAAGGAGACTCAATAAAAATACCTAAAGCCTTAACAAATACCAGAACATATTTTTCCATAAAATAAACATATTACTGTAAATTTTTTCATATAATTCAGAAAGTCCACTTAACAGTTTCAAATATTGAAATACAATCTAATGATCAATATTATCTTGCTTGAGACTGGGCTTGTTCTTTTATTAAAACTGATAAAAATAATTGTTTTCAAATTTACGTAGAAAAAAAATATTTGTCCTTATAAGCATTTGCTGGTATAAATTCTATTCCTCTCCTAGTTTTTGATATATATTTTATTTATTTAGTTGAGAGAGAGAGAGGCAAGTAGAGAGAAAGAGAGAACAGGAGTGTCAGGGCCTACAGCCACTGGAAATAAACTCCAGACACATGCACCACTTTGTGTATGTAGTTTACATGGGTCCTGGGGAATTGAATCTGGGTATTTTGGCTTTGCAGGCAAGTGCCTTAGCCATTAAGCCATCCCTCCAGAATGAGACTTCAAGTTTTTTTTTTTAAATATGTTATTTATTTGCAAAGGGATTGAGAGAGAGAGAGAGAATACCAGGGCTTCTAATCAGTGCAAATGAACTCCAGATGTATGCATTACTAAGCCATCTCTTCAAAAAAAATTATTTATTTGAGAGATAGAGAAAGAAAGAGACAGAGAGAATGCATGCACCAGGGCCTCTAGTTACTCACTGTAAACAAACTCCAGATGCATATGCCTCCTTGTGCATCTGGCTTGATATGGGTACTGGGGAATTGAATTTGGGTCCTTTGACTTTACCAGCAACTGCCTTAACCACTAAGCCATCACTCCAGTCCTCATAAATCTTAATCGTTGATTAACCCTTCTCCCATAACCTCCTCTCCTCTATCCCCTCCATTTAGGCCATTCCCCACCTAGTGTTCTGCCCCTCTATTTACATGTCTACCATATACCCTCCCTTTCAGTCCTCCCCTCCCTAGCCTCCCTCAGGGTCCTTTTCCAGCTTTCTGACCTCTACTTCTGACTTTTATTCCAACTCCCATACAAATTTAAACATTTGAACCCAGGATCCACATTTGAGAGGGAATAAGTGGTGTATGACTTTCTGAGTTTGAGTTACCTTTTATAATCTTTTCAGACCTATCCATTTCTCTGCAAACTGCCTACTTTTATATTTCTTTCCAGCTGAATGAAACTCCATTGTTTAGTATACTAACTATTCATCATGCACTCATCAGTCAGAGGGCATCTAGGCTGGTCCCATTTTGTTGTTTTGTTTGAGGCAAGGCCTCACTTTAGCACAGACGACCTGGAACTCACTCAGTAGCCTAGGCTGGTCTTGATCTGACATCGATTCTCTTACTTCACCCTCCTTAGCACGGGGGTTATAGACATGAGCCATCAAGCCTGCTACACTGTATTATTTTCTCTTCCCTTTACCGTTTCTTTTCTCTGATTTTACCTTAACTGTTCTATAGTTGCTGTGAAGTTACACTTATAAATTCTTGCCCTTTCAGTGATGTTTTCTTTATTTAAAGGACAGGTAGGTGGAACGTTTTCCCATTTCTTTCCATTTCATTTATGTGTATTCTTCTTCCTGTTCTTGTCACTGAAGCATAGAGCTCTGTTCAGGGACTGTTGACAAGAGAAGCCACACAAGGGAGAGTTGAAGATGCCCTGGCATCAGGCCCCTGCATGCTGTCGCCCTTCCTGATCTGTTCCAGAAGAGTCTGAGCACATGTGCTGGAAATCAACAGACTTCACTCACTTTTGTTATCAAAGAAGAAGAAAGACTTGGTTCTCTGGAAAGATCTATAATTTTCTTCCAGGAAATCAGATCACTATGTTGGAAACGAAAAGTTAACTCTAGTCTGTCTACAATTAAAATATGAATTTCCTAGCTCTCTTGTCCTATGTAAGTATTGTGATGGGAAGTTTTGTCAGATAGCTTTAATTTTGAATATATGATGAATATGAGCTAATTGTTTTCATATTGTACTGTCATACACATATATGCCAGATAAATAGAGAAAAGAAAGATAATTTAAAATAGATCCAGATTGCTCATCTTTATATGTACTTGGCTCTCATTCTCATGTATGTACTGGCTGAATTGGGAAGCTGCAAAACCAGTTGTTAAGAGACTGAGCTCTAGAGAGAGCTAAGGCTGAGTTCAAATGCTATATAATGTGAGACCTGGGAAAGTTACTTAAGCACTCCACGTCTTGGAGTTATTTTTCTTTAGCTAATGAAGATTCTAATGGCAGATCATTCACAGGTTGGTATTGATGATGAAATGGGCTGTCCAGGAAATGGTCAGTGTCCTATATTGCAGTGATAGGAAAGTAGAATTATTATTACTTTTCTTGAATACAGAACATTTGTTAATTTCCAGAAAGTGTGTGTTAAGAAAGAGCAGTTATGTAAGCTGTGAATGATCAACTTTTAATTATCTTTACAATTGCTTTTTAGGTCTTTAAATTTATAATTTAGAGTTGGACACATGCCTTTAATCTCAACACTCAGGAGGCAGAGGTAGGAGGATTGCCATGAGTTTGAGGCCACCCAGAGACTACATAGTGCATTTCTGGTCAGCCTGGGCTAGGGTGAGACCATACCTTGAAAAACCAATAATAGTAATAATTTAAATATTATTTAGAATGCATAGAATGTCCAAATCAAATGATCAAGTGGCAATGTATATATCTTTTATTTTATTTAGCTATTTGAGAGAGAGAAAAAGAAAGAGAGAGAGAGAATGAGTGCTCCAGGGCCTCTAGCCACTGGAAACAAACTCTAGACATATGTGTTACCATGTGCATCTGGCTTACATATGTATTGAGGCATTGAACTTGGGTCCTCAGGCTTCACAGGCAAGCACCTTAACTGCTAAGCCATTTCTTTAGCCCTATATTTTGAAATCTATGCTTTATTCACCAAAATATATAACAACTGTAACCAATATTTGTAATTGCCACCAAAGAGGCCTATCTATCAGTGGAAAGTACATAGAGTGTACAACTGTCACTTGCTACATGGTGTTAGCCGAGTCGTTCTAACTCCATAAACATCATTTGTTTCTTCAAAATTCCGTTTTAAGTTTGTTGCAGAGACCAACACTCAGCAGCTGGAAAAGATGCTTCCTAACATCTTCTTTAAGAATATCTGCAATTCACAATTGTTGGGGTAAAAGTCAACCATGGGCTCCCAGTCAGAACTATGGGTTAGTTTGCCCTCCTTAAATGACTGAAGCACAGATGGGCACCCAGCTAGACCCATTGTCTCTCCTGTTGTCATTTGGAATTGGAACGCAAAGCTCTCGGTTTTGAGCACTGCTGAGTTAAGCGGGGATGTTGGCAACTACCTCACAAGGGACACATTTCACTACTACAAAGAAAACCTCTAGATAGAAACAGGATGGGTGAGGCTGGAGGGATGGCTTAGCAGTTAATGTGCTTGCCTGCAAAGCCTAACAAAGTGGTGCATGCATCTATAGTTCATTTGCAGTGGTTGGAGGCCATTGCATGCCCATTTCCTCTGTCCCTCTTCTGTCTGTCTCTATTTTGCAAATAAATAAAAATACAAATAGAATTTTAAAAAGCAGACAGATAAAGAAACAACAACAAGAACCTCTGGGCCATTAGAATCTTGGAAGCCCCAATTATCAGACTTGGCCATTCCAGGCCCTCCCTGCTCTCTAATGTCTGCCTTGGATTCTGGTAGTTTTCTTTTGTGGAGTTAGCTAAGGTATGTTTCCTGTATTGCAAGTCACACGATTAACCCCTGAAAGCAAGCACTCAGTAAATGCTACTTTCCTTTCCATTTATTTTAAAAAGTGTCATTAAATCACAAGCAAGGCGTAAAGGCATTAGTAATGCTACGTCTCCCTCATACAGGTGTGGACACAGCAGCCCCGAAACACACTGAATGAGGTGTCCTGCTTCACATCGGCCTGAACAAAAGGGAAACTCAAACCTAAGGCCTTCACTGATTGAACTCCACAAAACAAGTAAACGTGTTTGTGGTTGTGTGCGTGACTGTGTGATGGTCACAGGCAGATGCCTCTTAATGCATTGTAAACTGTCTGAAATATTGTCCCCCTGCCCACCCAGAAGCATTTCAAACTTTCTTTTATTATTTATTTCTTTCATGGTGGTGGTCATTAAGGAATTTCAAGTATAGGCACAGTGGTGCTTTTGGACTCAGTCACCAAGGATGGTGAGGGTAGCTGGTGGCTAGTGGTTGGTAGTGGAGCTTGTTATCTTACATGAAAGACTCTATGGAAATTCATATAAGATCTTTTAAGTACAAGTGGAATCAATTATGAGCACTAAAATTACTGATGAGTTAATAAAGATGGGCACTGTATAATAAGCACTTTCAGAGTCAGGGCTAGAATCATAGAGAAGTCTCTTTATTTCTAGATTTCTAGACCTTTGAAGGTAAATTCCAAGGGACAATATGGCTTACCACAAAATCCAAGAATGTAAACTAATGAAGAAGCATGCTCTCTTTAGGGTCAAATATGCTCAGTTTTCTTCTATCTTTTGTGAAAAGAACTAGACTTGAAAACATTCCTGACCCTATAGAACTTCAACGGTGAGTTTATTAGTTTACTTTCTCGAGTAAAATTGAGAGCAATCCTGATGTGAGGCTGTGGAGAGAGCCGGGGGCCACAGCTGCCCTGAGAGGTACGTGGTGAATGAGGATGGCGCATTGCAGGTCCTGAGCTCACTCAGTAACATCTGATCCACTTCTCCAGCAACATTCACATTCTTTTGTGGAGTTAAATTGAGTTCTAAAAGTACCTATAGAATATTGATCTTTTGAAGGGACTTTATTATTAAGGATTGGTTAGTTTCTAGGGTGATACATGTTTTAAACACTCAAAATATTAACAACCTGGTGTTTATTGAACAGTGTTAGTTATGGTTTCGAATTCACATTTTTATGAATGGCAGTCCTCAGGCTTGGCTGCACATCAGTGTTTCAGGCTGTCCTCCAGATATCTTAAATCATAACATCTAGAGATGATATCAAACCATCAATAGTTTTTTTAATGTATTTTATTTGTATTTATTTGACAGAAAGAAAGGGGGGGGGGGGGAGAGAATGAGAGAATGGGTGTGCCAGGCCTCCAGCCACTGCAAATGAACTCCAGATGCATGTGCCACCTTGTGCATCTGGCTTACGTGGGTCCTGGGGAATTGAACCAGGGTCCTTTGGCTTTGCAGGCAAATGCCTTAACCACTAAGCCATCCCTCCAGCCCCAAATCATCAATAGTTCCTATGCTCTCTATGAGATTTCAATGGAAGATTAATCAGTAGGTCTCGATCGGCCTGTCATACTACCATGAGCAACAAAACAAGGCCTGGAGCAGACAGAGCCTATAGCTTGTCAGCTTTGGAAGAAAACCCATCTGTGAGCTGTGAAAAGAGCATTTTCTATATGTCATGATATGAAGAAGGGTGGGGGCACTGAAATGACTCACTAGACTTTCAGAATAACGCTGGGAGGTAAGCATTTGTTTTCCATGTGGAATACTTGGAGCTCTGATAACTGCTAAAGGGATTTACTGATAACTCAGAGCTAATGTTTGGACCCATGTTTCCCTTACATTGCAGCTTCTTCTTCAGTGTATTAAGATGCAGCCTGTGGAAAGTACTATAAAGCTACAGCTAAAATATGATAACCTAAAAAGATATTCATTGATTTTGGTTGAATGTGATCAGGGTAGGCAAATTTTCCCTTGAGTTGAACCTTCAAGTATATATGGATTTTTAAAGGTAAAAATGTAATGTATAAACTAGATTGATAAAATAATCATCTAGTTGGCTTATCAAGTCACTAAATATTTAAAGAAATTCTAAAGAAGAGAAGCTTGTCCTATGAGATGTCAGGACTTTCACGATGATAACAAGTTCCTGAATCGGAGGCCACAGCATCTCTGCTTATCCACCCTGATGGCACAGTGTCGTGGGAAAGCACATCAGTGCCAATCCTTTAGGGGGAGTTTTGGATCAGGCCCACTGGGCTGATGTGGAAGAAGGCAAAACGAAATGAACTCGTTTGGGTACAAGTTTAGGGAATACAGCATGCAAAAGTGGTTAAATCTCATTATTCAGATAATGGTAAGCGGGGCAGGGGGGATTCAAGCAAAGCAGTGATCAAGCCATGAACTGTAAACCCCACCTAACTCCTTGCTATCTTTGATCTTGTGATTTATATGGCAAAGATCACATATTCCCTAAGGGAGTGGCTGCCAACCCAGGAGCACAGCTGGATTCGCTAGGAAGGTTTCATATCCGAGCTCCTTTTCTGGCCTAGAGAAATGCCAGAGTCTTGGGGTAGGCTGTAGTTCTGTATTCAAGGCCAGTTTCTTCTCTGTCCAACACCAATGTTGTATATTCAGTTGGGAGACACATGATATATATAGTTAGGCACTAAGCCACAAGGCTACTGCCTTTGTCTCTTGGGGCTGCTGTACCCCATTTCTAAGGATTGGTGCCTTCTAAATAACAGGTGTTTCTTTCTCTCATTTCTGGAATCTAGTAGGTCATAGATCAAAGTGTTAGCAGGTCTGGTTGTCTGGTAAGGAGCTGCGTCCTGGTTGGGCTTCTCACTGTAACCTCGCATGATAAGAAAGGCAAGGAAACCTTGGATTTTTATTTTTATTTTAAATATTTTTATTTGTTTGGAGAGAGAAAGGGGGTGGGGAGAAAGGGCATGCCAGGGCCTCTAGCCATTGCAAACAAACTCCAGATACATGTGCCCCCCGTGCACCTGGTTTTTCGTGGATGATCTTCCTTTAAAATAAGGTTATTAATCAGACACATGATGGTTCATCTTTATGACCAAGGTACTTATACAGACCCCCACTTCTGAACCATAACACTGAGAATTAGGAAAGCTTTCAACAAGAATTTTCTGTAATGAGAGACACAAACATTCAGTATTACAATCATCACCCTCATTTCTCGTCAATTGCAAATTCAGGGATGTTCATAGCTGCATTTGGTTTTGCTGGACACAGAACTCACCGGAGGCTGGTTTGTTGTTCACAGTTGTGATTGACTTCGGTGCATGGAAATGCATCTAAATGTGATGGGAAACATGACGTGAGGTGAGTCCAAGAGAGTGAGTTCCAAACGTGGACCGAATTTGTCCTCTCCCACTGGAACTCTGGGGAAAGGAGCATTCCGCTGTGGGCAGGGGAGGTAAGACAAAGCTCATGCCTTCTCTTGCAGTGCTTTTTCTTGGCCCTGGGTGTAAAACAGTCAAAAGAAATTCGGAGTAGAGTACATCAAGCCTTGCTTTATGATGAAAGACTCCAGAAAGGCACTGTCAGTGAAACAGAGGAGGTATTGATCTCCGAGAATGCAGAGCTTGGGAATGCGACCCTATAAAGTTCATATGAACCCAGAGGATCACATTCAAGCCACACACATGTATAACTGTGATTCTAAACAGTAAGCTACAGATTTCAAGAACCCAATTACAAGACTGACCACCACTCAGATCCCAGACAAACTGGAGTCTCAAAACACACTATCAAAAGGTACTCAAAATTCCACAGCGGTCAGGCTGGAGAGATGGCTCAGCAGTTCAGGCTTTGCCTGCAACGCCAGAGGGCCTGGGTTCGATTCCCTAGGACCCACGTAAGCCAGATGCACAAGGTGGCGCATACATCTGGAGTTCATCTGCAGTGGCTGGAGGCCCTGGCACGCCCATTCTCTCTCTGTCTTTCTGTGTGTGTGTGGGTGTCTGCCTCTTTCCCACTCTTGCTCTCTCCAATAAATAAATAAATAAATTTTTTTTAAAAAGAGGGAGAAAATAGACAAAGTCTTGGAAAACCTGACTAGAGGAATTTTAAAATTCTACAGCATAAAGATGCTATGGTGTCTATGGAGAAAGGAACACATGGAATCAAGTAGGTGAACTAACCAGAAGCTCTTGAATATGGTGAATTTGTTTTGACCAAGGTCTATAGGACATCAGTAATCGTAGTTTCTTTTTAAAATATTTTTTTATTTATTTATCTGAGAGAGCAAGATAAAGGTCATCTAAGATCTAGAAACATATCCATTTCTTATACACTATTATTGAAATATAAGCTTTTAATGTATATCTTTATGAGGTACTAAATTTTGTTGGTATTTGTTATAATGTTGCATTTTTCATCTCTAATTTTGTGAATTGGTGTCTTGTCACTTTCTTTTGGCTAATTTGGCTAAGTGTTTGTCAATCATGTGCATCTTTTCAAAGAACCAACTCATTGTTTCACTGATCTTTTGTATTTTTAAAAAATTTTCTGTCCTGATCTTAATTATTTCTTCTCATCTGCTGTTTTGGGGGCTGGCATGTCATTGTTTTTCCATGGCCTTCATGTGCCATTATTAAGTTATTTACTTGAGAGCTTTCGGATTTTTAAAATGCAGTCACTTAGTGCTATGAACATTCCTCTTAAGAGTGACTTCATTGGATCCCACAGGTCTTGGTGTGTTGTATTTCACTTGCATTAAAATCTGGGGATTTAAAGAATTCCTTCTTGATTTCTTCAATGACTCATTGAGTTTTTGTGTTTCTCTGTACTTTCTGTTGCTCTTGATGTCTACTTTTATTCCACTGTGGTCAGATAGAGTATAAATTGAAGGATCATTGGTGAAAATCTCATGACCAGTGGGTATATGAGTGGCAGGACAGAGTTTCCATATCTTCCCCAAATTAGGTAAGGTAGGCAAATGGCTCTAGGAAAACAGCCTTTGCCTGTCAGCCTAATACTAGCATGCCACCTTAGAAGATACGTAAACTCCAGGCCGCTGGCCAAATTCTGCAAGCTATTTACTGGTTTTTGTGTGGCTCATGGGCTTGATTTATCTTTTTAAATATTTAAATAGTGGACAAACAAAATCACAACACAAGTATTTCATAATACATGACAAGACCATGACATTTAAAGTCAGTGTCTATAAATGACGTTCTCCAGGAACACTGTAGCTCTTACTCCTGCAGTTGTGAGCCATGCTGCATTGGAGCTATTGTGGTATAGTTGTGCCAGACTAAGTGACCCATAAAACCCAAGATACTAGATTTTTTTGTGTGTGTGTGAAAAACTTCAACATTTTGGATATAATCATCCTTAAATAACCTGCTTATTTTTGTTTAATGGCGGAACCTTATGTAGTTTAGCATTCACCTGTTTTGGCTCCATGAGTAGCTTTGCAAAAATGTTTTTTTTTTTTAATAATTTTTCTTATGTAAAGAAGGTTACTTTATGTTATTTACAACATTTCAGCTATTGTACCAGTTATTGTACTCCTTTTCCCACCATGCTACACCCGCCCCCACCAGCTTGCCCAGTCCTAGGTCTTAGATCTGAACATTGATTGAGGAAATAAAGTTACAAAGTGCCTTCTCAGTGACACCAAAATATAGGGAAACCATTATCGTTTTTATCATCTGTGAGCTATTGTCAGAATCTGTTTAGTAGGGGTTAATTACAGCAGTTCAATTCTGCTTGATGGGTTGTGAATCCAGAAGTTATCAGAGGTAAACAGTGAAGCATCTGATTTACTTGTTCATAAGCATATCATAAAATCCTCCGTTAAATCACGTTTTATGGCTATGGTCTCCAAGCTTTTAAATACAGCCTTTTGGTTACTTCATTGTTGTCAAGGCTGACTTCCTTTGCTCTATGTGGCAGTGAGTAATTTATAACATCTGTTAAGTGAATAGTATTTACTAAGTGCTATCAAACAAGATAAAGACATATTTCACTGTGTCTTTATAGGCAGTGGGGATAGCCAGAGAAAATACATTCACAACTTATGATTTCACTACATGACATTATAGTTCCATGAACTGCAAATCTGAAACAATTTTATTACTGACCTAACTGTATTCCTTGGTTGGAGTGTTTTCTAAGGCCATTTTGGATGTCTTCTTTGACAGGAAAAAAAAAAAAAAAAAAGATGTCTCAAAATATCGTTTTCTTTATGTGCAGCTTAAGTGATTATATTCTGTGTGGGGGGCAATTTATTTGCCAATCATATGTGTTACATTAAATCATGTTGTGATTTGTGTTCACAATAAAAAGGCTAAAAAAATAACTTGAATAATAACATGTTCATTCACAGTGGCTCATAATTAAATGTGATAATGGAAAGAAAATAGATTGTTAAATTATAAAAATATCAATTATAATTTATAGTTGCTCAAACATGTTTACATGCATTATGTACGCTGATTAAATTATCACAATATGAAATAAACAAGTCTGGCATCATCATCTTTTTCTTTTTTAAAAAAATACATTTTATTTATTTATTTGAGAGAGAGAAAGAGGCAGAGAGAGAGAGAGAGAGAGAAAACGAGTGTGCCAGGGCCTCCAGCCACTGCAAACTAGCTCCAGACATGTGTGTGCATTGTGCATCTAGCTTACATGGGTCCTGGAGAATTGAACTGGGATCCTTTGGCTTTGCAGGCAAATGCCTTAACCTCTAAGCCATCTCTCCAGCCCTCATCTTTTTTCTATAAAGGACAGATATGAAACTCATTCAAGAAAGGAGACTAGTACAATGACAAATGAGTGGTACTAAAACAGAGCTTTTCTAATTCCCAAACCAGAGAGTCTTCTGCTACTTGCTTCCCTGTCCCTTACTAAGAAAAAGACTCCTTTGTTCCTATGGCAATGTTTTCTCTGATGCAAGGTTGTAAAGTCCAAAAGTCGGCAGTGAAGTTATTTTGACTGTGTCGCTGTTCCTTTTCTCTTGGTCCTTCTATACCTCTTGATCTCAGTTGCCAAATGGAATGGCTGTATATGTAATGTTTTGTCTGAAAGTATTAAAATGGGAAAGATATTAAATGAAAATGTGTTTGATGGGGATCAAAAGCATGCATCCCTATTGTGAAGTTACAAGAGTTTAGAGGGCTTTGTTCAAGCTGTGTGGATGTGGACGCCACTACAGTTTTAAATTCAGAGACAGATAGGTTCGCACAACTGACTCTTGTAATTAAGCTTATAGAACATATGGAGGTGGCAAATTCCAATTTTTCTCTTAAAAGTTTAAATTCAGAATGGATTGCCATCTCAACTATGGGTATGGGTATGGGTATGTGTATGTGAAACCAACTGCTCTCTATTTACAGGAGGGCTAGTTTCTAATCCCAGTTGTGTTGCTCAGCACCATGGGTGTTAATGTCTGTGGATGAAATAAGTATATTGGCAAGAACGGTTATACTTGTATTTCTTCAAAACCAGGCACACTGAATTCTTTTTCTGCTGGCTTCTGTACTTGTCTCTCAATCGTTTTTGATCCACCTTTCTTTGCTGCCGCCATATTCTTGTTGCACTGAGCCCTACAAAGGGCTTTGCTGAAGGGAGAACGTCATTTTCTAAGAATTGGCCCCCTTTTGTCTCACCATGCCACATGTATGTAGCTTATAAACAGCCTTCTTCACATTATTCTTTCATTAGGTTTATGTATAGGGCATGACATATGTGCTAGATATTGTTCTAGGTTTAGGGAGTATCAAACAAAATAGAAAACACAAATCTACCCAGGTGATTCTTACATTCTAGTGGGATATATATTTGGCAGGGGACTTGAGGAAGAAAGACACAAAATTATCAAGGAGCATTGGGGACATGGCTCAGTGGTTAAACACACTTGCTGCAAAGGCCTCTGGCCTGGGTTTGATGCCAGAGTGCCTGCATGAAGCAAGACATACAAAGTGGCACATGCGTCTGGAATTTATCTGCAGGAGTAGGAGGTCCTGGCACACCCATACTTTTCCTCTCTCTCAAATAAGTAAGTACAAATATTTCTGAAAACCATCAAGGAAATTACTTAGTATATAAACAAAGGAAGGGAAGGTCATGCAAACACGAGGGGCATAGGCGTTCCAGACAGAGATAATGAGAGCTAAGGTTGGAGTATAATGGGTGCATCTTTTGTTGTTGATTCTGTGGGTGTTTTCATTTTGTTTTGTTTCAAGGCAGGGGCTCATTCTAGCCCTGGTTGACCTGAAGCTCATTCTGTAGCCCCAGGCTGGCCTCAAACTCACAGTAATCCTTCTACCTCTGACTCTCCAGTGCTTGGATTAAAGGAGTGTGTCACCATGCCAGACTATAGCAGGCATACCTGAATATCAGAAAGAGGGCCTGTATGGTTGGAGTGACAGGAGGGGAGGGAAAGTACTCAGTCATGAGATAAGGAGGCAAGGTATGGACTGGGGGACGACAATGACTTACAGGCCACTGTGCGTCCTCTACTTTAATTCTTAGTGAGAAGAAGGCAATTAGATGATTTCTACCAGAAAAGATCATGATCTGATTTATATTTCTTTAGCCTTGGCTAGGCCACTGAGGAGTCCACCAAACCATTCATTTCTTTTCTTTATTCTTTCTTTCTTTTTTAAATATTTATTTATTTGCAAACAGAAAGATAGAGAGTGAGAGAATCAGAGAGAGAATGGGCACAACAGGGCCTCTAGCCCCTGCAAACAAACTCCAGATGCATGCTCCACTTTGTGCATCAACTTTATGTGGGTGCTGGGGAATCGAACCCAGGCCGTCAGGTATTGCAAGCAAGTGCCTTAGCTGCTGAGCCATTTCTCCATCCCCATTCATCTTCTTCTTCTTCTTCTTCTTCTTCTTCTTTTTTTTCTTTTCTTCTTCTTCTTCTTCTTCTTCTTCTTCTTTTTTTTTTTTTTTGGTTTTTCGAAGTAGGGTCTCACTCTAGCCCAGGCTGACCTGGAATTCACTTTGTATTCTCAGGGTGGCCTTGAACTCATGGCGATCCTCCTACCTCTGCATCCGGAGTGCTGGGATTAAAGGGGCACTACGCCCGGCTCCATTCTTCATTTCTTTTATAGATTTCGCCCTCCGGCTTCTAGCACTTATTTATGATCCCTTGCATTTCCCTCGCTCTGCCAACAATACCCATCTGCTCCTTCATGTTGTGCCCCTTTTCCATTAGGGCTCTTAGCAAATTCCTCAAAGTGACTGATGATTCTCACATTTCTGACCTACCTGAGTCTGATCTTAATTCCCTCTCAGCCTCCCTTCTAGGGCTGGGTAGCATTTGTTTGCTGGAGTGGTGTCAATGCTAAAAATCAACTTTAGTGTTCTGATTCCTGTCTCCCCTGTGCTTGTTGGATGTCCCTAGGGACTCATTATGTGGAGGCTTGGCCTTTCTGTGCTTTTCATTGCAATTCTCTGTACTGACACAGAAGCCCCACTGATGGGGTGGTGGTAAGGAGTGAGAGGGGGAATGGTTCCACGGTTCTCTGATTCTTGAGTGTTCTAGCCATGCTTTATTGGCGATTTCCAGGCCCCAGGCAGTGACTCCCCAAGCCCCAGGCAGACCTTACCAGGACGAGAGTATGCTGGCCCATTTCAGTGCCTGAAGCACCTGGAGAGAGAGATCACAGACATTGTCAGAAGCAACCTGTACTGACCGCCCTGGGTTTTTACCTCTCAAACTAGTGATGCAAGATTATGGGGTTTGGGAGGGGGTCCCCCAAATTTATGAACTGCAATTTTGGGTCCTATCCTTTTTAAAAAAATTCTTTTGGTTACTTTTTTTTTTAAAAAAAGTTTTTATTTTTATTTATTTACTTATTAGAGATGGAGAAAAGGAGAGAGAGAGAGAGTAAGAGAGAGAGATAGAGAGAGAATGGGCACACCAGGGCCTCCAGCCACTGCAAACGAATTCCAGATGCATGTGCCACCATGTGCATGTGGCTTACGTGAGTCCTGGGGAATCAAGTCTTGAACCAGGGTCCTTAGTTTTCACAGGCAAGCGCTTAACTGCTAAGCCATCTCTCCAGCCCCCTCTCCTAATTTTAACAAAGAACTGACTGAAATGGAATTAAGAAGGATGAATTATGAATTATTGAGCTGATTTAGGGAGAAATCACGCAAATTGTGTGGTTTATTTAAAAGGATCTAGGAAGAAGGACAGAGCTGAGTTACAAACACGTGGAAGATAGGAAATATGCACTCATGTGGAAGACAGCACAGTACATGTGGCTCATGTAAGAGAAATGGACGGATCTTGAAGGAAAGAGGCTGGAGCAGAGCAATAAGCACATGGGAGATCAGACCTTTGTGGAGAGATTAAAGAGGAACTTGCACTCATGTGAAAGGCACAGCATCCATCTTGAGCTTCCCCAAGGAAGAAAGTGAAAAGTAAGTGGTGATGGTTTCAGAATACAAGAGACAGAATGCCAGGCAGGGAGAAATGGGTAGTAAAGAGAGTTCTACCCATGGTCGCCCTGAATTTAGAGAAATTTCACAGGTAGTAGGTCTAGAATTTAGAGGAGTTACTCTTGTGGTAGGTCCAGAGTGTGAGGGAAATGTATCAGAAATTAAAGGAAAAATCATACATGTAATTAACGTGAGAAGTTACCCCAAAGTACAAAGCGGAAGCAAGCAGAAAATTACTCAGGCCAAGAGACAGTGCTCTGCTCCCCCTGCCCACACCTGGCTGGGGAGGGGAGGGAAAGTCAGACTCGTGTATCCAAGCAGAGATCACAGGGCAGGTTGAGGAGAGCCAGAGAGAGGGCTTGAAATAGCATGGACATGCCTTTATTGTCAACTGAAAATGGATTATTGGGCTGGAGAGATGGCTTAGTGGTTAAGGCACTTTCCTGTGAAACCTAAGGACCCAGGTTCGATTCCCCAGTACCCACATAAACCAGATACACAAGGTGGCACATGTGTCTGGAGTTCATTTGCAGTGGCTGGAGGCCATGGAGTGCCTGTTCTCTCTCTCCTTCTCTGTGTTAAATAAATAAAACAAACCAAAATAAAGTAAATGGATTTTTATGTCAGATTCAGGTATTTACAGGGAAGACCCAGTTGAGTTGTAGATTTATCAGGCATGTCCTGAGGGCCAGCCCATCTAGGTAGAGTGCTAGTCTGTGGGCAGCAGTGCTGCAGCTGTTATGGGTGAGTCTCAAACAGACATGAGTTCCACTCCTGCCAAGGCCACAGTGGCATCTGTTGGTTTGCTCTTTGGGTTTCTCTCCCTGACTGAAGCTGCCTAAAAGGAGCTGGCTTTCTCCTGGGTCTCCTACACTAGTCCTCACCCACCCTCCAGTAACAGGTCCACAGGGTGCCGTGTCCCTGCCATACTGACTTCTGCTGTGGGTGGCTGCTTCCAGTAAACTGTGAAGCTCTGTCTCTGGTTTGGGCCTTCAGCTGTTGCAAACAAACTCCAGATGTGTGCATCCCTTCGAATCTCCAGGTCCCACATAAGCCACACGCACAGTGACACAAGCATGCCATGTCGCACATGTCTGCCTTCTTTTTAACACCTTGCACCCAGTCCATCAGGAAATCCAGACAGTCCATTTTTGAAACGTTTCCAGAATTTAACCACTCCTCACCAGCTCTTCCACAGAACGCCTCTCTATGCTCGTTCTCCTCCACGTATTCTTACCATGGCCTCTGTATCTCCTCTTACTCTCCTCCTCTGCACATGACAGCTTAGCACCATTCTTCTAAGCCACAGGCCTGTATTCTGCATCCTGTACCTCACTGTACCTGAAAGGTTCCCTGTAGCGTGGCTCTGCACTGCTGTCCATCTTCCCTTCTTCCTCTCTCCCTTCACTTTCTTCTCCCGTCAGCCCTGCTGGCTGTCTTCCCATTTCCTGGACATGCCATGTACATCTTTACCTCTGAGATATCCACGTGGCCGTCTTTTTCTTTGGAATGTTTATCCATGACTCGTCCTCTCGCTTTCTTCATTTTTTTTTTTTTTACACTTTTGATCTCTCTCCGGATTCGCTTTATTTTTCTTCTTAGACTTAGCGGTGCTTCATATGTGTCTGTCACCTCTTCGTAGAGTGTAAAAAGCCATCTGTTTAGTACTGTACCCGTGATACAGCAGTGTCTCTGCAGATATTTGCTGTGTGATGAAATAAGTGGATGAATTCACATGCTGTTTCTCTGAGGTCTTGATACCGTGGCCACTAGTGTTATTTGATCTTGATAGTTGGTTAAACAGTCTAAAATCCCTCCAAAGCAGAACCTCTGTAAGATGATACATGGGTCACTTACTTAGAATTGCACTTGGGAGTGGAAGTTATGAATGAGGAGGGACCTAAGCAATGAAAATGGGAAAGCTAATTTGTATGATTAACCGTTTCTCTTTGCAACAGAGAGGCAATTCCACAGGATCCCCTGAGTGGAATCCTTTCCCCCTGTTGCTCAAGGGCAGATGCTGCAGGGGTGAGTTCCTTTGTTAACATGCAAGTGACAAATGAATAACTACTAGAATTTGACGTGATGACATCACAGGAGCTGTGATTTAGGAAGCCAGGTTTATATACCATATGCCAAGGTAAGATGGTGCCAAAGCTCTCATGTGCAATGCTGGTAGAAGCTGGATCGCAGCTGCCTCAAGGCCAAAAGGACCTGAAGTCTCTGGTTAGACTCAAGCATCCTGGGTAGTGTGTCCCTTTCAGGTTGGTGGCCAGCCATAATGCCTGTGACTTTAATCAAATGAAACAGCTACAGTCACTTTCCTTTCACTCCCATTCCTGGAATTCGCTATGTAGTCTCAGGGCAGTCTCGAACTCTCGGTGATCCTCCTACCTCTGCCTCCCGAGTGCCAGGATTAAAGGCGTGCGCCACCACGCCCAGCAATCATGTGTCTTTTGGACCCATCATTTTATTGCTGAGGTCTTAGCTACTAATGTTTCCCAGGCACCATTGTCACCAGACATGGGACCTTCCACAGCAGCATTTTTGCTCTTTTCACTCCAGCTGACAGTTGTTTGAATTTTTTAGCAGCATTCTGCTTGTAGGTATCTTTTTTTTTTTTTTTAACATCATCCTACTTCTGTTGCCTTGTAAATAACTACAGTCTTCAGTCAGTGGCACAACCAGCAGCATGTATTCCTTACGCATCGTTTGGTCAGTTGGGGCAGCACTGTTTAATGCGTGCTTTAATGGACTCTAGAACAAGAAGACAGCAGTGAAGTAGGCAATGGGTGTAGCCCATGAGACCGCATTTTAAGCTTCTGCCTGCGGCATGTTTACCAACATTCTACTGGCCAAGTGAAAAAAAAAATCACAGTATGAGAAAGTGTAGTCTATGTGCCTGAGAGGCAGAAAGTGTATCTATACACATTATACACATTTCTCCATGCAGGAAGTGTAAAGTGACACCAATCCATACCAGTAAGCAGACCAGGAAAAAGAACGAAAGGCAACTGTACACGTGTGTTCCGAGCTGGAGGAGCATAGCTCACTGCAGAGTACACGATTAGCATGGATAAGGCCCAGTCGGGTTGCCATGCCCAGCAACCCTACTCCCTGCCCTGAAAAAGAATATGTGCCTCAATTGATGAGAAGTCATGAGGGATTCCCTAAGAAGTTTCATGCAAAGCACCTAAAATGGTTAATCTTAGTTGCTAGCTTTCTTTATATATATATTTCAAATAATATTTATTTATTTTAGAGAAAGAGAAAAAGAGAGAGGATGGTCTTGCCAGGGCCTCTAGCCTCTTTAAACTCCACACTCATGTGCCATCATGTGCACCCGGCTTATGTGGGTTCTGGGAGTGGAACCTGAGTTCTTAGGCTTTGCAGGCAAACGCCTTCACTGCAGCCCCTTGGCTGTTCACTTGATTGGAGTTAGAGAGACTGAAAGATTAGTACAGCACACCTGTGCCTGTGTCCATGTCGTTGTTTCCAGAGACAGATTCTGAGGCTGTGATCTAATCAATGAGTTAATCTTTTGATGCGTTTATGATTTGATGGCATTATTGGGAGGTGGGAAAGACTGGTAAAGAAGTGAAGAACAGTTTCCACCACATGTTCCTGCCACCATGATGTGCAGCCCAAACAACCACCAACAAAGGCAAGAACGAATGCACAGCAAAATGAAACAAGGGAGGAGGAGGACACATCGAGACGCGGGCTTCCCACCAAAGGGCGGAGACTTCAGTCACTACTGCGTGAGACAACTAGGACGCTGGACAAAGTCCGTCAGAGAATCATTTACAAGCTATGGAGCCTCAAGTAATGAAGGATGGCATGATGGTGTCACTGCCCGTCAATATGGCAGGGAAACACCTGTGAGGCATTCTGTAGATTAAGTTAACTAAGGTAGGAAGACCCACCTCAACTGTGAGTGGCAACATTGCACAGGCTGGCATCCTGGACTATCTACAAAGGAGAGCTGGCTGAGCAGCAGCGTTGATCTCTCTGCTTCCTCACTATGGACCGAATGTGATCAGCTACCTCACACTCACACTACTGTTTCCATGCCTTTCCTCCCACCATGGACTCTACCCTCCAGAGCTAGAAGCCTGCCCTGAATTGGACTTTTGTCAGGAATTCTGTCCCAGCAAGGAGAAGTTGACTACAGATGGCAGTCATTAAAGGGAAACCAATGGGGGGAAAAAAAGGCTTATACATTTCCCAGGTCACTGGCTAGAGAGAGCTTATAGGACACAGCCCAGGGAAAGAAACCCATGAATATGGGTTCTGTCTGATTTGAGGAGGTGAGCAGTTGGGGTTCGGGGCTGAGTACACAGGGGAATAGCACAATATAGGCCTGGTCAGGACCGCTGAGAAAACAGGAAGTGGCTTCTGTAAAAATGGCAGGCTTGATGTGACAACAGTTACAGTCCCATGCTGCATACTATGAGATGATCCAGAGACAGACTGTCATTGGTCACCAAAAAGGCACCCCATGGATTAGCCAAGCCCCTCAAAACCTGGCTTTCCTGAATAAACGTTTGTGGATTCGCTTGCTTTCACCCAACTCCCGGAGTCTGTGTCGTGACTCCGCTGCTCACCCCAAGGACCCTCCCCTCCTGAGCTGGCCTTTAAGAAGATAGGGTTGGGGCTGGAGAAATGGCCCACGTAAGGTTAAGGTGTTTGCCTGGCTGTATGTGGAGGATCCTGGTTGGATTCTCCAGGACCCACGTAAGCCAGATGCACAAGGGAGTGCATGTATGTGGAGTTCACTTGCAGTGGCTGGAGGCCCTGGCATGCCCATTCTCTCTCTGTCTGCCTCTCTTCTATCTCTCTCTCTCTGCTTGCAAATAAATAAATTAATAATTAAAAAAAAAAAGACAGGGTTACAGAAAGCTCCTGAGAGTCCAAGCTGCAGATTCAGCTGAGGAAGATCAGCTTATCTGAACAATCAGATGGAAGACTCCCAGGGAGTCACCAAGCTTATAGTTCCTGATGCCACCAGCCAGAGTAGAAATATTTACTAATTCATGGGGCTTCAGGGTTGAACACTTGGAAGACTTTGGTCTCAGTAGCAGGATACTTCAGTTTCCACACCAATCTTCTTGGTCCTGCCCAATAGAAGTTTAAAATCTTTCTATCTGTCTATCTATCTATCTATCTATCTATCTATCTATCTATCTATCTATGTATCATCTATCTATCTATCTAGATTGTGTATGTGTGTGTGTGTTAAAATGATCAAATTGTTACCAAGTATCTTAGCTGGATCCCAGACCAAATTAAGGATAATTATGAGAATACAAGTATTTCCTAACACCTGAATATGTGAAATTATGAAAGTTGCAACGCTGGCAAAGGAGTCTGAAAATACAGAGTGCAGAGAAGAGAAAAATCCATCTGTCAGGTTTGGTGTTGCAGGAAAGGGCTGAAGCACCTTCTTGGGTCCAAAGTCCTATTGAACGTCAAGAGAGATCACAGAGGTTCAACGCCAAGTGGGAGGCAGTAGCCCAATGCCAGGAAAGACCAGCGGGACCCGAAGCAAAAGAGACAGAAGCCTGGGACGCCTGAGTACTGGGAGGTAGGAGGTTTTAAGGGCTTTTAGGAAGAGGACAGAGGAGAACTATATTGCCTGGGAGGTGGCATTGAGCAAGGTGACTCAAGACTATGGAATGCAGGAAGGGTGCATTCCTTTACTGGGTCTGTTTTTTTTTTTTTTTTTTTTTTTTTTGAGGGAGGGTCTCACTCTAGCTCAGGCTGACCTGGAACTCACTATGTAGTCTCAGGGTGGCCTCGAACTCATGGTGATCCTCCTACCTCTGCCTCCCTAGTGCTGGGATTACAGGCGTGCGCCAGCACGTCCAGCTCTGGGTCTGTGTTTTTAAGGCTACTTACTTACTAAGGCTCTCTGGAGTACGTGCAGAAACTCCTCAGGGAAGTAAAGTCTGCATTGCCACATCCCTACCTGGGGCCCTAGGAAAAGCCTAGAAGGAGGGCTCATTCCTCAGCCAGGCCTTGAGGAAATAATGCTTAGTCAATTTCCTTAAAAGTTCATGGGGACTACCTGGTCCTGGACACAATTGTTGGGAGAGAATTGGACAGGAGAGGCATCTTTCTAGAAAGTTAACACCATCAAAATGGACTCAGGTACGACAGATGATAGACTCTCTAGACAGAGGCATTAAAGCAGTTATCATAACTATGTTCCTTGGGTTTAAAAGGAACAACAGTTATTATAACTGTTATTGTATTAAAAGGAATAGCAGTTATTGTAACTACGTTCCTTGGGTTTCCACTGTAAAAGACCCCAAAATTAACTAGTAGAAGTGCAAGCACAATGTCAGAAACTGAAAGTATACTACATGACACTAAAGGAAGATAAATACAGCTGAAGAAAAGATTGCTGAACTGGAATGAATAGCAAGAAAACCTACAGAATGCAAAATAGAGAAAAGAGAATTTTCAAAATGATAAAACCTCTGTCGGTTATAAAAGAACTTGAAGCAACTGATCTGTGGTGTGTGCAGCCTCTGGAGGCCCGTCTTCTGCCATGTTGGGGGTCGCCCCGCCTGACTGATGTGGGCTAGCTTCTCTCGGTTAGCATCGTCCACGACCCAGAAGCTTCTCCCAAGCCCTTGAGGAGTTTTATAGTGGATTGCCAGTGAGCTATCTTCCCAGAAGCAGCTTTCCTTGAAGACCTGGAGGGGACAGATTTCTATCAAACTCGTTTGGTGTGGTAGCACTGTGCCATCTCTGTCATTGGTGAGCCACACCGGGGCCCCCTCAGTTTTGTACCTCAGCTCCTAAGTAACTGTGAAGCTAACTGGAATCCTTTATTTAGTCCTGGGTAAGCAGGCATTAGTGGGCTTGGAGCACGTCTAGGATAGACTTCACCTCAGGTTTCTCTCCTAACATTGGAAATGAAACATGACAGTAGCCTCGCCATAGGTTTTCCAAAGAGAGAGAGAGAGAGAGAGAGAGAGAAATAAAGACGTTTGTAGTTGTTTTGTTGTTTTGAAGCAAGGCCTTTAACTGAGACACATTTAAGAGAGAGAAATTTCCAACAGTAAAGCTCTGGCACGAGGGCATACGTCGAGGGCATGTGTGTGAGGATATATGGAGGATAGATGCCAACACGTCAGTCTTTTGGGGTGAAGCCTTTTGCAGCACTTCTAGTCTCCCTCTCTCTGGCCTGATACTTCCCAGCTCCTCTTCTGTACTCATGAAAGAAAACTGTTTCTGGGGTTGGAGAGATGGCTTAGCAGCTAAGGCGTTTGCCTGCGAAGCCAAACGACCTAGGTTCAGTTCCCCAGGACCCCTGTAAGCCACATGCACAAGGTGGCGCATGCATCTGGAGTTGGTTGCACTGGCTGGAAGCCCTGGTGTGCCCATTCTTTCCCTGTCTGCCTCTCTTTTCTCTTTCTCTCTCTCTCTCTCTGTTTGCAAATAAATAAATCAATAAAAATATCTTTAAAAAAGAAAAGAAAACTGTTTCTAAACAGGCTGTGGCAGATGAAAGATGTGGGTAACCCTTGACGGTTCGTGACAGAGACAACCGCCCTACTATTCCCTGGTTTTGAAAACCCTCTGTGCACACAGCTCTGTCGCTGTCACAAGTAAAAGGGTAAAGAGTGGAAAGTGGGCAACACAGAGTTTTATGGAGATGAAGTCCGTGAGTAGAAGGGATGCACGAATCATAGGTGGGTGTCACACAAGTCCTAAAGCTAATTTATGTTTTTCCCTTTCTTCTTTCCTCCAGTCCTCTTTCTCTTCCTCTGTGTTATTTCCATTCCTTTCCTTTTCTTTATTTCATCCTTTAACATAAATCCATGATATATTTTTTTAATGTAAACACTGAGAAATTATTGACAAACTGAGGAAAGAAGTGGTGAAAGTTGGCTGTCTCTGTGTACGGAATTAATTCCATGTAAATGATTCAGATGTGAGGGTGATTTGGTTGCATCATCTGTCACCCCATTGACCGCCAGGGTTGGTTCGGCTGAGCTGGCTGGCTAGGCGGCTGTCCTCTTCCTCCTTCACCACTCCATGTGCATCCTTCCCAAAGCTACTGCCCACTCGGTTGAAGAGTCTGACCTTCCGAGAATAGAGGACCGACCGCTCTTTGGTCAGGGGTATAGGAATAGTTGTGCTCCCCTGCTGGAACCTCCAAACAAGCTCTCATATAAAATAATATTTTATCCCTGATTAGAGTCTACTCAGCAAGGAAATTCAGAAGTACAAATACTATTGAGATGATAAAGGTAAGCACCTCTATAATATGGAAGATGTTATCTCAGTATAAATGGCAACTAATTATTTTAACTGATAGTGATTAGGAGAAGGAAATGTTCTTTTGCAGGTAGGTACTTAGGGGCACAGGACAAGACCCCAAAGATGTTGATCTGCCCTATAAGATTGAAGTGGGGACTGCAGAAGATGCAGTCAGAATCTGTCACATCCACTCAGATGGTCGTACAACAATCTAGCTCCATCTACCTGGGTCCCCTTTGATTGTCCTTCAAGTCAACAAGAGTAGACACCCTCAAACCCCTTTATATGCCATTTGAGCCCGAAGAAGCTAGATTGAATCACTGACCACCTCCTACATGATTTTAGGGTCTGAACTCTTGAAGGGGGGGAATGTTGTAGGTGGGCAGACTTATGAGTTACATGTCAATGAAGGAAGGAGCCCACCTCTGGTTTCCTTGGTAACATTAGAAAGGGAAGATACACTTCCTCCAGGCTAGAGGAACACAGTCCTCTGGCACTGGGGACCTGTCAATCACTTACCTGGTCAAGAGACCGCCCTCATCTATAGACATGCTAAAGAGGTGGGATGAATATATATATATATGTATATATGTGAATAGTTACTGAGATAATGCACTCTACCCCAAGAAGCCCTCCCTCTGTGCATTTACTTTCAGACCCTCACTGTTGAGCCTGCCTACTTTTCTGAGTTCTAACTCAGAAAACCTAACTTTTCCTCCCCCTTTCTTTCTCTTCTTTGGATGCCAGCAGAGTTCCTAAGGATATGCTCTGGGGCTTTTCTACCAGTGGCAAGGCTTCGGTCTGGCAGTCCTCTCTTTTGGGGAGCCCACTCCTCTCTTGGGAGTCTTTTTCTGTATCTTCCTTAATCAAGTCTACTGTTGTCCTCCTCACTTCCTTGTTCGCATTCCTTGACTTTTCTCTGGTGTGTGATCCAAACTCACGTGTCTTGGCCACTCACGTTTAGCTCATCTTTGCTAAAAGAGGCCTCATTTGTTCTCAAATGCTGCAACATAACAAGTGTTCATGGTTCTGACTTAGAGATTTTTGCTTTTCTCACTTGGCTTGAAACAACATTCTAACCATAACCAAAAACGTTTCAAACTGGGTTTTTCTTCCTTGGATTCAGAAGATACAGTAATTAACTCCAGTTTAAAAAAAAAAAAAAAAAAACTTTAAAAGAAGAATATTGAATATGGCTTTATATGGCTTTATCCAAGTCTTGGAGATTAGAACTTGATATTAACTTTAAATTCCATAACAGATCAACATTTAGTACCTATGTAGCACTACTTCACCCAGAGCTTCATAATCATTAAGTTACATACTTTGGTCGCTTTTCAAATTCCATTCATTATCAAATTCCTAGAATCTTTAGTAATTGATATTTCATATCTAATAATAATTCATTGATATTCTATGGAAAGGAAAACTTTTAGCCTCTTTAGCTCTCTCCCAATAAAACACACACACACACACACACACAATTTGTACTTTCTTCTTTCATTGTTAATTCCAGCACACAGGAGGCACAGTTGCGTCGACATAGTAAGTTCAAGGCTACATAAGGAGATGTTGTCTCTAATAAAGAAATACATATACAAATCAATAAATAGATGGTTGATAGGTAGGTAGATAGATAAAAGGAGTGGTATTTTTATGTCCATGCTACAGCTGTGCTTAGGATCATAATAAGAATTTAGCAACATGCTGACTCACCAGAGAGATTAAACAGTAGACACCCGCTCAGAAGGACTGTGTGTGTGCTGGTAAAATTAAATAAGACACGGATGCTCAGAATTCCCAGTGCTCTGGCCATAGGGACTTGCACTTCATTCAGCATTAAGGGAAGAGAGGGTTGGGATTGTTTTAGACCCTGAGCAGTTTCATGAAGATGAAAAGCACCGTCATTCACATCATTCATGAAAAAACACGAAAGGTCATCTACCTCCCTGAAGGCTCATCTGGTGCACTTTTAATGAGTGATTGGGACTGCAAAGGGTTGGACGCAGAAGGGCTGTGCCCTGTGAAGGCTTACGTGTCAGTTGCTTCTCTGACACTTATCCAAACATTTTCCCAGACTATTCCCACTGTGAATTTTGCCACAGATGGCCTTCAGAGCATCTAATTTTCATTTTTCTCAGTGTTTTAGAAATTTTCTCTCTCTCCTTTGTATGCTAAAACTTTTGTTTTCCTATATTTGCCTGATTAAATAAATGTGGCTTGATTCATGGCCAAGGTTGAAAGGGAAGATTTTGCCCATCTCCTCATCTGTATACCACGCCTTAAGCTGACATTTTAGCTGGTTTTGCTGAACTTTCTCTATGTTTTATTCTTCTCATTTTTCTTTCTGTTATATCCATTCTGTCTGACCTTGCCTGCTTCAGTTCTACTTCCTGGGTTATTTTACATTTCCAAACAACCTGGATTATCTTTCTCCTCAAGTCTATTGGTGATTTACTTGAAAAAGAAACTGAGATGAGCAAGGCCAAGCATGGCTTGTTAGGGGGAAGTATTCTGCAAGGTCAGATCAGCTTAAAGGAGGAGAACATACCAGTGTAGAGAAGCTTGCTGAGAGATGAGCTGGGTTTGGCTCAGGGGTCAGAGGTAGAAGTGGGAAGAGCTCAAGAGTGAGAATGGGGAGGGACAAGGTCAGTGAAAAACATCTCAAAGCATCAAAGCGTTATTTAGACTAAGAGAGAGGAACTGGGACTGGGATCCTCATTTAAAAATAAATGACATTTCAGAAAGAACCTGGCATATATCATACTATGAGTTTGAATGTGAGAGCCAGGACAGACTCATGGATGAAATGCAGGCCTAGAGGCCTAGCGAGCTGGCTCCTGATCATCTGGCTCCCCAAGACAGTCTCCTGGTTCAGAAATGTTGCTAATTACTGAGTTACAATGACTCACCTGCTCATAGATAAGCTCACGTTGTGTTGCCAATATCCAAGAATCCGTGAGGCAAATTGGGCCAGATCATGGAACCTCTGGTTTCTCAGATTTGGCTTCAACTCTCACATGAGTGGTAGTGCGCCAGTGCAATGACACAAACACAAACAATGCTCTAGCATTGCTATTTATCAAATTTACCATCTGGCAACAATCAAACCCACAGGCTATGAAACCAACGAAAGCAAGTCAAATTTACTAGTTTAAACACACACACACACACACACACACACACACACACACACGAGTGTATATGTATAAATGTATGTATATAATCACATATTGAGATTATATATTTCTAGAAGTCATTTAGAACTCAATATCTCTCCTTCCTTCCTTCCTTCCTTCCTTCCTTCCTTCCTTCCTTCCTTCCTTCCTTCTTCCCTCCTCCCTCCCTCCCTCCCCTCCTCCTTCCTTCCTCCTTCCTTCCTTCCTTCCTTCCTTCCTTCCTTCCTTCCTTTCTCCTTTTTGACACAGGGTCTCTTGTATCCCTGATTGACCTCTAATTTGTTATTAGTTGAGGATGACCTTGAATTCCTCTTCCTCATCCTCCTGGCTCTACCGCTCCTCAGTTTATGTGGTGCTGAGGACTGAGCCCAGGGTCTTGTGCATGACAGGCAAGCATCTCGCTGGGTTACAACCCCGTCCCTCAACTATTTTTGAGCTGTGCATATATCTGCTTTTCCTTATTATAGGAAAGATTCAATTGATGGCGCGCATAGTTTTCTTCCCTAATGTGTTACTGTAAATACGCACATGTCTATGTGGGCATTCTTGTGAGTGCACTCATTCTTGTGTGTTCTTCCCTAATGTGTTACCGTAAATACGCACATGCCTATGTGGGCATTCTTGTGAGTGCACTCATTCTTGTGTGGGTAGGCTCGGGCACCATGTGTGCAGGCCTGTGCATAGCATAGCAACGGAACAGCTGCTTTTCCGAGCAAGAAGCTCAGTGCCACCGAAGACAGATTCCTGTGACCCTCCATAGAAAAGCGTCTGAGTTGGCCTCCCTAATCTTCCAGGCTCCATAAACTGCTGTAACTATTCTTGTTGCCAGTCTGGTTTTACCTTCCAGCTCAACAACTTAGGCTTTTGGCTTTAGGTGTAACGTCAAAGCAAATGCATGGCAGAGCAGACACCGAGGACCGCTTCCCCAGAGAAGCTGTACCACGGCCTTAGTTGTGCTCAGTGCTGCTCCCCACAGCTAGACTCTAAACCTGGCTTCACTATCCTCACTAGGTATTCTTGTTCTTTGCTGTTTTACCCCTCATGCTTTCTTCCTTTCCTTCCTCCTTTTCTCCCTCCCTCCATCCCTCCCTTCAGTACTTTCTTCCTTTTTTTTCTTCCCCTTCTCAGACACACAGCTTCCCAACAAAGTCCTCACAGGGCTCTTAATTCTAAGAGGTAGTTCTCTCTCTCTCTTTCTCCCCATGCCCAACCTGGCCCAGAGGTCACCTTCCTTCTGCCTCAGCCTTCTGGGATGACACACATGTACCACAGAGGCAGAATTCTGGGTTGTGGGTGGGGTTAATTCCACAAAGATGCCAGAGGTCCCAAGTTTGTGGACCTCAACCTTTGAATCCTTATCTGAGTTGGCAAAGAATTGAAAGCATGCACTCTGAGAAGGACAAATTATGAATTATGATGATTGTTTTAGGGAGAGTTAAGATCCAGGGGAAGGCTAGCAGGAAGCCTCAAGTCAAAAAGAGATTTGTGGGCCGGAGAAGATGACTTAGTGGTTAAGGTATTTGTTTGCAAAGCCAAAGGACCCCAGTTCGATTCTCCAGGACCCACGTTAGCCAGATGTACAAGGGGGCACACGTCTGGAGTTAGTTTGCAGTGGCTGGAGGCCCTGGCGCACCCATCCTCTCTCTCTCATATTCTTTCTCTCAAATAAATAAATAAAGAGATTTGTTTTTCCCCTTCCCAGCCTGGCAGAGGGGAGAGGAAGGGAGAAAGTGTCTTTCACATAGGTGGGTGTACACACACACACGCACACACACACATACACACACACGAGGCAGAGCAGGAGAGCCCAAGTCAAAAGATCTTCCTCACATAGGTGGTCAGGAAAAACTAAGAGACAGTAAAGTCCTCAGAGCTTTAAGAAATATCACAGATGTAGCAGGAAAGCCCACAGACAAAAAGAAATCCTCCCTCTTCCCAGCCTGGCTGGGGAGACAGGCTTACAAGCTTCTGTCCAGACAGATCCACAGGAAGAACATGGACCAAGAAGAAGCTATACACACACATGTGGTTAGGCCAGAAAGCACCAAGAACAGGATACATGTGGAAAGCAAACAGAACCTGCGGGAAAGAACTGAACAACTCCACAACTAGGTAGAAAGGGGGTGCCTGGAAGCAAAGACCAGGAGAGTGAAGAGGGATTTACATACACACGGTTCCAAGCTCATAATACATCAACATCCAATTAGGGTGAGCCTTTTCATCAGAATCAGGGATGTAAGAGGAGAGACCTGATTGGTTGATAGACTTAAAAGGCTGACTAAAGAGGGCCCAGGACCCCCAGATGTGCTAAGCTGAGGAAGATGCAGGAGGCAGCTGCTGGGGAGTGCTGCTCGCCGCCATCTTGGATGAGACTGTAGGTTCTAGTCCTGCCAAGCAAGGTAGCATGTCCTTGGGCCCCTGTCCCTGGCTGACTGACTATAAAAATCTGTGTTGCTCCTGATCCCCTTCACCATCATGCTTGGCTCTGCCACATGGTCCCCACGGTTTATGGTCTGTATTTCCTGACTCTGCAAAGTGTGGACAGGTCAGTGTGGACTGAAACATTGCGTTTATTTGCATAACTATAGGTGCAGAGTCTTAACCAAAGATTGAATCAAAGATGAAGGTGGTTTTTGTTTTGCTTTGTTTTGCATTGTTGGTTTGCTTCTGTGTTTATTTATTTATGGCAGGGTCTCACTCTAACCCAGCCTGACCTGGAACTTACTCTGCAGCTCAAATTCTCTGAAATCCTCCCGCCTCAGCCTTCGAAGTGCTGTGATCCAAGGCGCGCTTGGGCCACTGAAATAGTCTCATGTGGCTTTTGACACTCAAATGCTGATGCTGTAGTATATGATGTTGGGCCCAGCAGATGTTTGAGAAAAGGCAGAGTCTTGAGACCCCTGATAGGCCAGCACCCAGCCTCCGGTGTTCATGACTGATATCAGCACTCCAGAAACCTGCCCATCAGTGTGAAGAGACCCCCTACTTCAGAGCTATAAAGAGCCTCTTGCCCTCGTAGCGTGAATCAGCATCGATCCTCAGAAACCTATCAGAGTCTTTTCTTTGCCATATAAATTGATGAAGGAAGATCACAGAATTAAACCATCTGCACCAAGGAGTTTTACTTTCTTTCATAGGGGAGCAGTTTTAGGTTGTGATCATAATGGGGTATTAACTTGCTTTATGGTGTATGCTGAGATATTTCTCATTCTCCATGCCAGAGGAGGCAGCTGTCTTTACCAATAAATCTAGTGAAATTTGCCACTTTGGAGGAATCATCTGGTTCAGAGCAGAACTCCTGTTATAACTTTGGGGGGCGGGGGGGATTAAGAATTTGCTCTATCTTAAACACTTCTAGAGCAAAGCGTGCTGACATCTTATTTAGTATTCTCTGTCTCACGTTCTTCCTAGCAAGAAAGTGTCTCCAAAGAGCTACCCCTAATGTTTTACTCACTTTGTAAGCCATTCATTTCCTTGGCATGGCTAATGTGAGAGCTCAGAAATTTAAATCTCTACACTTTGATGGAGGCCACTATGTGGACAGATAATTTAGTAGGATTCCAATATCCCCATCAGACCTCAGCATCCCTTCACTTGGAACACCTTTCCTGTTTATCTTTTGGGACTCAGGCTTTCCGTATCAATGGCTTCCGAAGACAGACAAGCCACAGGCTGACACAGAGCCAAGAGGCACAGAATTTATTTTATTTTCCTTGTTTATTTTTGTCTTTTCTGGTTCTTCTGTCAAAGCGGGGGCCATATTTTCTAGGAAAAAGACTTCAGTAGGTGATGCCAGCTATGTTACTGGGGCAAGACTTAAGAGTGTCCACTGTGGGAGTTGGCTGTGTCGACAAGTTGGCAGGATCTGCTTAGTCACTGTTGCTGGCCCCTACCCGTCTTGTGTCCTAACAATAACCCTGCCACTGCTTTTCCTGCATGTGCCACCTCGACCACTTGTGCCAGCCCTGTGCTCTGCAGAGACCCCTCAGCTCGGGGATTATGTGGAGCAGGTGGGCTCACCATGGAGGGCCAGGCAGCAACTGTGGGAGAACTGAATTGCTTTTAGCAGTAAATCCCCACCAGACAGGCTGGAGTCTAATGAGTAAATAGAGGTGTTGGCTCAGGATTTTTTTTTTTTTTTTCATCTACAGGCCCCAGAGGGGTTTGTTCTCCAGCTTTGAGTTTCTATAGAAAGCTCCAGAAGCTCTATGTTGAAGCAAGCTGACCCTGTTCACAGTCCCTGTTATTTACAGTTCACAGGTCTTTGGAGAGTTCTGGTTTGCATGCAGTGGAAAGCAGGTCCCTGGTTGGCAAGGGAGGCCTACTGTGGGGCTATTTGCATTCCACTCCTTGCTTTCCTTTGGTGTTCCCCGAAAGCTCAGAAACGCCAGCCAAAAGATGTGGTCCAGTTGTAAACATGCCTTTGTTTTTTTCAGCAGAAGGAAGGTGCTGGCTGGCTGGGATAGCCAAAAAGAGCCAGCTAGAAAACAAATAACCAAGTTGGAATTAAATGCATTCCTCCGAACGAATGGTTATGACGAGCAGAAGGGAAAGCATGGGACACCCCCTCCCCACCACCCCAACTGATTTCTTTTGCACTTTTAACAGAACCATCACACAAAGACTGGCACTGGTTACAACACTCAGTTTCCCCATTACACTCCTTACCGGAACCACACGAAGCCAATTAAATAGCTTTCCAGGCTTGAGAACTGGTTTGTGTCAAAGTCAAATCAAATGCTAGTTGAAGTTGGTTAGTCATCACCTCGAATTTACCCTTGTGCTGGTATAAAACGATGGCATGGTGTTGCGCCATTGTTAAGTGGTAGATGGGGGTGATGCTGAAACCAAGACATGAGCCTTTTTTTCCCCCCCAAAACTGGGTGACAAAGGCCTAAGCTGGAGAAGGACATAAGTGACTCCATACTGTGAACCTATTCAAGGAAGTTCAGCTTAGCTGGTTCCTCAGGATATGGTCTCACCTACACTTGAACTTTATGCTTGGCTTGCTTTGACACAATGGGTCACCACAAGATAAGATGTTTTTCTCGCTGTTGCTAAATGCAATTTTTAGCTTCTGTATGAACTGCTGCTTGCGTGCAGTTGCAGGAGAGGAAAATACAAGGAGGGGAGATTCCGGAAAAGTTTCTGTTTTGTCTAAAGTCAACTGAAATTAACTCTTGGTTTTGTAAGATTATGATTACTGAACTTCTGAACTGTAGAACTAAGATGTGCAATCTTATGGATTTCTGCTGTAAAAGGAGCCCTGAAGTAGAGCCTGGGACTGCATTCAGGCTCCAGAGTCCTGCAGGGACTCACCGGCTGACTAATAAAGATTCCTACTCCTTGGTGTCTGTGTGGTCTTCCCTGAGGGTCCTCACCATAACACTGGGAATTGCAGCTTGGATAATATTTAGGAGAAACTTCTCATGAAAAGAAAGACAACTTTCCAAGAGATAAGCCCAACTTTAATCATAATTAGTTAATGTGGATTGCATTCCATGGCAAGAGAAGTGTAACAACAAAATTTATAATACATGGTTGGTAAATATGTCCTTCGTCTAGGAGGCATGGAGGGCAGTAGAGACAGTGCTGAGTGATTGGAAATGCGGGCCAGATCACCTAGATGATCCAAAATCCACAGGGCCCATAAACAAGGTCTTTGAATGATTGACAACTCACCTGGAGAATATGGTGAAAGCACAGGAAGAAGACACACATGCAGAAGAGTGTGTCACTAGCGTCTGGCATCTGGTAGGTAGTCAACACCATGTACAGAAAGAATAAATGAGTGGGCAGAAGATGGATGGGTGGATGGCTGCAAACCAAGTGCTTCTTAGAGACAGACTGTTGCCAGTGAAGCATCCTGCTGGACATGGAATCTGTGTCCATCTCCTATGTGGAGGAAAAACCATATTTCTATAGATTATGTAATGAAAGGACGAAGCTTCTTCATTCCTCTGCATGAAAATTGTGCTTATTTAACTGCAGATAGAAATAATTTTATTTGGGCTGGAGAGATGGCTTTGCGGTTAAGGTGCATGCCTGTGAAGCCTAAGCACCCCTGTTCAATTCTCCAGGTCTTATGTTAGCCAGATGCACACGGTGGCACATGAGTCTGGAGTTCATTTGCAGTGGCTAGAGGCCCTGGGGCACCCATTCTCTCTCTCCTTCCTTCTCTGTGTCTGATAAATTAATTAATTAATTAATAAAATAATAAACTAAGCTGCAAAACAAAAAAAGAAATAATTTTGTGAAAGTGATGACGAGGTCAAATTGCGAAATGAAGAAATTTTAGAGTACCCATTTTATACACAGAGAGCCCTGGGGACATGCATGAGGAAAACCAGGTAGGGAGTCAACAAAAAGTAGTTGCCAGGGCTGGAGAGATGGCTTAGTGGTTAAGGTGTTTGCCTGCAAAGCCAAAGGATCCCTGTTCAATTCTCTGGAGTGTGTTTGCAGTGGTTGGAGGACCTGGTGTGCCCATTCTCTCTCTCTCTCTGAAAGAAAGAAAGAAAGAAAGAAAGAAAGAAAGAAAGAAAGGAAGGAAAAGAAAGGGAGAAAGAGTACTTGCAAAGTGAATAGAAACCTAACCCTAAACACGGGAGCAAAGCATTAGTCTGTATCACACACTTAACATTTTGTGCTGAGACAAGAGTGGGATTGAACAGTTCTTCTGAGACTGTAAATCTGCCTGCTCCTCTTTAGAGATGGGGTCAGGTGCTCTCTCCCACTGTGCTGCTCCAGAGCTTCTGCTATGGGGTGACACTGACTTACCTTCTTTTGCAAGTGCCAGAAAACAAAACTTGGCACACGTCTACGTGTCAATAAGTCTTTGTCTGCTAGGCACCACGAAGTCCTTGAAACAACCCTTTCATTCTCATCCTCACGCAGTGCAAAGGAGGTGTGGGATGGGTTAAGAAGCTGAAATCAAGTCAGATGTTTTCAGAGGACAGGTTCACTACCGCAGCACCATAGGAACCCTGTTCTCTAGGGTAATGATGTAAGATGCACTCATAATGCAAACCATATGAGTAATTAAAAATAACCAGCAGCCACATTAAAAGATAGAGGCAGATGAAATGAAATCTTGTATAATAACATTTCATTTTAGAGTAGTGTTAGATGTATAGAAATGGTACTTTTCCATATACTTCAGACCCAATTTTCCTGGTGGTTAACATCTTCCTATTCTTAGTGTTGTAAGTATATTTGCTGCAGCTAGTATACCAATACTAATATTATAATGATCATTCTTTTAAAAAATATTTTATTTATTTATTTATTTGCAAGGAGAGAGAGAGAGAGAGAGAGAGAGAGAGAGGGGAAGAATGGAAATATCAGGAGTGCTTGCCATTGCAAGCAAGTTCCAGACATAATGCACCACTTTGTGTATCTGGCTTTATGTGGGAACTGGGGAATCAAACCCGGGCCTTCAAGCTTTGCAAGCAAGTATCTTTAACCATTGAGCCATCTCTCTAGCTCAGTGTTCATCCTTCATTCATGTTTTCTTTGTCTTTGTCTAATGTCCTTTTCTTCTTTTCCAGATATTCATTATGTTTTCTTTTCTTAGCTTGCTCAGACTATGATGGTTTTCCAGGCTTGCCTTGTTTTGCTGACCTTGGGAATATGTGGATATTAGTCAGGCATTCTGCAGAAGACCATTACTGTGCTATGAATGTTTGTACTTTTCCCCTCAAATACTGATGGAGAAATCTTAATTCCCCAAATCATGATATTAGCAGGAGGGGTTTTGAGAAAGGTGACGGAGTCATGGAGGCAGAGCCTTCATGAATAAAATCAGGAGCCATGCAAAGACTACCCAAGAGGACTAGTTGGTCCCTTCACCATGTGATAATGTAGCAAGAAAATGCCATCGATTTTCAGTCTCCTGGCAGGAGCAGACCCGTGTTAGAGAGACTCTTGTGCCCTTCTTTTAGGCTACTAGACTATTGAAACAATAGGAACTGGGATTTTACCAGGAATCTGATGCTGGGGGAAGAAGAAAGATTGAAACAAACCTGTCCCACTCAGAGGGAAACTGTTTCTCAAGAAGAGATTTCACACAATGCTGCAGCTTGTAGGGAGAGAGACAATGACGATTCAAAGATGTGAGGGATCACACTTTGACCACATGCTTAACTGTGTGTGCCTCTCACCCTCAATCCAAAGCGAGCCCTCATGGTCCATTGGCCATCTTTATTTGTTCCTTTCCTCAGTGTGCTCCCATGGAATAATCCTCCCTTCTCTGTTCTTTATCACTGAGGAGGAGTGGCAGAGCTTAGCTCGGTAAGGTGGCCAGGACCCGGGCTTGTAGCTCAAAAACTAGTAATACTGTGATGCAAAAAAAATCGACCTTCTCCAGACACCAAATCTGATGGTACCTTGACCATGGACTTTTTGGTGTCTAGAAATCTAAGAAATGAGTATGTGTTTTTCAGAAGGTACCTAACTTACAGTATTTATTTTGTTATAGCAGCCCAAGCAGCCTAAGACAGATTGGTAGTAGATGTCGAGTGTTGCTGTAACACAAGCCTGAAAAGTGGAAGTGGCTTTGTAATAGTAATGCACAGGGCATGTACTAGAACCCATGTACATTGCCATGAATAGACTGGGCTATTTTGGTTAGGACTCAAGAACAGAAGGACTTTGGGGAAGCTTCAACAATGAGCAGAATGTTTGCAGACCTATAGACAATAATGAGGTCTCGTCTGGAAATAGGGAGCATATTGGAAGGTGGAGAAAAGGCCACGAAGAACTCGCCTGAATTGTTTTCATACCCCGGGTTTGGCTGAAGAGAGAGCTAAGCAATGGGATTTGGCAGATGAAGTTTCAAGGCAAAGAGCTGTGGGCAAGGGTGTGTTTCTGTGGAATGCTTACAGTAAAATGTGTGAAGAGACAAGTGTCTTAAAGATGAAACTTTAAAAAAATATATTATTTATTTATTCATTTGAAAGGAAGAGAGAGGCGGGGGGGGGGGAGAAAGAGAGAGAGAGAGAGAGAATGGGTGTGCCAGGGCCTCCAGTCACTGCAAACTCCAGATACATGTGCCACCTTGTGCATCTGGTTTACATGGGTCCTTAGGCTTTGCAGGCAAGTGCCTTAACTGCTAAGCCATCTCCCAGCCCTCACTCTGGATTTTCACAGTGATGTGCTTTGCTACACTTGCAAGGAGCTTTCTGGAAATTCTTCAGTCTCGGCTTCCTATCTCACCATCCGTGAAGTCCACCATGGGCTTCCAGCTTTGTGGGGCAAGTGTTTTGTCCATGGAACCATCTTCCCTTCTGTAAAGATGAAACTTTTAAGAAGACAACAGAAGGGGATTATGATCAAAATACATTATTAATATGTATAAAAATTGTCAGTGAATTTGCGTGTGGTGGCACACACCTTTAATCCCAGCACTTGGGACACAGCTATAAATTTACCTATAAGCTTTTAAATGCTGCAAATGTAAAAGTCCAAAATTGCTGAAGAAAGACCCCAGACTCAAATAGTACGTAAAAGCAAGAAGCATTTATTCTGCAGAATCAACCAGCATGTGGGGGGTCAACCATTCATACAAAATGGCAACTCCAAGAGGCACATTGGCCCCTTTTAAACACAGCTAGGGGAATTTTGGCGGGCTCTCAGTCTTTAAACATGATTGTTTAATTTGAATGTTAACTTGTGTTTCTTTGATTGGTCTTAAGATTTTGGCGGCTAGGTCTGGGGAAATTCTAGGCAAGTGTGGTAATCTCCTAACGTGATTGGCTAAAAGCAAGGAGCAGTTATATTTGTTCATCTTTGATTGGCTGGGGTGAAAGGGACAAGTCTAGTGACTTTTTAGGAACTGACTCAGCCTTTTTCTGGTCAGGGCAGTCATTGATTAATGGCCCTTTGTTTCAGGTTTCCCAGAATCCTTGCCTGTCCCTCCAGGAAATTGAAACTTAGGCCTCGTTAGAGTGGCTCCTTATTGAAGCCTGTCATGGTGCTAGTTTTGTCCCTTTACAACAATTACCAAAAAGTCATTTTCTTGGGTCTGGGAAGATGACTCAGCAGTTCAAAAAGGCATTTGCTTGCAAAGCCTTCTGTCCCAGGTTTAGTTCCCCTGCCACTCATGTAAGATGGATGCAAAAGACATGGTTTGGCTGGGTGTGGTGGCGCAAGCCTTTAGTCCCAACACTCGGGAGGCAGAGGTAGGAGGCTTTCTGTGAGTTTGAGGCCAGCCTGACACTACGTAGTGAATTCCAGGTCAGTCTGGGCAAGAGTGGACCCTCCCTCAAAAGCTCCCTTCCCCCAAAAAAAGACATGGTTTTGAGTTCTTTTGCACTGGCAAGCAGCATCCATGCGCGCGCGCACACACACACACACACACACACACACACACACACGCATGCATGCACGCACGAACACACACACGCGTACACACATGTGCAAATATATTTTAAAGTTATTTTCCTCTAATATTTGTATTCATATGTCAAAACTTGTTTCACCTTTCTGGAAGTGTTTATTTGATGTAATTTCAAAACAATGTCCAAGTTAAGGAAATTTGTTATTTTTGTACTAACTTAGTACTTTTTGTTTGCTTGTTTGTTTTAAACAATTTATTTATTTGAGAGAAAAAGACAGAGACAGAGAGAAAGAGAGAGAGAATGGGCACAATAGGGCCTTCAGCTGCTGCAAATGAACCCAAGATGCATGAACCACCTTGTGTATCTGGTTTACGTGGGTCCTGGGGAATTGAACCTGGTTCCTCAGGCTTTTCAGGCTAGTGCCTTAACAGCTAAGCCTTCTCTCCAGCCCTGATTTTATGTTTTAATATAGTGTCTATCTTGTGTTCCAGGCCTGCTTTGAGCTCATGGTGATTCTCCTGCCTCCCACTCCTGAGTTCTGGGATTGCAGTTGTACACACCACTCTTGGTGATCCCTAACTTGATACTGTTGCCATTAATTTAAAAGTGGTGCTATATAAAAGGAAAAGCAACTGTGAATTTATGAAAAGACAGCCAGTGAGGCATGCTCGAATCATTTCTTTCAGTTTTGATGACAACAATTTATACAACATATAGTTGATTACAGTTAAAATCTTCAATATAATGAACCATGTTTAAAAAAATACAAAAAATTTTTCTTATGTAATTACATGATGACCAATTGCTGTTCTAAATAAATTTTTCATTGCTATATTGTTTTATTATGAGGAAGTTTTTGATTTTTCTGGAACTTCAAATTTATATGCAGTGTCATTGTAGTTGAGAAAATATAAGTCACACTATAATTTTTTTGCAGATTGAATTATATTGCCATTTTTTTCTATTTGATTATTGAATATTTGACAAGCATTCTTTTTGTTTCAAGAAAATCTTGAGTTAGAGTTAATATTATAGCACAATCTTTCTTTTGCCACACAACCAACAAGCATTTTCAAAGAATCAAGATTTCTAAATTTCTTTTTTTTTAAATAGTTCCACAAATTGATGAATTTTCATAGCATTTGCAATGTACTTAATGACTTAGAAAAATTCTACCTAGGTCAGTTTTCCTTGAGTCTGCTTTAGAAAACCAATGGTAGGTATATTCTTCCTTTCTTTTTGTGTTTGTTTCATTTGTCTTGTGTGTGTGTGTGTGTGTGTTTTTCCTAAGTGTGTGAGTGCACATGTGTGTGCATGTATGTGTGAGGCCAGAGATTGGCACTGAGTGACTTCTGTCGTGCTCTACCTCATTTTCTTTAGGCAGGATATCTCGCTGAACCGAGAACTCACGATTTGGCTAGACAAAGTAGCCAGTAAGACCAAGGGGCCATTCTGTCACCCCTTCCTCAGCACTGGGATTATAGATGTATGAGGACATGCCTGGCTGGGGACCTGAATTCAGCTGTTCATGCTTGAGCACCAAGCATTTTACCCACTGAGTCTTCTCCCCGGCCCATGACAGGTATTTTCAATGTATAATATACATTGGCATAGAGCAATAAGGGAGACGTCAGTTTCTTTATTTTAAATACTCCAGAATTTGAAAACCAAGTACAGTTAAAACACTGTCATAATATAATCTATCTTTTTCCTAAGTTTTTATCCATTTATTTTAAAAATTCTATTGCATTTTTAAAGCATTCATGATATCTATACCATGAGTTTGAATTTTTAGACTGGGAGTTAACATTTCTTTGAAATTTTGGGAATCCTTTGACACAAAATATAATTTTAGGTTGTGTTGTAGTTGGTTCCTCACCATCCAATCCAGGCACAGTTTGAGGGGGAAGAGATTTATTTCAAGTTTGCAGATCCAGGGGGAAGTTCCATCAGTGGTGGAGGGAGCTGCTTCCATACATCCAAGCGGAGAGAAACCATCACCAGCCAGCAGACACCAAAAACAACAAGCACAAAACCGGCAGCAAGCAGCAGGAGCCTGGCCAAAGCTCAGACTACTCTGCCCCCAAACACACCTTAGTGTTGGACCCCAAGATGGGCCCCCAGTGATACCTTCTCCAGCCAATTGGCTGGAAATCCAAATTACAAACTTTAATAAATCATCTGACTCTACAGGGGACATACATTTAAACTACCACAGGTAGTATGATGACACCGTCATCATAATTCAATTTGAGTCAAAGAAAAATACTTGAGATGTTGAAAATTTAGAGCTAATTTTTCTGTGGATAGAAAACTATTGAACTTTATGCATGACCATTTAGTGGCTTTCCTGAAGATCTTTCTTTTCTTGTACAACATCTTTTAAAGTCTGTTTCTCATAATCTTCTAATAAAACTTTATAACCACGGGCTGAGAAGACGGTTCATTCACTAAAGGCACTTGCAAAGTCCGCTGGCCCAGGTTTGATTCCCCAGTACCATATAAAGCCAGATGTGCAAAGTGGTGCATGAATGAATCCCTGGTACTCCCATTGTGTTCTCTCACTCTCCTCTCTCAATAAATAAATAAAAATACTTTTTAAAAATTGATAACTGAAATAATTTATTATGTCTCCATCTAAAAGTAATTTTCTTTTTTTCTTAAGTATATAAGCAGAAATATAGCTAACTACAGTTGAAAACATAGAACCCATTGAAAAATCATTTGAAAGTACATTGGCAATTCAACTCAGACATCAGAAAACTAAGTGTATCAAATACTTTTTGGCTGTTTAGAGGAAGCTACTTATCAAATGTATTTGCTGAAAATGTCTTTCAATTTGGCTCACTTAATTACTTATAATTTTTTTTCACAATAAAAAGGGAGTCTTGTGAATTTGCTCAGCTGCAACTAATTGTAATTGTCATTATTTGAGAGAATTCTGACACCTCCCAGTCTCTCTCTTTCTCATAATTTTCTGTTCAGGGAAAATACTAGCTTTGAATTTCTACTTGATTTTGAATAAAAAATATGCCATTATTTCAAAATTTAAAACTTTCATATCTATATATTTTTTTAATTTAAAAATTTATTTATTTGCAAGCAAAGAGAGAGAGAGAGAGAAAAGAGACAGAGAGAGAATGGGTGCACCAGGGCCTCCAGCCACTGTAAGCAAACTCCAGATGCATGTTTCCCTCATGCATCTGGCTTATGTGGGTCCTGGAGAATCGAACTGGGATCCTTTGGCTTCACAAGCAAATACCTTAACCACTAGGCCATTTCTCCAGCCCCATACCTATATTTTTGTTTTGGAAATATTTAATTCTACTGTGATTAAAATAATATTTTAATTAAATTATCAAGTAAGATTCCATAGCTATCGCTATACCTCCTGAAATTCAATAAAATATTGTAATAAATATACTACAATATTATACCTGTGAAGTATAAAATGGAAATAATTGAAGAACATTATTTAATTTGCATTACGTCATTAACTCCTATTAGATAGGTCATGTGCTTATGTGTATACCAGCAATGTTGTCTGTGCCAGTCATGGGTCCCATATATATATATATATATATATATATATATATATATATATATATATATATATACACTTATAGCTTATGTAATATAATGATTAAAGTAAACTATTAAGAAGGTAATAAAGAAATTAAGAAATAAGTTTGAATTTAATGGATAGTCAGTTACACATTGATTTATTTTAAAACTTAAATTAGCCAAATTTAAAGAAACAATTCAGTTTTTTTTTTTTTTTTTTTTTGGTTTTTTTGAGGTAGGGTCTCACTCTAATCCAGGCTGACCTGGAATTCACTAGGTAGTCTCAGAGTGGCCTTGAATTTATGGTGATCCTCCTACTTCTGCATCCCAAGTGCTAGGATTAAAGGCGTGCGCCACCATGCCCCACTCAGTTCTTTTATCACACTGACCATATCCCAAGTGCTGATTGCTAGCTGTGTGCTAGTGACTTGCATACTAAACAGAATGGCTAGAAAAACTAGCTTTAAATTATTCTAAGGTCAAACTCTAAAAAGAAAACCTCTAATCCTTTAATCAGAGACTGAAATTAATGACCACAGCTAATTTGTAGGAATTTTTTATTTTATTTTATTTTTGCTTGTTTTGCTTGTGTGTGGTGGATACATGAGCCCATGCAGAATCCCATGCACTCCCCTGTGGCTGGAGCAGGGCATCAGCGGTCCTGGTCCATTGCTCTTCTACCATTCTTATTTGAGCTGAGGTCTCGTACTGATCCTGGAGTTTGTGAGCACCCACAATTTTATGGTCTCTGCTCCCCAATGGGTCCAGGGTTATAGGTGTGTGTGGCCATGCCCAGCTGTTTATATGGGAGTGAACTGGAGTTTAACTTTCAGGTGTCTTCAGGTACTCATACTTGCACAGGAAGTGTTCTTAACCACTGAGCCATCTCTTCAGCCCATCAGTCTCCTTTATATAATATCTGTTCTGTGGGCAAAATAGGAGAAAACTAGAAAACTAAAACCTAGGAAGTATGGATCAACAGGAGAGTGATGCTTGCATCAGCTTATTGTAAGTAAATTTTCCTGATATTTATCTCAGACCTTGTGCTAAGTTAGAGGGAGTTGGATGTACTGCTGGTTTATAGGAGATGTCCTTACAAACAGGTGACTATGACAGAAAAAGAAGTAACTATTCAGAGGGAATGCGTAAAGGTCAGCTCCAGCTACAGATGAAGGACCCTTGTCTCTTTCGGGCTCCAGGGCTTTGTCAGCTGGTGATCAGAGATGGAAGCCAGGATGCAGGACTTCGCAGTGTCAGGTAGGATTATAAACCCCAATGACTCAGAAAGTCTACTCCAGTCTCGAGATTGCAGGAGTCAGAATCGCAATGGCATGACTGGTTTCCTTTTGTTATGGATTAGGAAACTATCAAGCATTATTTCTCCCAATTCTTCTTCTTTTTTTTTAAGGTTATGAAGTGGGTGGTTTTGCATCTTATCCCAAATTCTAGCCAGCAGGACTGTTCTGGACATACAGATAAGCACAATCCTTTGGCAATTTCTCTATTGACTAATTCATGACTCACTTTGACTCTATTTATGGATTTATACCCAGAGAAGGTTTGAAGCAGCTTATAGCAAGAACAATATAGTCAGGCCTTGTTACAAAGCGTGGCAAAACAGGAGATTGTGTTCGGGTAGAACAGGCATTATTTCCAAACAGAGAAGGGTTTAACTCCCCTGTTTCTTTTTTTTTTTTTTTAAATAACATTGATTGGCAACTTTAGCCCAAAGTGTTTAAATTTAAATCAATAGCCCCAAAATAACACAGATGGGATTATTTTACTGTTAGACATAGTTGCATAGTTCAACTTATCTGAACACTGTTAGAATCATCCATGCTCGAAGCACTAGTTCAAAATGTAAATGAACGGCCAAAGTCAAAGTGGAGGAAAGCAACATGACAAATTTCACATTAATCTTTCCCAAATACACAGCATTTTCACATATTTAATGAATTTCATGCGCAGTTGCTCTAAGCAAGAATCTGCTTCATTAGAAAACCACATCAAATCTGAACTATGTAATATAATTAAAACTGTTTGTTGCCACCATGTGAGTAATGTAAGATGTACTTAATTCATTGATTTATTCTAAGGGTCTTGAGCTATTATATTAAAAATAGCTTTTCAAAGTGGTGCTTTGCATTTAGAATTCATTCCTTATTCTGCAATTAATAAAATGAAGGAATTAGATTAGATAGTCTCTTATGCAGTGTGCTTTTGGATCTATAATTCCAGTATTCCTCCTCTCTTTCCCGCCACACAATAAATCTATTTTATTTTTCACCCTGGAAAAACTTCCTGCTGTGGTCCTGCATCCCAATGTTAGGCACATGTATAATCCCCCATCTAACTAACACACATGTAGTTTATGCACCAAACTCAGCCTGGATTTTGTAAAGGCTAACACAATCATGCAAATGAAGGTAGGAAAAGAAAAAGTAGCACCCTGTGGAGGAATGGAGCAACAAAGAAAAAGGAGAAGACAAGGCCAGCCTCAGGGGTGGAGTCCCTAGGGGCTACTGAACAGAAAAATCAGTGAGTAGTTAAAGCAGACAAAATAATAAGACAATAAAAGCCTGGGTTCTTAGCCATGTGTTCCTTTTATTCTCTAGTGAGCCATCATCAGGATGTCTGTTCAGGAATTAACTCCTTTTGGGAGAATGAATTTTATGTTATCTTTCTTTTTTCCAAGATAGGGTCTCACTCTAGCCCAGGCTAACCTAGAATTCACTATATCTTCTCAGGGTAGCCTCGAACTCATGACGACTCTCCTACCTCTGCCAACTAAGTGCTGGGATTAGAGGCATCTGCCACTATACTTGCCTTATGTTATCATTGTTTTAAGATTTTTATTTATTTATTTATTTATTTATTAGAGACAGAGAGGGAAAGAGAGAGAGGGGAGAGGGAGAATGGGCATGCCAGGGCCTCCAGTCACTGCAAACAAACTCCAGATGCATGCGTCCCCTTGTGCATCTGGCTTATATGGCTTTGCAGTCATGTGCCTTAACCGCTAAGCCATCTCTCCAGCCCTTATATTATCATTTTAAGAGTCTTTTACCCACCCCACCCCCTTGGGAGATAAAATGGTATTTTGGGGGAAAATACTGGAACCAGATGTCTTGGTTTGTATCCTGTGTTTCTTTTTAGCATCATATTTTACATCTTCTCATTAATTTAGGCTGGCCTGGAATCCACAATTCTACTGCCTCAGTATCCCAAATATGGGGATTACAGGCATGTGCCAATGTGTCTGATTCCTACTTACTAATTGAACGTTTTCAGGCTTGAGAGCTGGCTCAATAGATACAGGGCTCACTGCTCAATCCTGAGGTCCTAATTCAGTCTTCAAACCTCACATAAGAAAGCTGGAAGCCATGAGCAGCTTCTATAATCCCAGCCCTCCGACCGCAAGGTGAGAGGTTGAAATGGGAGACTTTCCTTTTCAGGAGAATCACAGGAAGTGCAGCAGCCAGAGGAACCCCAGCAAAGGAGACTGAGAAAAGCCAGACTCAGATGAGGTGAACTGGGGAGACTGGACCTGAAAAAAGGTCCTCTGACCTCTATATGTGCACTGTGGCATGTGTGTCCAAACACACACAGACACACGCGCGTGCACACACACACACACAAATAAAAAGCATCAAGTTACCATATAATATAGTTGTATGTCCCTAATAGTTGTTTTTGGAAGATATTTAATTAACTATCCAGCGGAGTAGTAGACAGTGAACATTTGACAAAACAATCACATTGGTTAGGCAGAGCAGTACCAGATTTTTCCATTGGCAGATTTATTTCAAAGTGTTCCTGTCAAAAATTTGGGGCCTGAAATCTATTTGGAAGGAAGAGAAGAATTTCAATCTGTCTATCTTTTCCCAGCACAATAGTTGTGCTAATACCTGTACCAAAAAGCTTTCAGTAAGGTGCACTTGCCAGACTGTATGAGTCTACTAGACGTGTCTCAAGGCTGAAGAGTGAATTTGTTAGCTCCAGCAGATGCCGTCCTTGAGGGATTGAAAGCAAATATGCCCAGATATTCTCTCTCTCTCTCTCTCTCTCTCTCTCTCTCTCTCTCTCTGTCTCTCTCTCTCTCTGTGTGTGTCTCTCTCTGTGTGTCTCTCTCTCTGTCTTTCTCTCTCTCTCCCTGTGTGTTTCTTTGTGTGTCTCTCTGGTTTTTTGAGGTAAGGTTTGGTTTTAGCCCAGGCTGTCCTGGAATTAGTCTCAGACTGGCCTCAAACTCACAGTGATCCCCCTACCTCAGTGTCCCAAGTGCTGGGATTGAAAATTTACACCATTATGCTTGGACAAGATGATTTTTTTTCTGATTGGTTTTTATTTATTTATTTATTTGAAATAGAGATAAGGACGGGGTGGGGAATGGGAATGCCAGGGCCTCCAGCCACCACAAACAAACTCCAGACACATGTGCCACCATGTGCATCTGGCTTACGTGGGACCTGGAGAATCAAACATGGGTCCTAGGCTCTGCAGGCAAACACCTTAACTGCTAAGCCATCTCTTCAGCCCTTGGACTAGATAAGTCTTGATAGTTTTCTTTGAACTGCGTGAAATGTTCCTCTCCTCTGAATTCTCTCCCCGGCGACCTCAGAACATGGGCAGAGACACGGTTTTTCAGCTCCCCTCAAATCTAGTCATTTAAAGCAGGAGCTTCTTTTTTCCCAAGTACACATGTGCATGCAGGTGAGCTAGAGGTCTTTTGAAGTAGGCTGGGCTGAGGTTGGCAGCACTGCTTCAAGCTGAAAGTCCGGCTGTTCTTGAATTGCTTAAATATGAGCTTTTGTGCAGTTGTGATTTGCATGCGCTCATTCTAGGGCACAGGACAGTGACCAGCAAGCTGTCCAGGGACAGAACCTGTCCATGACTATAGCAGATGCATGAGAGTGCAAACAGCAATGCAGAATGTTCCTGAAACGTAGATCCAGCACTGATCATGGTGAGTTCTTCCTGTAGGCCACATCCCACACAATTCACATGATGAGATCTGATGTCAAGATTCGTGAAAGTATGAGAGTGTGGCATCATCTGGTTAGAAAGAAACTAGAAAATGATGGAAAATTGGGGCCAGAAACTCCTCCCTTCATAACCTATGCTGGGAGTTATATGCAAGACAAGCACCTCCAGAGTTTTTTCCCTTAATTTTTGTTTATTTGTGTGTGTGTGTGTGTGTGTGTGTGTGTGTGTGTGTGTGTGTTTGAGTGTGTGTATACTAGGGACTTTTGCCACTGCATACGAATGCCCATCCAACTTTATGTGGGTGGCTGGAGAATTGAACCCTGATCAGCAGGCTTTGTAAGCAAGCACCCCTAACTGCTGAGCCGTCTCCCTAGCCCCCACCCAGAATTTTAAGGAATATTTTCATCATAAAGGTCAACAGGAGAGGAAGAGGAGAATGGCAAGGAAGGAAGTAACAAAGTTTACGCATCTTCATGAATCATATATTTGAATAAGTCTTCCAGAATTTTGAAAGATCCCCTTGCTCTGTCGTTAAGCACCACTGGATGGTATTTTGAACATTTCCAAATGAACTGTTTCAGTGGAGCCGAAATGTACTAATTTTGAATACTTAACCATCTGGAGCATTAGATGCTTAATTACAGCTGAAAACATGAATGAACAGTATGAGGCAGTTTTTCTTTCCAATGAATCTCAATTGTGTTTGTCTTTATTCTCAGGAGAGAGAGAGGGAGAGGGGGGATGAATACATGAATATGAGAATGCCTGTAGTCACATTAGGCAATATTTTGAACTTTGTTCTCTTTTTCTCTAAGCTTATTTTGCAGACATCAGTCAGCCATGCCAGGCTTTCTGCATCTTTTCATTAACCATCCACTACAAATGAAAGTGTGCTTGTTATGTATGGGGGAAAAAAGGGTCATAGCGAACTACTCTGTTTTATTATGCCAGTTGCATTTAAAGTCATTTTCCTTGAAGACGACAATTTTACATTTCTCTTGGAGCATATTGTTCCTGCTCTACCTATTCCATGCTCTCAATAACTAGCCACAAGCACACAAATAAATGATGGTTCCATCATTTACTGTGAGAAGCAAAGCAAATTCATTTATAATGATTGAGCTTAAAAATTAGGAGCTTAGCCGGGCGTGGTGGCGCACGCCTTTAATCCCAGCACTCGGGAGGCAGAGGTAGGAGGATCGCCATGAGTTCAAGGCCACCCTGAGACTACATAGTTAATTCCAGGTCAGCCTGGACCAGAGTGAGACCCTACCTCGCAAAACCAAAAAAAAAAAAATAAAAAAATAAAAAATAAATTAGGAGCTTTCTACAACTTCATAACATTCATGGAATTATAGAAATCTTACTTTCCCATCCTGCCTTTGTATCCATGAATGTTTAGTGAAACCCCATTGAGTAAATACAGTTATGAGCTTAAAATATGTTCATCCTTGGCCATGTTGTGTAAAACTTGCAAACGTGGTTCAGGAGCTGTTGGGGTCCCTCCTAGAGCTAGCCCAGGAGGGACGGCAGGGTCTCTGCTGAGTGGGGGGGTGAGAGGCACGGAGTCACGACAAACACTCTGGGAGTTGGGTGGAAGCAGGCAGAGGGTGAGCTGCTGCAAACTAATTTTTTCAAAGAAATGTAGGGAGTTTAAAGGGTTTGGCTGGCCAATCATTGTATGGGGTGGTCCCTTTCTTGTGACCAATAACAGCCTGTCTCCAGGCAGATCATGTCGCAGCAGGTTTCTCATGAGCATGGGACTGTAGCTGTTGTCACGCCAGGCCTGCGCAGGATACCATGTTCACAGAAGCCACTTCCTGGTTTCTCTGCCATGCGGTCTGGCTAGGGCCAGACCTGCATTATGCCATACAAGGACCCTCTACGGGCTTGCCCTGTTGGGAAGAAAACAGAATAGTATGAAATAGCCGGCTGCAAGCTCACAGCATATGCTACATTTCTTAATGCTGTTTTAATTTGTCTTATCTCCACCCTTTATTCTTATCTCCATTATTATCATAATTTTTTATTCACATGCTGCTTATGTTTCATTGTGCTTACCAGTTTGTGACTGAATATTGGCCTCTTTTTTTTTTTTTTGCCTGCTGTCCCCATTAATGTGTAAGCTCTACTGGCACTGTGGTAGTTTGAATAGACGACCCCTAATATATTCAGTGTTTTATTAATTTTTAGTTTGCATCTGCAGCCACCTGGCTGGAGGTAATGTCACTGGGTGGATCTTAAGGTATGGTGGTGGGTTTGAGATTTCAATCTAAAGATATGCAAAGTGTGTCTAGCTGGAGTTCCTGAGGTGTGCTGTGCTGTGTGGCTTTTGACTATGGCTTTTCTCTCTATGTTTGGGCCTGTGAAAGCAGGCCAGCTTCTTTTGCCATTATGGAACTTCCCCTGAATCTATAAGGTTCAATAAATATCCCTTCCTCCATAACTCTGCCTGGTCTGGAAGTTCATCTCAGCGAACCTGAAGCTGTCTGCTACAGGCAGTAAGACACATACTTTTTTTGTTTGTTTGTTTGTTTGAGTGCAGTGTATTTGATGAATGAAGAAAGGGCAATCAGCTAAGTAGGTGTGAAATGTGTGTGCCTACCCTTACTTTTTACCACTGGTATGTGCAGGAGCGGGGCTGGTTCTAGAGTCCCAAGCCTGTACTTGGAGGAATAGCAATGAAAGTGATTGAGTCCTCTGTGGCCTCAGGTTAGGAAAGTGCCTCCTAAAGATTCGCATGAGTAATAACGAGTGCCCCTCACCTCTCCACAGCCACGTATAGCAGCACTTCCAGTGTGCCAGGACCTGAGGTTGAATGCTTAGGCAGAAGCAGCCCTACATGACACATATTACTATTGAACTTTAATTTTTTAAAATATTCTTGACAACTTCCATAATTATAGACAATAAGCCATAACAATTCCCTTCTCCCCTCAATTTTCTTTTTTGGAGAGAGAGAGAGAGACAGAGAGACAGACAGATAGAGAATGAGTGCGCCAGCGGCTTCTCAGCTGCTGTGAATGAACTCCAGACACATCTGCCCCCTTTTGGGCAAGTGTGGCATTGCATCCTTGTATCACTTTACATCTGGCTAAATGTGGGACCTGGAGAATCGAACGGGCATTCTTAGGCTTAGCAGTCAGGTGCCTTAACTGCTGAGCCATCTCTCCAGCCGCCCCCCCCTTCATAACATTGAGGTAATTAGGGATCAGGAGGAGGTAACGGCTATGTAGTGTCTTGGCTGGGATGTGAACCCAGCTCTGTCAGACACTGGTGTGTATTCTCTAGTTTAAGCCTCCTTCAAGATAAAAAGAAAGGAAATAAGTTCATGTTCTATTTCTTCTTCCAGTGGATGTGTTTTGATTCCTTTTCTTTCTTGTGTACGAGAACAACGTTAGGTCAGATTCATTAATTAGCTCAACAGTTATTGAGCTTACAGACCTTTGGGATGAAAACATTTATTCATTACCCAGTTGGCGAGCAGCTCCTAGGGGCTTCTTATGTGCCAAGGATTGTTTTAGAAGTGTATCAGTAAATAACCACCAAACACTTCCGCTCTGTGGAAGCATACATTCTGGATCATAAGCCAAATAACTAAACGCACATCAAGTTATAGAACACTTTAACCGAACTAGAAAAATGGAAAAAGCTAAAGGGCCAGGCAAGGGGTGTCCAGGGAGATGTCCAGGATCCAGGTTTAAAAAACAAATTCAGGGGCTGGAGAGATAGCTTAGCAGTTAAGGCACTTGCCTGCAACGACAAAGGACCCAGGTTCGATTCCCAAGGACCCACGTAAGCCAGAAGCACAAAGAGGCACATGCATCTGGAGTTCATTTGCAGTGGCTGGAGGCCCTGGCATGCCCATTCCTTCCCTCTCAAATAAATAAATAAATAAATAAAATATATTTTAAAAAACAAGTTCACATGATACTGCAAAACGAAGCTGACACTGGACAAAGTGCATCCTGTGGCTTTCTGTGGAAGCAATGGACCAGGCCAAGGAAATTGCTGGTGCAGAGGCAATGAGGCGGAGTAAGGACACGGTGGAATTGGGTGAAGCCACTGCTTCCTAGGCACTCACACTTTTGCGGTGAAAGAGCTAAACAAAGGAATTCTCAATTATTATAGTTGAGAGCAGTAAGTCATACAAAGTCATGTGTTCCACATTATGACTCCCGCCAGCAGCACGCGGACGCACTGGTTGGAGGTAGATGAATGTGTCCACGTGAAGAGGACGGTTTTCTTTCTTTCCAGATAACCAGAGGCTTGACAGAGGCTGAGAAGAGCCCCCAGGGGCACCCACATCTGGAAGCCGAAGAAAGTTCTGCAGTGAGAGTGGATGAGGTGTGATGGGAAGGGAGGCTGAGGTCAGATAGCAAAGAGCCTTGCTTGCTGCTAGAAGGAATTTCACTTCTTGAAGATGATGTGCGGGCTCTGAAGGAATGCAACAAGGTGCAGGAAGGCACCTTACATGTGGAAAATTGCAGTCTAGACGGGTTAAGAAATCTCTAAGGCAACAAAGCTACTAAGTGGGAGATCCAGGATTTAAACCCAAGGTTGCCTGATCTTAGAACTCAGTGCACATGAAAACCCCCCTTCCTCACACAAGGCATGATGGGGTTAGTTGTTGTAAAATAGTATTTTCAAGAGGGGTGCTGTTCTTACTTGGGGAGATGGGTCGATACCTTCTTGTCCTCTGAAAGTCCAAAATCCACTCTGTCTAAACCTGTGCTTTTCCATGGAATCCAAGACTCACATCACCAGTTATTTTGTTAATGCTTTTGTCAAAGTCATCACAGCTCACAGTGTTTCTCCTTATAAATAGCTGAGTGGATGGTGTCTGGGTCATTTTACTGAATTCAGCCAACATGTCACTCCCAGACATGAAGGAGGATGCGACTAAGCAAGGCAAAATAAAACCACATCCTAAATGTACTCATGCAGCAGGAATAGGTTAGGCTCCTTTTTTTTTTTTTTTTTTTTTTTTGAGCTAGTGTTCCAGGTAAAAGCAATTATGCTGAACATAGTTAAATTTAGTATTTAGATTTAGAGGTGTATTCAAATTAGATGAATAAATATCACATTCATGGTGCAGTGTCATCACAGATGGTTTTCTTTTTGTCTTTTCCGGAAGGGTAAATGTAAAAGATACAGCAGTAACAGAGTGTTCGTTGCAGGGATGTTTTTGTGACATGGTTGTTAAAGGAAAAGACTATACTAGCCTGAACTTTGTCTCTTTTTATTTTGTTAATGTCAGTCTACATGTACATTCGTTTACAGTAAGGTCTGCAATATTGATCTAAATCTCACTATTCTCCTTCTTTGTATGTGTTCAAAATCTTGTTTTATTTTATTTTTATATATTTTTTATTCTTTTTGTTTTTTTGAGGTAAAGTCTCACTTTAGCTCAGGCTGAACTGAAATTCACTATGTAGTCTCAGGCTGGCCTAGAACACATGACAATCCTCCTACCTCTGCCTCCCAAGTGCTGGGATGAAAGGTGTGCACCACCATCGCCAGCATGTTCTAAACTTTATAAAATGAAAGTTTTCCTAGGTAACGAGCATTCACATTCAGAGGGCTACCAACCCGAAATTATCAACCAGAGACTCAAAGTTTCTGTAGGCATTAGGAGCTAATTTTGTAGAAATGAGGATTTGCTAATATGCAAATCACATGCCCATCCCCCAACATTTCTGACTGGTAGGATTGTCATCAACCCTGATAATATGCATTTCTAACAAGTTTCAAGAGACGCAGACTCTTCTAGATCATTAACTCAAGCCTTGAATTATTTGCTAAGCTGCTTGCTTTTTTCGCTTTACTGTGTTTCCTCCCTTCCCATTGCACTGCCAGCCTCTCTGAATCCAGGCCGACTTAGATGTCATTGACCATTTCTGTATGGCAAACTGGAAGGCCTGTTGGAGCTAGGGTCTTGTCTTGAATCATGCTTTTTGCTAAACATTTGTCTGGTAAAGTGTCCGTGCATTGGTTCATTGCCTGTCTGCGTATCTACCCTTGCCCTTCTGCTACCCCCACACTTCTGTTTTGCTTGGGTTTTCTTGTCAGAGTCTCCAAATTCAGGTTTTCTTGTCTAAACTTCTGCCTTGCATGTTATATTTAAGCTGTCTTGCTAAAAGCCTGCTATGTGCTCCCCTCACCTCTCTTCAAAAGTGGTGTCACTCAGAAAGTTGTGTTTGTTGTACGAAATTCCCAGAAGTCCTACTTCTCTAAGACTTTTATGAAATGTTTTAAAACTTGCACCCTAATCTTTGAGGTACATGAAAGGACGGTTCAAAATCAACAGAATTGTATGTGACTTGACATCTTGGCCATCGTTATTTGAAAAGTGTTTGTTATTGGCCACTACAAGTAGCATCTATCAGCCAACATTTATCCACATTTAAAAACGATTTGTCTTCCCCAAGCAAACAGGCATCTATGTATGTGAACCACTTTTGTATCCCTTGGCCCAATTTGTCTGCTTTTCTTAGTGATTCACTATAAAACACTACAGGTGTTAATCTGCCTAGGGCAGGAAAGCACAAAATAGATTTCATACAACAGTTTGAAGTCTTACAGGTAATTAACTCAGCATGGTTTAGTTGGATTTGTACCAAGGGCTTGTTGGCCCATGCTGAGAAAAATAATACTTTGTCGGTCTCATCAGTACATCTCAAAATACTTCACAAACATTAATTAATGCTTATCACACACTCGGTCACCCCCATTTCCAGATGAGGAAACTGAGCCACTGCAAGCAGCATTTATTTGCCTGTAGTATTGAAGTTGGTCTTGACAGAGTGCACAGTAGAACACACATTTTCTTTCACCTTTTCAAAAAAGTACTTTATTTTTATTTATTTATTTGACAGAGAAAGGGAGAGAGAGAGAGAGAGAGAGAGAGAGAGAGAGAGAATGAGAGAATGGGCATGCCAGGGCCTCCAGCCACTGCAAACGAACTCCAGATACGTGTGCCCCCTTGTGCATCTGGCTAATGTGGGTCCTGGGGAATCGAACCTGGGTCCTTTGGCTTTGCAGCCAAACGCCTTAACTGCTAAGCCATCTCTCCAGCCCTCTTTTGCCTTTGGGGTCATACCCCTTCCTGCTGATGCCTCAGCTGACACCACAGTTTTCAGTGTTGAGTGTCATGTCCAGTCCTCACCTCAGCCTAACCAGAACAGCACTGACAGCAAAGGGGGATGTGGACAGACGTGCAGCTCTGTTCTTACACAGACAGACACAGCAAGGATTGTGTGCACATAGATTTCTGTGTGTGCTGCTGAACAGAACATGTGTTGAATGATGGAAATACAAAGATTTCTTGCTTAGGCAGCATTTTATGAGAGTTAATTTGAGACTGGAGACATGGTGGAGTGGTTAAGGCTCTTGCCTGTGAAGCCTAAGGAGCGAGGTTCAAGTCTGCCGTACCCACATGAGTCCAATGTACAAGGTGGTACATGAGTCTAGAGTTCATTTGCAATGGTTGGAGGACTTGACGCTCCCCTTCACTGTCTCTTCCTCTCTCTCCCCCTCCCACTCTCTCTCAAATAAATAAAATAAAATAAAATAAATAAAATAAATAAAATAAATAAATGAAATAAAAATCTAGAGCCAGAGAGATGGCTTAGCAGTTAAGGTGCTTGCCTGCAAAGTCAAAGGACCCAGGTTCAGTTTCCTAGGACCCACGTAAGCCTAATGCACAAGGTGGCACATGCATTTGGAGTTTGTTTTCAGTGGCTCGAGGCTCTGGTGCACAGCCCATTCTTTTTCTCCATCTGCCTCTTTCTTTCTTTCTTTATTTAAAAAAAAAACTTATTTATTTGTTTATTTATTCATTTATTTATTTATTTATTTATTTATTTATTTGAGACAGAGAGAGAGAGAGAATGGGCATGCTAGGGCATCCAGAATGGGCATGCTTTGGCATCCAGCCACTGCAAAAAACTTAACCACTAAAGCTCTTGTGTGCCCCCTCCATGAAATAAAAATCTGAGACAGAGAGATGGCTTAGCATCTTAGCCCTAATGCACCAAGGTGGCTGCATTTGGAGTTTGTTTTCAGTGGCTGGAGGCTCTGGTGCACAGCCCATTCTTTTTCTCCATCTGCCTCTTTCTTACTTTCTTTATTAAAAAAAAAAAAACTTATTTATTTGTTTATTTATTCATTCATTTATTTGAGACAGAGAGAGAGAGAATGGGCATGCTAGGGCATCCAGCCACTGCAAACGAACTCCGGACGCATGTGCCCCCTTGTGCATCTGGCTTACGTGGTAACTGGAGAATCGAACCGGGGTCCTTAGGCTTCGCAGGCAAACGCCTTAACCACTAAGCCATCTCTCCAGCCCATCCATCTGCCTCTTTCTCTCTCTCTCCCCCTCAAGTAAATAAATAAAATATTTTAAATTTTTTAAAAAAGTTAATTTGCTCTATGAAGAGATTGACGCATGAATGGTGGGAAGTGAGGGGAAGCATTGCTTCTTTCTATGTGTTTCAACATGAGATATTTGGAAACAGGGGCTCACCTCACCACTCAGGGAAACGGGTTTTCCATAGGCCTGATGGCTTCTCCACCTTGGAGCCTAGGAGGAGCTGCAGCTAAACTCAACCTCGCTGCAGGTGTTCCCCAGGCACTGGCAGCTGGTGTTGTCAGATGGCACCCTGCACAGCAGCTGCCTGCCCCGGGGCTGCTCACACCCCGCCTGCAAGTCAGCTCTGACATTTGCCTGGGAAGGTGGCTCCCTCAGCAGCACAGTGCTGGGGAGGGGGTCCTCTGCTGGAGCTCACCTCCAGCATGGGTCAAACTGTTCAGGCCCAGCAGGCCTTTTTATAGGGAGACCTGGCTATGTACTCAGCCAGCCAAAGCCCGAGCCCTCTGCACAGCATGCCTCTCCTCTGCCTCCATGTCTTCCTTCTCAAGAGTAAGGACATCACTTCCAGAATCAAGAGTGGGAACAATTTCATTTGCCTTAGTAGAGAATTTGGAAAAGATGACAAATCACTGAGCCTTCAAATTCAGAATTGAAAAGTGTGTTTTACAGGGTACCGACATAAGCATAGTTAGAATTTTGTTTGTGTGTAATATACACCAACCTCCAGGCCATACATAAAGTATCCTGAGAAATTCCTAGCTAAGGCAGTGAAGGACATCATTTCTGCTTTATTGTACTTTGATCTCCTTTGTTTTTGGGTTTCCCATCACATAGCTTATATCACCCTTGCCACACACTGCACCATGAAGAGATGATGGGGGGGGGGTCTTTATTATTATCCTCCTAGTATTGCCCTTCAGTTTCATGTTCTCAAATGCCAGTGTTTGCGGAATTATCTAAAGATCTTGGTTTAGTTAGTGTGGTGGTTTGATTCAGGTGTCCCCCATAAACTTCAAGTGTTCTGAATGCTAGGTTCCCAGCTGATGGCAACTTGGGAATTAACACCTCCTGGAGGCAGAGAATTGTTGGGGGCGGGCTTATGGGTGTTATAGCCAGCTTCCCCTTTCCAGTGTTCGGCACACTCTCCGGTCGCTGTTGTCCACCTTATGTTGACCAGAGGGTGATGTCCACCCTCTGCTCATGCCATCGTTTTTCCTGCCATCATGGAGCTTCCCCCTCGAGCCTGTAAGCCAAAATAAACCTCTTTTTTCCCACAAGCTGCTTTTAGTCGGGTGATTTCTGCCAGCAATGCGAACCTGACTGCAACAGTTAGAAAAAAAAGAAAGCAGTTGGGAGATGTCTAAGTGGGTAAAGGTGCTTCCTTGCAAATCCTATGGCCTGGGTTCAATGCTTTGACACTCACGTACAGCCAGATGAAGAAAGTGGTGAAAGCACCTGGTATTCATTTGCCATAAGTGGCAAGAGACCCTGGCACACCCATCGGCTTATCCCCATTTCCACATGCATGTGCAAATAGATAAGAAAATAGTTTTAAAAAATATTTTATTTATTCATTTATTTGAGAGAGAGAAAGAGACAGATAGGTAGAGAAAGAGAGAGAAAAAGAGAGGGAGGGAGAGAGAGAGAATGGGCATGCCAGGAAACCTCTTGCCACTGCAAACAAACCCCAGAGGCATGTACCACCTTGTGTATCTGGCTTTACGTGGATACTGGGGAATTGAACCTGGGCCCTTTAGTTTTGCCAGCAAGTACCTTAACTGCTAAGCCATCGCTCCAGCCCTAAAATATTTTTAAAACTTTAGCTTTCTGGTACTATACCACAGAGATATAGAATTTAGAGGTCTGGGTATGTGTTTAACAAATATGTCTAGATTTTAGTTGTTAAAACATGAGAAACACTGCTTTCATTTTTGCACTTGAAGCTTCCTCTATAAAATCCAGTGGCCAGCTTCATTAAGTGAGGCCTGGGAGCAGCTTCTACTGCTTGCCTGGTCTCAGAGCTTTCTCTTTTATCTGAACGTGCTGTCTGGCCTATGATCCCTTATCCTTGTGTGGTTTTTTTCCCATGTAAACCAGCGTAAAGAGCAGGAACTGTGTTCAGCAGGAGGTATAACTTTTGAATAGATGTTCTATCTAAAAAGAAATCTCATTATTACCCATGGTTATGCATAACACTATTCGGTACCCCTTGAGTGGCAATTACAGGATTTTTTGTTGTTGTTTAAGCTACTAAGATGGGATGCTATGAGAGTGGCTCTGACTTTAGGAAATTTATTAGTTCTCTATCAATCAAAAAAAAAAAAAGACATCTTCTGTTTACATGCTATATATTATGTACATGCATACATACATTAGAAATGAAAGGCCACTCTAAATTCAGTAAACCCAGTTCTTGACATTATCGCCTTCTAAATCACTGAGCTCTCATTCTTGTTTATTGCAGTTAGCCGCACAGAATGACCACTCGCAATCCAGGCCTGTATTTTGTTGATACCTGCAAGTCTTGTAATTCTAAGGATATATCCAGCAGACCACTCCATTTTATGTAGGTACAAAATGAGTGAACAAGAACATGGGTTCTCCTGATGGTGATATACAGTATGCATTCTGAACATGACTGCTGTTCCTGTGCCCAACATCAGCAGCATTAAACCATGGCCTGCAGGCCAAAGCCAATTCCCACTCCCACTCCTCCCTTTGAGTCAGAGACTCACTATGACGTCCAGGCAGGCCTGGAGCCCCTGATCTCCTCGCATCCCAAGTAGTGGGATTAGAAGCATATGCCACCATGCCTGCCTTTTTTTTTTTTTCTTTTCTTTTCTTTCTTTCTTTCTTTTTTTTTTTTTTTTTTTGAGTGTTTTATCAAAGCATAGCCATCTGTGTTTTTCTGTGTGTCTATGACTGGTTTCATGTTACAAAGGCAAAGATGAGCAATTCCAAAACAGACTCTGTGACCTGCATAGCTTAAAGGAATTTACTCTCTGGTCCTTTAGAGAAGAAATTTGCCTGCATTTGCTCTGTGCTATAGGATGGACTTTTCTGGGCTCACTCCTTGGTCTTGTAACCACAAGCACGTATACAAAGTGGGATCCCGTGGGATGACTACATTTTCTCTGGTTTTCTGGAGGATTGGGGTCACCAGCTGACTGTTTTGCTGTATTCCATTTGGTGTGTATACAGGCAAGCTACATTTAATGCAAAGGACGGTTTCCTCCTATTTATTTATTTATTTATTTATTTATTTATGTATTTATTTATTTATTTTGATGTTTCAAGGTAGGGACTCATTCTAGCTCAGACTGACCTGGAATTTACTAGTCTGTGTTCTGAGATATGATAGTATTATTTTAGGTCTCTCTCTGTTTATATATCTATATATCTATCTGTATATATATAATGAAATTTCTTAGTATTTTAACATGCTGCATCTCTACAAAGAAATTTAAGCACAATATATTTTCCAAATTGATTTAGCCAGAAAAATTTTTTGAGGACTAGTGATAAGGTTATTCTGACCTCAGTGAAGCCCTTGCCTTCTGCAGTATGGTGCTAAATAATTCCAAGGGTGCATTCTTCCCTTTGTGGAGGTTTGGCTCAGAAACTCTGTCCTCATAGCTACAGCTCTGCTCACCTAGTTAAAACACTATTAATTTGTGGTGTCAAAGTCTGTATTCACACTATTCCAGTGACTAGCACTGCTCATTCTAATTGTTGTAAACACTCTTGCTGTTAAAAACAGCCTCCAAACACTTCCTCAAGGGGTTGCTCAATTATTTAAGATGTGAAGGCAGAAAAGCAATGGATCCTCAGGAAGCCACACGATTAATTAACACGTCTCTGGCTTCTCATAGTCCTTCTTCACGTTATACCCCATTGTCAAGCCTGCTTAGTTCATTAGTAACTAAGGAAGAGCTTGGGCGCGTTGAGAACCTGCAGTGTTTGTGGTCTTGTGACAAACTGGTGTGTCCATTATCTCATTATATGCAAGAAGCCTGGTGCTTGCTCCTACCTTTCCTTTTGAGCTGGGTGGAGCTTTTTCTGCTTTTATTTTGGACTTCACCAGTAGGCTACGCCTAAGCCTGGGCAAAGCTCTTTCTCCATTTGCTGCTGTTTGATGGCTACAGAGACATTTTATTATTGCTCTCATTTTCCTAGTCGCAAATCATCTGTACTTACACCCACAAATGTGTTGCCCACATTGAGTCATCTTAAACCGCTGAGCCAATCAGTGGGTCTGGGAGAAGCTTGTGGTCCTTAAAGTCTGAACCAATTGGTCCTCCTTCAGGTCTGACAGATTGTGGAGCTATTAGTGAGGTTTGAAATTAATACATGCTTTGGTAATACATTCAGAAAATGTCACATGGGCATTTCAACTCCTTTCTCTAAATTACTTCTGATGGGCTAGAGAGATGGCTTAGTGGTTAAGGCACTTGCCTGTGAAAGCCAAAGGTTCTACGTTCAATTCCCTAGGACCCACATAAGCCAGATGTACAGGTGGCACATGTGTCTGGAGTTCATTTGCAGCGGCTGGAGGCCCTTGAGCTCCCATTCTCTATCTGCCTCTCTCTCTGCTTCTTTTTCTTTTTCTCTCAAATAAAAAAAATAAAGTATTTTTAAAAATAAAATTACTTCAGGTGACACTCTGAAAGCCCTGCACCCTCCCCCCCTGCACCCCCGCACCTGTAGCAAGAAGCAAGAAGGTGTGGAATAGGCAGCACAAAACCTCTGACTGGGGCTGGAGAGATGGCTTAGCGGTTAAGGCATTTGCCTGCAAAGCCAAAGGATCCTGGTTCGATTCTCCAGGACCCACGTAAGCCAGATGCACGTGGAACACATGTATCTGGAGTTCGTTTGCAGTGGCTGGAGGCCCTGGTGAGCCCATTCTCTCTCTGTGTCTGTTTCTCTTCTATCTCTCTTTCTCTCTCTACTTGCAAATAAATAAATAAAATTAAAAAACAAAACAACAACAACAAAAAAAACCCTCTGACTGGGGAGGGAGTATGAAATTGACCTAGGAACACAACTCAGAAATTCAGTTGTGCCTGGAAGTTTGCGCCGCCTCCATTGTATCCCTACAAGAAACTGCTGCTGGAAACAGCACTCTAATTTGTATTGACTTTCTGTGATGTATCTGGATGCGTTGGCCAGCAGCTGCCTGTGTAGATCAGGACAGCAGTGACCGAAGGCAGCTGTTGTTCTTTCTCTCCCACGCCTTCTTGGTGAGGACTTCCTAGCATCTTAATCAGTAGTAGCAGGTGCCTAGAGGAGTCTGATGTTTTTCTCATTATAATTCCCACCTGTGCAGACAGCAAATCACCTCTGCCCTAGGACACGAGATAGCCAAACACAGCTTGCATAGCTTCTGTCTTAGCAACTGAATTTTTTTCCACAAACTCTAGATGGTTGATGCTGTGCACATCTCTTCTCAGCTCCATGTTGGTGACGTCTGCTGCCTTGAAATCAGCCAAGAACAGAGGAGTTGTCCTTTCTCCTGAAAGGACCGATGGTTATACACTTACTGGCACAACTAGATCCTTCCTGTCTGCTTCAGTGTCTCAGGATGTAACTTTGGCATGTAACGGTCACCATCTATACTGCCCAGTCGAAATGGTGTACTTCTTTGGCTCTGACATCTTCGGTTCATTTATTGGTTTGTTTTCAGATAAGTGAATAAAAAAATAATGTCTTACTCCTTTAAAATTATTGAGATCTATAGTTAATTTTTTTATTGAGATCTTCTGTAATTGTAGACAATATCCCATGTTACTTCCCTCCCTCCCCCCACTTTCCCCTTTGAAACTTCACTCTCCATCATATCCCCTCCCCCTCTCAATCAGTCTCTCTTTTCAGTTTGATGTCATTATCTTTTCCTCCTATTATGATGGTCTTATGTAGATAGTGTCAGGCACTGTGAAGTCATGGATATCCAGACCATTTTGTGTCTGGAGGAGCACGTTGTAAGGAGTCCCACTCTTCCTTTGGCTCTTACATTCTTTCCGCCCCCTCTTCTGCAATGGACCCTGAACCTTGAAAGGTAGGTTTGAGATGTTTCAGTGCTGAGCACTCCTCTGTCCCTTCTTCTCAGCACCATGGTACCTTCTGAGTCATCCCAAGGTCACCACCATCTGAAAAGAGAAGCTTCTCTAACCAAAAGTGAGAGTAGCATTAATATATGGGTGTGGACATTATACTGACACTATTATGAAATTGACACCACAAGAATGTTTCTATCATTTCAAAGAGAAACTCCATATATTTCAACTCTCCCTCCCTCTAGTTCCTGTCATCCACAAATCTGTTCTGTTCTTTTAGATTTAGCTATTATTGGCCATTTCATATAATTTATGACCCTTGGTGTCTGTCTGCATTTACCAGAACGTTTTCAAGAATCATCCTGTTGTAGATGCATCACTATGTTAATCCTCTTTTCTTTTCTTTTCTTTTCTTTTCTTTTCTCTTCTTTTTTTGTTTTTCAAGGTAGGTCTCACTGTAGCCCAGGCTGACCTGGAATTCACTATGTAGTCTCAGGGTGGCTTCAAACTCATGGCGATCCTCCTACCTCTGCTTCCCCAGTGCTGGGATTAAAGGCATGCATCACCACGCCCAGCCCTATTTTATTTTTAATTGTTTAAACATTTTTTATGACAATTTTCATACATATAGAAATATAATACGATCGTAAATGTTTCCCACTACACTCCCTTTTGCCCTTTCCCAAATTCTCCCTGCACTGAATCCCTTCCTCTTTCCAATTAGTGTCTCTTTTATTTTGATGTCATCATTTTTTTTCCCTCCTATTTTGCAAATCTTGGGTAGGTAGCATCAGCCTCTTTGTGTCTGGAAGACAGTATTGCAAACCACTCGTCCTTTCCTCTGACTCTTCAGTTCTTTCCACCTCTTCGGCAATGGTCCTTGAGCCTGAAAGCGTGTGATATAGATGTCTCATTTAGTGCTGAACACTGCACTGGCACTTCTCTGTGTTTTGGTGTGCTCTGAGTCTCCACAGTGGTCACTGCCATCTGTAAAGAGAAATTTCTCTTGCCAAAAGGGAGAGTAGAATTAATATATGGACATATACACAAGTACATAGAGGACAGTTTGGTGGGTATAAGATACCCATTTAGCCAGACAATAGAAGTAGTTTTCCCACTAAGGTTTAATATCTCCCAAGTAATAGGCTTTAATTAGGTTTTCCAGTACCAGGCAGGAATTCCCTCTGTAAGGCAGGCCTCAAGGACAATCAGAGAAATTTGTTCCCCCATAACAAACATACCACCCTTGCACCAGATGCCATATTTGGCCTGGCTGGCCAGCCATAAAGCTTGTAATGTCCATGGCTGTTTAAGACTGTTGATGATTGTGCTCCCCCAGCAGGCTGTATCGGACTTTCCAGTATATAAAAAGGCTATTCATTTCTCTGTGTTGATTTTGTATCCTGCTACCTTGTAGAAGGCATTTATCATCTGTAACAGTTTCCTGGTAGAGGTTTTAGGGTCCCTTATGTATAGAATCATATCATCTGCAAATAATGATAATTTGACTTCTTTCTTTCCTACTTGTATCCCTTTTATTTGTGTCTCTGTCTCTTGTCTCATTTGCTACAGCTAAGACTTCTATTACTATATTGAATAAAGGTGAAGAAAGTGGATACCCTTCTCTTGTTCCTGATTTTAGTGGAAATGTTTTGAGTTTTCCCCCCTCTTAGTATAATGTTGGCTATATGTTTGTCATAAGTAGCCTTTATTGTGTTGTGTTGAGATATGTTCCTTCTAGTCTCATTTTCTTTCGGACTTTTATTATGAAGGGATGTTGGATTTTGTTAAATGCCTTTTCTGCATCTATGGAGATGATTGTGTGACTTTTGTCCATGTATCCATTTTTATGGGATTCCTTTTATTTAAAAAAAAAAATTAGGGTCTGGAGTGATGGCTCAGCAGTTAAAGGTGCTTGCTTTAAAGGCCCTGGCTCAAATCCCTAATACCCATGTAAAACCAGATGCATGAAGTGGTGCATTCAACTAGAATTCATTGAATCCCAGCACTTGGGAGGCAGAGGTAGGAGGATTGCCGTGAGTTCAAGGCTACCCTGGGACTACATAGTGAATTCTAGGTCAGCCTGGACTAGAATGAGACCCTGCCTCCAAGAAAAAAAAAGAAAAAACTATGGGGAGGAAACATTTTTTTCTGTCCACCCTAAACGCATGAAGAAAGCCCTGAAGTAAAATAACAATTAATAAAAGTAGTCTCTCCGTACTAAGTTTTACATGATGTGAGAGTATAAGGAAATCATCAGAAACCGTTAAGCCAGTGTGTTCTGTGCTGGGTTTGATGAGAAGTAGGTATTTGTGGAGCTATATGACTGCACACAAAGGGTCTACAGTCTAATGAAAGTCAGCTGGAGAAGCAGAGCAAGAGCCGTGCAGGTCCTCTTTGACCCTTCATCTGAAGAGAGAAGAACGTTCCTGTCCTCCTGCTATAGGGCGTCACATGAGGCCATTACAACTTGCTTCAGGGCAGAAGGACAAGATAAAGCCCAACCAAGCTGCCGGCTTCTGCTGGCGTGTTCCCTCAAAGGCCTCATGCGGTATTTCAGGATGACTGTGACCTGAACACCATCATCATTAATCTCTCCTTCCCACTTCACTTTTGGCGAACACTTCTCTTTTCTCTGTCTCCATAGTTTTACCTTTTCCAGAATGCTGAAAGTATATAGTATTCAGATTAGTTTCTCATTTAGTAATATGCGTCCTTTTCGGTTCCTTTGTCTGCATAAACCACAGCTTATCTGTTCACTTATTGAAGTCCACCTGGGTGGGTTCTATGGTTTAGCAATTATGAATAAAGCTGCTGGAAACACTTTTGTGGCAGTTTTTGTGTGAAATAAGTTCTCCAGTCTTTCGAGCAAATATTCTGGAGTGCAACTACTGGATTATAAGGTAGGATATATGCAGTTTTGTTAAAAAAAAAAATAGCTACCATTCTTCCAAAGTGGTTATATCTATAACCCTTTTAGTACTGGTGAACTGCTTTTTCCGCTGTGCGAAATGCTCTTTTTAAAGAAACATCAAGCCATTTTCCACAATGTCTATGTGGGTTTATCTTTGCTCTAGCCATGTATTACAGTCCAAATTTTCTTAGAGCTTTATCAATGCAGCTTGTTTTCTGAATAAGAAAGAAATAATCACTGTTGAGTGACTGTAATTTTCCTCTTACTGACACCTAGGCATGCGAAACACCTTTGCATGTGCTTTTTGACCATTCATATATCTTTGGAGAAATGTGTATTTAAGTCCTTGCCAGTTGGGGCTCTTCTTTATATAGTCAGGATATTAGACTCAGGGACAAATATATGACCTGTATGTAGTAGGGTATGGTTGTGGTGGCTCACACCTTTAATTCCAGTACTCAGGAGGCAGAGGTTGTAGATTGTGAGAGTTCCAAGCCAACCTGAGAGTACATAGTGAGTTCCATCCAGGTCAGCCTGGGCTAGAGAGAGACCCTACCTCAATATATATGTATATGTATATGACTTGTGAACATTTTCTCTTGCTTTTCTGTGTTTTTTCTACTTTCTCTCCCTTGATGTACAAAATTTATTTAAAATTTTAAAGTGTGTGTGTGTGTGTGTGTGTGTGTGTGTGTGTATGCAGGTGCATGTGTGCTATAGCACATGTATGGAGGTCAGAGGACAAATGTTAGGGAGGACCTTGTCATCCACCTCATTTGAGGGAGATTTTTCACGGTGGATTCTAGCTCCGTTGTTCTTTGCTGTACTTGCCATGAGCTTCTGGGACATTCTCCTGTCTCCACTTCTCATCTCACTATTGGCAGCAGCAATGCTGACATTGCAGTGGTCCGCCATAACTTCTGTCTTTTGTCGGGGGTCTGGGGATTGCATTTAGGTATTCCAGATTGAGCACTGAGTGGTGTTTTTAATTTTTATTTATTTATTTTATTATTTTGAGAGAGAGAGAGAAAGAGGCAGATAGAGAAAGAGAATGGGCACACCAGGGCCTCAAGCCACTGCAAGTGAACTCCTGACACATGTGCCCCCTTGTACTTCTGGCTTACGTGGGTCCTGGTGAATCAAATCAGGGTCCTTAGGCTTCACAGGCAAATGCCTCAACCACTAAGCCATTTCTTCAGTCCGAGCCCTGAGTGTTTTATCCATTGAGACATTCCCCCCCGCCCCCAGCCCCTGGTATCATATTTTTAATATACTGTTCCAGGCCAAAGCTATAAAGATTTAGGTTGGTGTTACCTTAAATAAGTTTATAGTTTTAGTGCTTATGTTTAGGTCTATTTTTTGGGGGGGGTTCCGAGGTAGGGTCTCACTCTAGCTCAGGCTGACCTGCAATTCACTATGTAGTTTCAGGGTGGCCTCGAACTCATGGTGATCCTCCTACCTCTGCCTCCCGAGTGCTGAGATTAAAGGTGTGCGCCACCACGCCCGGCCTATTTAGGTCTATTTTTTATTTTGATTTTCATTTCCTTTTCATATATAATAGGTTGGGAAAGTTCATTCTTTTGCAAATGACTGTCTAGTTATCCCAGAATCATTTTTTGAAAAGACTTTTCCTGTAGACAACCCTTGGCACCCCTGTTGAGAGCCAGCTCGTCATAGACAGGCACACATGCCTTTGAACTCTCACTGCCCCTGAATTGATGGCAGCATTATGTGCCAGTGCTCGCTGTCTTGATTATCATTGCCTTTGAAACGGGGACAGACAAATCCTCCAGACCTTGCTAAGACCGTTATTACCATTCAATTTTCATAGGAATGTTAGGACCTGTTTCCACTTTTCCTTTTTTTTTTTTTTTTTTTTGCAAATGTTGCAGTTGGTATTTCGATAGATTCTACAGTGAATCTAGGTTAGTGTGTGAATATGGTCATGCTAACAATTAGCACAGCATGGGGTGTCTTTCCGTTTCTCTAGGTCTGTGGTAGTTTGAATATATGTCCCCCAATATATTCAGTGTTTTATTAGTTATAGTTTGCATCTGCAATCACCTTGCTAGAGGAAAGGTCACTGGGGTCCCGGTCTTAAGGTGTGGTGATGGTTTGAGATTCCATTGTAAAGATATGCAAATGTGCCTAGCAGGAGTTCCTGAGGTGTGCTGTGTGACCTTTTGGCTGTAGTTTTGCTTTGTGTGCTGTGGTGGCTGGTTGGCTTTTGCTCTCTCTTGCCTGGTCTTGGGAGAGCAGGCCACTTCTCCTGCCATTATGGAACTTCCCCTGGATCTGTAAGCTCCAATAAATAAATATCCCTTCCTCCATAACTGTGCCTGGTCTGGAAGTTCATCTCAGCGAACCTGAGCTGTCTGCAACAAGGTCTTATTCTAATCTCTTTCAGCAGTATTTCATTGTTTTCAAAGTGCAAATCCTGCACTTTCTTGCTCATTCCTCAGCATTTGATTATTTTAACATTAGCACAAATATAGTGAATTTTTTTTATTTTAACAGTAGGTTGTTGATTGCTCAGGTATAAAACTCAGCTGGTTTTGCATACTGACCTTGCATCCTGCAATTTTGCTAACCATAACTGTGTGTTTGTTTGCACATTTGTTTTAGGGAACACGCATATCCTTTGAGGTATCACAGATGTAACAGAATGACTTCTATGAATGGAGGTAGTTCTTCTTTTGTCCAATCTGGAAGACAGTCTTCTTAGTCTTCCTTAACGTTTTATCTATCTATTTATTTATTTGTTTATTTTCAAACATGGTCTCTTGTAGCTCAGGCTGCCCTCAAACTTGCTATGAAGGATGACCTTAACTTCTGACCCTCCCGCCTCCACTTCCTAAAAGCCAAGATTACAGGTTGGTGCCACCTTGCCTGGAATTTTGGGAGTGCGTGGATCAAGCTCAGGGCTTCTTCGTTCGTGTTAGGTAAGCATTCTTCCTGCAGAAGCAGTAGTAATGTTCCCACATTCTAATACTCTAGTTCTTTTCTTTTCATCCTCCTTCAGCTAGCTAGGACATTGGTAGTTTTGTACAAACAACTTTTGATTTTGTTCGGTTTTTCCATGTAGTTTTCTATTCACTATTTCATTTTTTAATATTTATTATATATTCTAATATTTATTATTTACTTTGAGTTGTTTGAAATTTTCTTGTTTCTTAAGGCCGATGATGAAGTTATTGATTTCAGATTTTTCTTTTTACTGAGTGTAAGCATTATAAAATTTCCTGAGAGGACTGATTTTGCTGCATCCAATCATTTTTTCATATAAATCTTTTTATTTCCTACTTGCATAGAACCGCAAGGGCAGCTTGAGGTGAGAGCTCAGGGCCTTTTTAGATTTCTCTTGAGCACAAACAGTCTTAATCATGGACTTGATTTTCTTGATTTCCAGGAGTATGTCACAGCCCTTCCCTCCCTAATGCATCTTATCTCCCTTTCTTTCCTTCCAAGGTTCTTAGTGTGTTGTTTTCCCCAGCAAAGAGTAGAAACTGAAATGTTTGCCTCTGAATGTTTTTGATAAATGCTATCTGCATAGCCATTATATTAGCACTTGGTAAGTTTCACATTAGATTGGGTAAAGCTAAATTAATGGATCTGCTTTTCCAGAAAGGCCAACTGAGGACAATTTCTTGTAAATTATGTAAATTAACTCCTCCTGTTCCCTCTTGACATGGGAACATAACTGTTACCTTTGAGGTGATTTCTGAGTCGAGGACGGGATACTTTTCTTGAAGAGACTGCTGGGGCAATGCCAGCTTTTGGTAACTGTATCAGTTACTGTCTCATTGCTGGGACAAAATACCTGATAAGAAACAACTTATCAGAGGGGAAAGGTTTACTGTGGCTTACGGTGCCAGACGGTAGCCTATCACAGTGAAGGAGAGCGTGGCAGGGCAGGAAGCTGGTGCCACATCATCACATCAGCATGGAGGATAGAGCGAGGGTCACACACGGGGGGGCATGACTAGAACACCTCAAGAAGGCCTGCTTTCAGTGACACACTTCTAGCAAGCCACCCCCTTCCTGAATGCTGCTCTCCACTGGGGTTAGGTATTCAAACATATGAGTCTATGAGGAATATTTGACATTCAAACCACACAGTTACTCTCTAGGGTTCAGATAGGGTTTCCCATCTGTTATTGCGGCTTTTCCAGTGGACAGACTTCTGCTGTTCTTTTCTCCGAATTTTCATTGATGTTTTGCACCATCCGTTGTTTCACCTCTGGGTCAGAGACAAAGGACAATGATTACCGAGAGCCATGGTGTAACATATGACCATTGTTTCTGGCCAGTTTTTCCAACTCCGATTCCTGTGAAACAACATTTCAAAAGTCAGGTGACATCTGTTGACGCAATCAGTGTTGTCATCCTGAGCAGGTGGATCAAGAACCTTTTATGCCGGGAAGTAAGCATACTTGCTCTGTGCTACCAACTGTGATACTCTTTCAACATTTTAAAGTTTTTTTCTTTATACAAATATCTTTTAAAAGATAGTCTGAAACAAAGTGTAGTTACTGCCTCACATGCATATCTTACAAAATATCAGAAACCCATAAATAATGACCTCCTCTCCAAATCAGAATGATACATATATGACCTTGCAGTGATTTTAAGGGTGTTGGACATTATTTCTTATAAAAGGGTGTCACTGGACATGGGTATGTGTCATTTGTAGTTTGAAAGGCTCCCTTTTGCTTCTGGGTGGAAATTAGACTGTAGAGGAAACAGAACAGGAGCAATTATAAGCTTATTAGACTGTCTGGGAGGAAGATGATGGCTTTTCAGTCAGTGGCGGAGGCAGAGATAAGGTGGTCAGACCCGTCACATCTGTCTTTGACAGAATTAGGTGTGTTCATTGGTGAGATAAATGAGGTTATTGAGAAAAAGAGACTAGCTGAATGTGACATATTTTAACACGAATAGCTGGATGAATGATGGCTCTGTTTACAAGGGGTAGACAATAGTAGAGGAAAAAGCGATTTGGGGAATCAAATTGCTATTTCTGATTTGTTGAGCTTTACATGTTCACTGTATATCTATGGGAGAAGTGGCAGATATTAAGGGTTTGTGGTTGGAGAGATCAAAGCTGGAGGTACAAAATTTGGAAATCCGTAACATATCGTTTAAGGTCCTGAGACTTGACAAGATTATAGGGGAATGGATTATAATTGGAAGATGATGGAGTCAGAATACAGAACCCTGGTTTCCTTTTGACATTTGAGGTCAGAAAGGAGTCACTACATGAGAGAAAACACAGGAGGCATCTTGACTTTTAGAGCTGGATAAATAAAAATGATAGTGATAATTCTAAGGAAGGCTGTATCACCAGGTGGGAGCTGCTTTGTATAGAAAATACCCTGGTGATTAGTTTGGAACCTGTGATTCTCTTTAAATGAAAATTTAATTAACTAAGAAATAATATGGTTATTAATCTACTATTTATGAAAGTTAAGCAGAAATTGGGAGGACAAGGAGAATTTTAGTGAGAGACTATGAGCAAGAAGAATAAGGACTGATCAACATTGTAGGATGGTGGAACTTTGAAATTCTATTTTAATTGCTAGGAATTAAAATCCTTGAGTTCTCCAAGCTACCAGAGAATGTGTTTGTGTTCATGTAAGAATTAAAATAGTAGTGTACATTCAGTTCTGAGCTGTGGGATAAGGCAAAGAGACTATGAATTTTGAGAGGGGATGTAATTTGTATAGTAACAGAAAGCATATAGAAAGTCATTGGGGTGGGGGGCACTGGAGAGACGGCTTAGCGGTTAAGGTGCCTGCCTGCTAAGCCTAAGAATGTCCATTTGACTCTCCAGGTCCCACATTTAGCCAGACGTAAAGTGACAAAAAAGGTGCAATGTCACACTTGCTCACAAGGGGGTGCCTGCATCTGGAGTTCATTCATAGTGGCTAAGAGGCTGCTGGCATGCCCAGTCTCTATCTGTCTCTCTCTCTCTCTGTCTCCAAAAAAAAAAAAAAAAAGAAAAGAAAAGCAAAAGAAAGAAAGAAAGAAAGAAAGAAAGAAAGAAAGAAAGAAAGAAAGAAAAAGAAGTCATTGGGAATGCAGACAGCTTGAGGTCTAAGAATTGAACTGGCGTCCAGGTTGTAGTTCTGTGATCTGGTAGCTGCCTGGCTCATCCATGAGGGTAACTATACTGGGTCAGGACCTCTTGTTATGTGATTTGTATCATCTACAGTGATTGTCTTGATGCTTGTCTTGCAGGCCTGGCTGAGGCTGGAGACACTGTTGGGTTGCCACATGGGCTCTGGCAACACCTTTCCATCTGAAACAGGGTAAGTAGAAGGTGATGTGTATTTCATGCTTCTAAGCAAACATAAATAAAGAAATCGATTAAAGATCTGAAAGAATGTATTTTGCCATGACTTCAGCTTCTAAGCTCTTGAAATATACTCCATATTTCCCCACCGCTAAGCTTGTCCGTCTTGTTTTAGTAGATGGTGAGAATTAGTTTCTTATTGTCATCTTTTTTTTTTTCTAGGTCTTGATTTTTTTCAACTTTTTTTATTGACAACTTTCATAATTACACACAATAAACCATAATGATTTTTTCCCTCCTCCACTTTCCCCTTCACAAATCCACTCTCCATCATAGCCCCTCCCTCTCTCCATTAGTTTCTTTTATTTTGATGCCATTATCTTATCATCTTTTCCTCTTGCTGAGGGTCTTGTGAAGACAGTGCCAGGCACTGTAAGATCACATATATCAAGGCCAATTTCTGTCTGGACGATTGCATTGTAAGCAGTCCTACCCTTCCTTTGACTCTTACATTCTTTCCACCACCTCTTCCACAAGGGACCCTGAACCTTGGAAGGTGAGATAGAGATATTTCAGGGCTGAACACTCCTCCATCACTTCTTCTCAGCACTATGGTACCTTTTGGGTCATCACAGTGGTCACTGCCATCTGAAAAGAGAAGCTTCTCTAACCACAAGTGAGAGTAGCATTGATATATGGGTATGAACATTAAGTAAAGTGCTTGCAGGACAGTTTGGTGAGCATAATATATACATTTAGCCAGACACCAGCAGCTGCTAGACGCCTAGGGCTCATGACCTCCTCCACCATAGACTGTTGACGTGGTTTTTAGCATCAGGCATGGATTCCCTCCCATGGAGTAGATCTCCAGTCCTCTTAGAGAGTGGTTGGTTTTCCCTTATTGTCATCACTTTAGCAAGTTAATTCTTTTGTTTTCCTTAAAAGAAGCCCAGTCTCCTAAGATCCAACTACCTCTTAGATAATGGATAGTTGGTTGTGTTTTTAATACACTCTGAGTCCTGGTTAGAATAGTTGAAAGTAGGCAGACTGTAGAAACAAGGCTTCATTATGTTAAAAAAAAAAAAAAATGGAAAAAGGTAGACATTAAGTATTTTCCAAGTTCCCTTAACAGGTCTTCGTAAGTGGTTGAATTTAACAATGCTATTCCTCTTCTCCTCTTGCTCTATCTTTCCTTTTCTCCCTGACTTCTTTTAGTCCTAAAGGGACCTCAAGCACTACCAAGTATCGTCCAGATCTGATCAAAGTTCCAGTCTCAGCTAACACTTTCATTCTTTGTGACCTTCATAAGTTGGGCAACCTTTTCCCCTTCAGCTTCTTAACCTTTAAAATGTGGATAATAATAGTACCTTATCATGTAAGGCTGTTGAGGAAATTAAAATAGATCCTATGAGCACAGAATGTTTAGAACAATGCGTCGCATGCAAAACACTCAGTAAATGTCGCTGTTCTTATTCTCTTCAAATGACTCATTGAACCAGAAATTTAAGTAATGTCTGCTTTGTGGTGGTGGACTTATGTATAAAAAAGGGAGAAGCTGGCACTAGGAGAAAGGTTATGAACTTGAAAGATAAATCAGGAGATCAAGGTAAGGCCCTATCTTCAAGCTAATTTAAAAAACACTGCACCAACTGATTTGATTTCTGCATTGTTCCTCATCAGTGGGGCTCAGCTATTTACATGCCACTGACAAAGACTATTTGCTTTGTTGTCTGTCTGCCCTACCATTGACCTCACCACTAGCAAAAACATGCTGACTTTGAACAGCAAATCATTAGGTTTAAGAGTCCTGAAATACATCATATATGTGTGTGTGTGTGTGTGTGTGTATACAGATACATTTGCATGCATTCACACCCATATATGCATATGTAAATATATATATATTTAAATATAAATATATTACATACGTGCACACATGCACATGTATGAGAGAGAGATAGGGTCTCACACTATAGCCCAGACTGGCCTGAAAGTCCCTATGTAGCTCAGACTAGCCTCAAACTCTATGCCTCAGCCTTCTGCGTGCTGGGAGAGAGTCGTGATGTCTTTTATCGATAATGAGAATAGTAACTTCTAGCAACTTAGTAAGAGTCAAGTTAACTCTGGAAATAAAGCATTATTATTACCAAGACCCACGCTTGGCCAGAAGCTTAAAGAGTCTACTATTACTAAATGAGGGCTGGGTATGCTTTTGCAAAGTTCTTCTGGCTCTTTCAGAGCAAGCTATCCATACAAGTTCTACTCTATAGTTCCAGGAAAATTACTTCAATTAATCCCTGAATTGTAGTCCTCTCCCCTGGCACATTGGATAGCAGCTCTCAATATCCCAGAACAGAAGAGCACAGTGTTGGTTTGTAAAAGGCGGACACATTTTTGTTCAATGATAATCATAAGGGAGTTGAAGGGATAGCTAGAAATTTTCTAGAAGAGAATCATTTTCATTCCCTTATTCAAAGTAGAACGCAAACACATATTAACAACTCCTACTCGTGCAGTGACAAAAGAAATGCAATTCAGCCACGATCCCTCACTCTTGGGTGCTCATCCTTGGGGCCCAGGCACTTAAACAATCTCTGAATCACCAGCAGCCTGGAATATAATAGTTATTTTGGAGCATTTATGATCTAGCCTATCAGAGGCCTTGCGGGGACATTTTAATCTGTGTATTAATAATACAATAGCCTGGGAATGGTTTCTTGGAAATCATCTGACCATACTATTACCACCTCCCTCCCCCAGTGATGTACAACCCCAACTCCATGGACAAAAATCTTCTTTTCTAATTTTTCCAAAAATTATTCAAAGGTACTTATGATAGTGTAACACCTTGAGACAGTCTCCATTTTCTTCTTTAACTTGCAGAGAATTGTGGTTTCATATTGGAAAGCTATCAACTACAGGATTTCATTGGAAAAATCATAGCCATTGAAAATATTCTCTTTGGTGACTAAAACGATGAGCCATTTCTTTTTATTTTTTTAAGTGAGCCATTTCTTTTAGACTGTCCAGTGCCTCTCAGCAATAGTCAAACTGCTTTACATTAAGTTCTTATAGAAACAATTTGCCCTTGGATGGGTCTTTGTCTTTCTTTGTGTTGTGTGTATGTATAATTTTTTTCCATTAATAGATTCAGGCATTGTGGCAGTTTCACTCCCAACAGGAGATTAATGAAAGTTTAATTCACTAAACTGCCCAGGATTAAACCCAGAACCCAAAGTGAGGTGATGTGAGCTATTTCACCAAGGGGCTTAGCTTTCCTTCAGTCTTCCTAAGCCCCAAGTCGGCTCTCTGCTTCCACAGTTGTTTGTATGTGTCTCAGATTTATATTCCTGGCTGTGCAGCATTGGCCTCCAAGGTGGCCTCTTGGATCCATCTATGCTTCTGGTGAGCTTTGTATTCCACAGAACGTCTTTCTGAGAAGAATGAGGAGACGTTCTTTCGGCTCACCCACAGGAAAAAGACAGAGGGTGACAGTTCCTATCCCAGCTGAATGAGCTTATTTTCTGTGTTAAGATCAAGTTGGAAAAGAATGAATGGGATCTTGGTGGAACCTCTGGCGTAAGGTGCTAAGAGGTCAAGGGCAGATGACTTTTCAGGGAGGGAGTTGAATGCAAATAAAAGAGTTAACCATGCAAGTAAAAGAAATGGAATAAAAGCAAGAAATTAAACTTAGCCAGGCAAGAAAAAGAAGTTAATACCTGTAAATGCAAGAATTAATGAATCAGAAAAGAGCAAAGTAACTATCAAATACATCCAATACTATATTTATATAAAGCAATCATACATGATAATCAATAAAAGTTTCCAAGTGAATCACTCACTTTTATCAACAGGAAACAGAAAAGAATACATTGTTAGTAATGACAAAGGTGAAACAGATGAGATATCAAAAAATGTATAAAATCATAGATTATATGAAGGCCTTAATGAAAGGAATCACATTCTAAGAAAATAGGAATTAAAATCAATCAGGGGAAGTTTAAAAACTCAACTGGACCAATAATCAGGAAAAAGATGAGAACAGTTTTTCACAATTCTATACAGGATTTGAGCTCACAGTTTCATGAAAGAAATTTATGTTTAAAACCTTGAAAAAGCTAGTAATATCTATACTATTTCTCCCATTCTGGTTTTGTTTCAGACTCCTCTTGTTCTGTTCTCTTCTCTGTCCTTCTTCTACCTATGCAAATTGACACCAGTTAGATTACTCTTACACATGAATATCAATACAGCTGCTCGAGTTAGGAAAAGTTCAACAGAGCCTAAGAGAAGCTATTAGTTGTGATTGAGTAGAGTGTATGACAACTTTGTGACTGCTGTGGGAAAAGACGCATGCATCTCCATTGAGAGTCCATGTTGGAGTGAGGAGGCGCAGTTTCAAATGTAGCTTTACCCATGAATGTTTGTTTCTGTCATTTCTTATTCTGTTTCCCTCGGGGGGCGGGGGGAAGAGCTGTCAGTAGCCTGAGCTGCATATTCTCCTAGCTCAGCCACACCACAAGAAACCTGGGTCACTTTTTATACTTCCTGTGACAACAACACGTGACAAGAAGCAACTTAAGAGTACATTCGGTCATGGCAGCAGAAGCGTGGTCACATCACAACCACAGTCATGAAGCAGATGGATTAATGCTCGTGGGTGCCGCTTGCTTTCTCTTTTTTATTCAGTCTTGGGACCCAGTCCACCGAATGGCACTGCCGCCCACATGTAGGAATGGGCGCTGCCACCTCAGTGAATCCACTAGAGAGACTCCCTCCCAGATAAGCCCAGAGGTGTTTCTCATAGGTGATTCTAGATCCTGACAAGTCGACAATCGATGTTAGCCACCTCGCCTTCTTTCCTCTGCAGCATTATAAGCCATTCGAGGAAAGAATTCTAGCTTCTCTTGTATTGGCATCCCGTCTTCGGGTGAACTGCTTTTGTTACCTAGCCTTTAACTCCGTGCACTTTACATGGTCGATGCTTGAGGGCCCCACTACAATACCATGGAGAGAGAGAGAGAGAGAGAGAGAGAGAGAGCGAGCAAGCGAGCTTATCATGATCTAGAGATGACGATTAACCAACACTGTATGTCCACTGTCTGGGATAATGTCTAGGAATACCAATCTGGTCCAATATGATGAAATGTTTGTTTGGATTTTTACTGTATTTATAGTCAGGATAGTTCCTTGGAGTTTATTCATTTAAAAAAAGTCATTTTAGCTGGGTGTGGTAGCACACGCCTTTAATCCCAGCACTAGGGAGGCAGAGATAGGAGGATCGCCATGAGTTTGAGGCCACCCTGAGACTACATAGTAAATTCCAGGTCAGCCTGACCTAGAGTGAGACTCTACCTCAAAAAAAAAAAAAAAAAAAAAAAAAAAAAAAAAAAAAAAAGACATCTCAACTGGAGGGTAGTATACAGATGGATGGAGAAGCACTGGTAAAAATAGCATGTCATTGTCATTGTCACAGTTACTTACAATATGTGTGTGTAGAGGGGGTTGCTAACACAGTGAGATACGATAACAATAAAAAGACACATTTGAGAGGAGTAATCACACGATCGTTGCTTGCAGATTCTTTACCCGACAAATTCAACAGGTCATGTGAAGATATGATACTTGCTGTAATCTGCAGCCTTCACCTCACCTTCTCAAGTCTCGACCACTGGAAAGCTGTTTCACTGGATAGTGATTCTCTCTGTGTGGGTTGCAGACTCCTGCAGCTTCCCAGGACACTGCAGGGATTCCGCGCTGCTTTTACCAGAGCACTGAAATTTTATTTGCTTTTGTCTCTGTGTTAATATTTGTTTGTACTAATGATATAAAAATCTATGGTGGGTAGAGCTGTTGACATCTTAGCCTAAATCCACAACCATACTCTTAAGATGGCTAGTTCACTTAAAAAAACAAAACAAACAAACAAAAAAAACCCTGATTGTGGCCAGAGACCTGGCTCAGCAGTTAAAAGTGCTTGCTTTTGAAGGTACTTCTTTTGAAAGCCTGGCAGCCCAGCTTCAAACCCTTAGTCTCCACATACATCCAGATGCACAAAGTGGTACATGTGTCTGGAGTTCGTTTTCACTGGCAGGAGTCCCTGGTACTTTCTTTCTTTCTTTTTTAAAAAAATATTTTATTTATATTTATTTGAGAGAGTGATACAGAAATAGGCAGGGAGAGAGAGAGAGGGAGGGAGAGAATATGGGCACGCCAGGGTCTCCAGCCACTACAAATGAACTCCAGAAGCATGTGCCATCTTGTGCATCTGGCTTACATGGGTCCTGGGGAATCAAACCGAGGCCCTTTGGCTTTGCAGGCAAACGCCTTAACCGCTAAGCCATCTCTCCAGCCAGCTTCTGATTCTCTGTTCTGATGAGGTTTGAGTGACCCCATCTCCCTGGAATTGGTTTTCAGGCATATCCTTTCTCTCTGCAATGACTACTGGACCCTGACAGATGTGGTTGAGATGACCCATTTAGTGACAGGCAGCCAGCTATCTTTTCTTGTTGTATTGCTGTATCCTGTATCTTTGCAGTATTCTCTGCCATCTGCAAGATAAAATGGATTTCAAACAATTTTTTTTTTTTTAAATGTGGATTTCTTACTGTATTCCTGACAGTTTCCAAATACAGACTTTCTCCGAGGTTAATGACAATGTAGCTTGGATGTCTCCCCAAAGCTTAGCCCTCAGCCTGACATAATTGGGGGCTAGGGGTTGGGATCTTTCAGAAATGGAACCTAATGGGAAGCCTTTAGGTCATTGAGGACATGTCCTGGAAGGGCCACCAGGACCTTGGCCCCATCTTCTTTACCATTTCAGTTCGTGGCCAGAGAAGAACAGTTTTGCCCCCTACGCCTTCACCATCATGAAGTGCTGTTTTGCTGCCAGCCCAAAGGTAATGAAGTCAATTTATCATGCACGGAAACTTCCAAAAGTATGAGCCCAGAAAAACAGTTTTCTCTTTACAAGTTCATTATTTCAAGTATTTTTTACAGTGGTGCAAAGCTGACGGAGTAATGAGACTATCAAATGTGAATGCACTGGTAATTTGTAATTTAGAAACATTTGGACCGTCTGCAAATAGAGCCTTACAGATATTTTCTTAATGATCAGTACATCACTTTCAGAATGTGTCAAGCATGCATAAAAAGTCCAAACTAAGTCGGGCGTGGTGGCACACGCCTTTAGTTCTACCACGTGGGAGGCAGAGATAGGAGGATCGCCATCAGTTCAAGGCCAGCCTCAGAGTGCATAGCGAATTCTAGGTCAGCCTGATCTAATGCGAGACGCTACTTTGAAAACCCAAAAATCAATGATAATAAATAAGAAAAGTCCAAAGTGCAAGAAAGACCAATGGATTTCACATAATAGGACATGTAAAATTCACTTCTATGCTTTCTAATTTCCAAACTAAATCCTACTTTTAAGAAATTACCACTTGCCTCATTTCAGTAGATTGTTGGAAATGATATGTCCAATTATTTGAGAAGGCCGTGAATGTATTCTTCTCTTTTTCAAACATATTTTTGTATAAGACTGTGTTTCCCAGGGCCTCTTGTCTCTGCAAACAAACGCCAGATGCATGTGCCACTTTGTACATCTGGGCATAGGAACTGGGCATAGGAACTCAGATCATCAGGCTTTGCAAGTAAGTGTCTTTAACTGCTGAGCCTGGAAATGTATATTTTCATAACACATATCCTGGTTGTAATAACAGGCTTATGAATATTGACCAATACATATGAAGAGAAAAATTTTAAAATGACTTTTAATTTCAAGTATAGTAAATATTGAGAAATATAATTCATGTGAAAGTTCTTGTCAAAAAGCTTTAGTGTTATAAAACACCAAAGAAGCTCTTTATGCAGAGTTTGAGAATGATCAGGATATGAAATCTCTCAGTTTTGAAATCCTGTCTCAACCATCCCTCTCCCAGCCCTGACTGGTTCTCAGAGAGTGAGACAAAGTCTCCACCTCCAAGACAGGGCTGCACTGCTGAGCGGGTGAGATCTGCTTGGGGAACGATGCTCTGTGTTTCTCTTGATTTCCTTGTGCCCACTCTTCTGGCTGCTTTCTCTCATCTTGCCTTCTTTCCGACTCAGTCCAGGAGGTCCCTGCTTGAGTTTTCAAAGTGTATAAAGGAGTATTTGGAGCTAGTTTTAGTTTTGCTTGCTACTGGTCACTTTGGTGTGCATTAATGGAAGGAATGGACTAGACTAATTTTATTTGTATATGGTAGATCATTTCAGAATACATAGGTTCTATTTCGAAGTTTAATTCAAATGCCAGTTTTAAACATTTTCTTAACAACCTCCATACATGTAGACAATATACCATGATCATATTCCCTTCCCACCACCCTCCCTTGTTCCGCCTCACAACTCCTCCCCTCCACTGAATCCCTTTTTTCTTTCAAGTAGTCTCTCTTCTGTTTTGATATCATCATTTTCCCCCTCCTATACCGGTCTTGTGTAGGTAACATGAGCCACTATAAGGTTATAAATATCAAGGCCACTTGTGTCCAAAAGGCAGTATTATAAGCACTCCTTCCCTTCTTTTGGCTCTTACATTCTTTCTACCTTCTTCCACAATGGTCCCTGAGAAAGCAGTGTATGGTAGAGATGTCTTACTTAGTGCCAAACACCACTGTCATTTTTTCCCCTCAGCACTTTGGTGAGATTTGAGTCCCCCCAGTGTTCCCCACCATGTGAAAAGAGAAGCTTCTTTAACCAAAAACGAGAGTAGCATTAATATATGGGCATAAACATAAGTATTTAGAAGACACTTTAGTTCAAATACCAAATTTGAATTAGAAGTGGCATGGTTCTATTTGGGTGTTTGTTTCAACCTCATTTTGAGCTCCATCACTGGTTCCAAAGCCCTGCTTTCTGCTCTCCTTTCTCCATCAGCAGCTGTACAGCAACCATGCTTTGTAGGATCTTATAATGAACAAACAAACAAACATGGTGCCTCTCATTGCCAACAAGTCAGGCCAAGTTGTACAAGCATTAGTGTTAGGGACTATTGTTAATCACCTTCCCTTCATTTGAAAGCACAGATCATTGTACAGTCTGTCACAGGTACTGCCAGTCCATGGAAGGGAGAAGTATGCAACAGGTGAGTTTAATTCTGATAACATGGGACTGTTGTGGGTCAGTGAGCCCCCTGTAAGGATCCTACAGCATCAATTTTCTTATTAAGTTTTTCACATTGTAAAGCAAAAGGCTCTTAACTCTATAGGTGCTATGCTGCTGTGATAAATTAAGTTGGATAGACCTCTCCTATGGGTGGGTGAGCACATTTTCCCCCCAGGAATAAAAATCATACTTAAAAGACTGAAATGAAAACTGACCAAGAACAAAGGCATCGTTGATGTCAAGTGGAAGAAATCACTCACAAAGCTGAGATCAGACACTTCTCATGGGTAAGCTATTTCCTTTCATATACTCTGGTCACCTTGATACACATTAGTATACAGGAACCAGCCAGTATAATTTTATTTATGTTCTCAGTTTTTCAACACCATTAGTCCCATGAGCTCAAAATGCTGCAAACTTCAAAGTGTGCCCTTAGCTATGTTAAATATTCCTCCAAACCTCCCTTCGCCAGTAGCCCCCACACTTCCCACCCTCTGAGAAGGGGAGTACTCGTTACAGACACCATGCCCAAGTTCCCTTCCTCTTGGCAAAGTGCCACCTCCTGTGGTTGAAGGAAGAAGTATAAAAACTTATTAAAAAGTTCCCCAAACACATCAAACACTCAACACATTGTTTTTCTATAATTTATGTGGAAATGAGACAGCATATTGATTAAATTTCTTCCTAATTTCAAATGGCTTGGACAAAGGGAAAGAATAAGGCACACAGCATAGATGTAAACTCCAGGTCATCTTTCTCTTGAAGAATTTTTGCAAAAGCATACCTCTGTCTATTTTATGCGATCCCTAAGTACACTTACTAATTATTTTTATAGTTGACTCAAAGAACAAAGTCCAATCCATAGGTGTTTTAAATTTGAAATTTCAAAACACACTTGAAATTTTTTTTGAAATTAAGAATATTCAGGCTAGGGAGGTTGCTCAGTGGTTAAAGGCATTTATGTGCAAAGCTGCCTACCCTGGTTCAATCCCTCAACCATCCACATAAAGGCAGATGCAAAAAGTGGCAAATGCATCTGACATTCGTTTGCACTGACAAGAGACTCTGGCATTCCCCCCCACCCACACATACATGAACAAATCAACACACAAACTTAAAAATATGAGTCTCTTCGTGATCTCCTGGATTTTAGTTTGCTTTTCAAAGAAGCAAACTAAGTTCAACTGCGGAAAGTAACTTGAGAGTTGACATATAACTCTAGAATGTACGTTTGTAGATGGCTGTGTGTGCGCATGCGTGTGTATTGTCCCCTTTCTCTTTGTTGTTTATTTCAATACCTTGGTAAGCCTTCCAATGATAATTTCTTAGCAGGTACATTCACAGCATGAAATGCAATTGTAACTGTAATTTTATATATGCTTAAGAATTCCTGAAATTTTGTCCTTTTATACATTTGAAAAGAAAGAATTTCTCCCTGTGTTCCGTTTCCTGTATTTTCCTTGAGAAGTATGCCATTAAGCAGAACAGAACACATATGAGAACAGAACTCTTTACCTAAATTCTGACATTAAAGGCTTCAAGATCTTCTTGTATATAAGTCCAAACTCCCAGCATGCAGTACAGCAGGATAATTCTTTGTCTTATAACTTTTCACTAATCATAAAGTTTCCAACCACACTGGAAAAATTCTGGATAGCCCCTATTTATTATTGGTCATGTGTAAGCATCATACAGATAGAAGATTGAAGGTTTTGTGTCCTTGTGTTATATGCAACACAGGAAACTAAGTCTTAGTAGGACTTTGTCCAGAATAGAAACAGAATCTGCACATCTCGGTCCTTACCAGTTCTTCTCTGCAACTGGTATCATATTCTTCTGTTTGATTGGTATCATTTTATAAAAATATGGTATCATATCTTTATAAGCATTTTTATTAGCAAGAGAGCAAGAGTGAGGGAGGGAGAGAGAGAGAACTGGCTCTCTAGGGCCTCCAGCCACTGCAATGGAACTCCAGATATCTGCAACTCCTTGTGCTCATGTGCAACCTTGCACACTTGTGTCACCTTGTGCATCTGGCTTACATGGGATCTGGATAGTCAAATGTGAGACCTTAGGCTTTGCAGGCAAGCATGTTAACTGCTAAGTTGTCTTTCCAGCCCTATAAATGTGTATTTGATAGGTGAGTATACAGCTGCTGGATACAGTGACATTGTGACTATATTGCTGGTTTGGTGATTAACCTCCTCAGGATGTGGAAAAGGTGTCTGCTGATCCCTGGTCAGTTCCCTCATTCCTGAGTGTAGAAGTGGAACTCAGCTGTTCAGTAATTTATGTATTAAACAGAACTCATCCTCGTTGGAATCAAATATGGAAGTCATATGATTGATTTTCTGTGGCCACTGTGGCAGCAGAATTTAATGAGAGGAATTTTAAAAAATATATTTATTTATTATTTATTTATTTATTTATTTATTTATTTATTTATGCGAGAGAAAGAGGTAGAGAGAAAGAAAGAGGGAGATAATGGGCACTTCAGGGCCTCCAGCCACTGTAAATGAACTTCAGATGTGTGTGCCCCCTTGTGCATCTGGCTTACGTGGGTTCTGGATAATAGAACTAGGATCCTTTGGCTTTGCAGGCAAATGCCTTAACTGCTAAGCCATCTCTAATGAGAGGAATTTTTAAGACTGGATCATTCAAGCAGGAAAAAGGAATCAGATCCACCCAAGAAGAAAGTGGTCATGAGGACAGTGGTTGTAGATTACATTGTGGCAAACTGGGTCTTCCAGGGGCAAAGGAGAGGGATGGAGCTGAAGAATTAGACTTTTGGAAAAGTAAGTACTAATACCAAAAAAATATTTTTTACTCCATTTGTTATTTTTTAAAATATTATTTATTTTTATTTATTTATTTGACAGAGAGAAAGAGAGAGAGAATGAGAGAGAGAGAGAGAGAGAGAAAGAGAGAATGGGCACACCAGGGCCTCCAGCCACTGCAAACAAACTCCAGATGCATGCACCACCTTGTGCATCTGGCTTATGTGGGTCCTGGGGAATTGAACCTGGGTCCTTTGACAGGTAAACGCCTTAACCACTAAGCCACCCCTCCATATCCAACTTGTTATTTTTATTATTTTTTTTAAAGAAAAAGCCCAAAGTTTCAGGGAGAATTACTTTGTGCCTGAGCTATTGACCTTCAACAGAGGTGTGCTTGATCTTTCATTAGTGCTGTTTTGAGCTCGGCTTGTTTCTGTGTAAAGACACTCTTAAAAGAACATCCATTTATTTGAATTTCCTCCCCGTCCCTTTTTTCTCTTTTTGTATACTTGCTCTCAGTTCAGGAAAGGTGTCCCCAGCTGGGGCTGACAGATCTGAGGCTTAACCAAACTCTGGTGTCTTGAACGTGGGGCTTTGAACTACAGGCTCTGCACGGAAGGAAATGCTGGAAGTGCATCTGTGTGGGAGCAAAGGCGGGCCATTTCATTTCAGAAGCAGGATCCCAGTCATGTGTCAGGCTATTCACAGAGTCTGTTTACCTCCGTGCCTGAGCCTATCACTGGAGTGAGGCAATGAAGCCATGTTCATCACTCACAGAGACATAACTTATTTCAGTTTGGGAATCAAGTGTTTCTTTTCTTACTCTTTGTGAGGTTCAGGACTAAGCCACTTGTCTTAAAAGATTAACAAGACCTCTTGTCATATCAAGAGGACAGCATTTTAATTGATCTCATATGAATTTTTTTTTTTGTTGTTGTTTTTGAGGTAGGGTCTCACTCTAGCTCAGGCTGACCTGGAATTCACTATGTAGTCTCAGGGTGGCCTCAAACTCACAGTGATCCTTCTACCTCTGCCTCCCAAGTGCTGGGATTAAAGGCGTGCACCACCATGTCTGGCTTCATATGAATTTTAGATGGCCTGGGAACCTTCAGAAAGGTAAGCCCAAGGAACAAAGAAGTTTGAGTATTTTTATGCTGTTTGAGGACGTGTATGATTGTGGAGATGTACAACTGGTCAGAGGGAATCTGATTTAATGGGGGCGAGTGGAGGGAGAACTTAGTAAATTCATGTGTTCAGAGTCTTCCCTCTGTCCTACATCTTACAGATAAGGACTTTCTTTTCCTTTGGGTATAAGAAGGAAAGTTCCCCTGGAATGAGAGTCTGACAGTTTGCTTGGGGGAGGAATGGCAAGGGGTGTCAGTTAGGTTTGCTGGCGTATTTCAGGGGAGAAGAGAGAAATCTTCCCTCAGACTTCCGGTGATTTCTCAAACACTCAGATGCCGTTTTGGCAGTACCTATACGTCCTGTGAGTATTACAAGTTTATCCCAGCTGTTCGTGACCCCTTTTGGCTAAAGAAAAACGCTAATGAAGTCATACCGATGGAAACACAGGTCAGAAGACGAAATTTTCCCAACTGCTTGGAAAGAGAAACAGGAATGTGAATGTGCTGCGGTGCCTCCGGTCATCTCCCCTGGCTGGCATCTTTCATCTTCCATGTGGGGTAAATCCGATGACTGGAGCATGCTGGCCCACTCCAACGTGAGGGGATGGCAGTGTCGCCCTGTGCTGGGAACGGCACATGGTCATATCTAGAACAAGTCGGTCTGAAGAGCATCATGTAGAGAGGCTGGTTGTGGAAACACCCCGCCCACCCCCACCTCTCTTAAGTCATTTTTGTTTTCCAGACTGGTTGTGTTGGCCACACCAAGCCAAAAGAAGGATCATGGTCTCTCATTTCTGTTATTTTTTAAAAGATTTCTATTTATTTATTTATGACAGACAGAGGGAAAGAGAAAGAGAGGGAGAGAGAGAAATGGCTCACCGGGGCCTCTAGCCACTGCAAATGAACTCCAGACGCATGAGCCCCCTTGTCATCTGGCTTACGTAGGACCCAGAGAATCGAACTGCGGTCCTTAGGCTTCGCAGGCATGTGCCTTAAACCACTAAGCCATCTCTCCAGCCCCTAGTTTCTGTTATTTTAATCAATGATGGAAGCGTAGGCTAAAGGACAGGGAGAAACTGCAAACACTTTTTTTTTCCAGAACAGCAGTTTCCTTTTGATACTGATGTTTACTGTCTATGGAAGTAGCCCTTTCAGGATTCAGTGAGCTGAGAAGTGTTTTCAGTATTAGGTGACATCTCGTGTCAGCTGTGGTGGCACAGAGGGGAATGTCCCCGCGATGATGGCTGCTGTGCTCATCCACTGTGGGTTTGGTCTAAACAGTGCCTCACCGAGTGTGTCTGATGATTTATTGCAAACCCAGCTGCTTTGATTATTTTTTTTTTCAGGACTTGAAATACAAAAGCAGATTCATTTGTACTTGAAGCTCAGAGAGAAGTAATATTAAATATGACTTTCCGTCAGACAAAGGGCAGAAGGGAGCATTTGTCTTGTGATTTAAAGCCATCTGCACAGACCTGTTGTGAGCCATCTCAGGATGTGCTTTCAGCTTTAGGAAATGCTTTCTCCTGGGTTTGGAGTTTAAACCTGGCTGTGTTTCTCTGACTAGCACTGACAACACTAGCAACCCAGAAATAAGAAGACGTTGGGCCACATGTGTGTGCACATTTATGCTTCATTCACACAGGTACACACACATGTCACAGGATGGAGTCGGTTCAGAACCAAGTGGAATGCTTCTAGCACACCATGAAATGAGCACTTGACCCTGAAGCCAGGGGCTAGGGGTGTTTAGAAAGGTGGGAGAAGCTCCTGGAGTTCCTGTGCTGGCAATGATTCTGACTAGGTGGCACGGTTTCTGTGTCTTGGAGGAAAGAGTTGGTTTAACATTTATAACTCCATTTGCTTTTTATAGCAGTGTTCACTTTCTTCATTCATCCATATTCTCCATCCATCCATCCATTCATCCATCCTGTTACTGTTAGAAGCAGTGGAGAAGTGGCGGACATACCTCTTTGCAGGTTCTGTCATTGTACCTCTGGTGACCCAATATTACTAGGACCAAGGCCCCTGTTTGGAGTTAGGGAATGAGAGATAGGTTTGCAATACATTGTTTTTAAGGTGACAACAGGTGAGTAGGAACAGAGACAAAGCACAAGGGGGTTGTGAAAGACTGACAGCACCTTTGCGAAGGAGAGCAGTGATAGGTATCTATGTAGACGCGAGGCTTGGAGGGCACAGAAGGACAGAACCAACTTCATGTTTCCCTGGTAACATTAGGAAGGGAAACATCACAATTGATCCTCCATGGGATTTAAAATACCACATGAAAAAGAAGAGTATTGGAGTTTTACATCTGCTAGGGACATGACATTCTAAGTGAACCAAACACAAGATTATGTTTGCTTCCTGTGAGAGCTCAGCTTGTCATCACTTGGTCAAGAGACTACCTCTCACCTATATAGACATGCTGAGGTGGGAGGAATATTTACTCCCTTAATGAGATAAATAATGTACTTAAACCCCCAGAAGCCCCTTTCTCAGTGCAGTTATTCACAGACTCACTGCGGAGCCTGCCCACTATGCTGACTTCGAGCCCAAACTGTTTCTTTTCACTTTGGTTTTGTTTGGATGCTGGTCCAAATCCTTAGTATTCTTGTCCTGACACTGAGGCAGCTTAGGCTTAAACGTGCCCCTGAAAGTAAAAGTGAGGCATGTCCTTGAGTCTGCCCTTCCGGTCTCCACTTTACTAGCGGTAAGAGAAGAATCTGGTTTTGCTTTATCTCTCCCTCCCTTCCTCTCTCTCTCTCTTTCTTTCTTTCCTTTTGGTTTTCCAAGGTAGGGTTTCACTCTAGCCCAGAGTGGCCTGGGACTCCTATTCAGTTTCAGGGTGGCTTCGAACTCAAGGAAGACAATACTCCTGCCTCTGCTGGGATTAAAGTTCTGTGCCCTGGCTAATCTGGCTTTTCATTATCTCTTTCTGCTTAAAGGAGTTTTCCTTAAACTCAACCTGAGTTCCTCCCTAGAAAAGAGCTCCCTTTTTCTGGAGGATTAAGATTGCTGGAGGGATTAAACCTGATCACCTACCTAGAAACTGGGCTTCAGGGCTGCTTAGCTCAGTCCCCATTCAGAACTTCACAAAGATCCCACTCTGGGTCTTAGGTAGGTTTTACCCCACTCCCTCCTTCTCATGGGCAGGAGCTCTGCTGTCTTCTCTCCTTCCGTTAAGAGCTTTAAATTCTATCCATCATCTAATAAAAGACCCAGGCCAGAGTAGCACCATGACAGGCCTCAGTCACTCTGTAGGCTACAGGGGCGAGTTCCCAGAATTAAGGGAAGAACAAGCAGTACCAGGAAAAACCATAAACTTGCTGTGTGAGCATGACTCAGCATTCTTGCGGTCCTGGGCTGGATGGCCCAATAAGATCCATCATCTCAGAGTTTTGTAAATGTCAACCAATCAAATGAATGTAACTGCATGCCCAACCTGTTCAAATGTAACCACCGCTTGCTGAGCCAATTAAGTTAGAAATTCCCCTAGACCTAGCCCGCCCAAATCCTAAGACCAATCAAGAACCCCCAAGTACAGTTACTGTTCAAATTAGCCAATCATGTAGTTGCGTGGGTGATAGCCCTCTCCCCCTTGCTCAAACCTCAATAAAAAGCCCGCTTTTCTGTTTCTCGGGGCTCTTGCATGGATCCACTGCGTTGGTGAAGGCAAGAGACCAAGCTGAAGTCCGAGTAAGGCTCTTTGCGTTTGCATACGTGTTTGGTCTTCCTTGGTGGTTACTGGGGGCACTGTGAACTGGGCATTACAATCTTCCCCTCTGATCTGTGTATTTCAGTTCTTCGAATTCATAAGACAATGACCTGAAGACCACTGATTTAGTGGAAATTCTATGGAAAGATGCTCTATTGCTTGCAAAGACACCTCAAATCCCTGTATTGTATTGATGCAGTGGCATGTTATATGGGTGCAATTTCTGTATTAACATTCCAGGGCTTTTCAACTACTTTTTCTCCAATAACTTTCCCTTGCCTTACTCATGCCTCGTTGTATGTGTACCTGATTTTTGTGGTCATGAGACAAAAAGCTTGACAGTGTGAACATCAGCAGCAACAGTTGGTGCGGTTGTTCTAATTGGTCCCTGAGAATTCAGTTGTACTACAATGCTAGATCCTCTGTCCCAAATCCCAGCTGAGTCCCTTCTTCTATTTCCCTATCTCCACTTGTTTTACCTTTCACCTTTATCTCTGTAAGTTCTCTTTTTCCTTGTTCTCATTTATTGAAGACTGAAGAATTACTCTTGTGTTTCATTTGTGGTAGAAAGTAGTTTCCTTCCTTTTCTCTGTCTCTTGCTGATTATAGACATTGGGGACTTCCTTTCCTTCAAAACATCCTTATCTGATTAAAAAAATATTTATTTTACTTATTTTGAGAGAGAGAGAGAGAGAGAGATAGAGAAAGAAAGAATGAACATGCCAGGGCCTTCAGCCACTGTAAACAAACTCCAGGCGCATGCGCCACCTTGTGTACCTGGCTTATATGGGTCCTGGGGAATCGAACCTGGGTCCTTTGGATTCGCCGGCCAATTCCTTAAACTGTTAAGCCATCTTTCCAGCCCCTTTATGTGATTTTTAAGTTGTAACGAGTACAACTATCTTCAGTATAACTTTGTAGGTGGGGACCCGAGAGTTAGAGATGCAAAGTGTATCAAAAGATAGTATTAATTTTTATTAGTAGGAGGGAAATCAAGGAATAATGAAGGCCAGGGGCTTCTAGAGAAAGTGTGGGCCTGCTTTGAGAGTATTCTGCTGATGGCACACATGTTCTGTGGTTCTTAGTTTCCAAATCTTTTCCCCAGGGACTTTCACTGGATCAGACATTCTTTCTGCAGCAAGTGAGTAAGAAGAGTGAAAAATCTCGTAGGTACAAATCCTTGCACACTGATTGTGCCTAAACCGCTTTCACAGCCTAGGAATAATAGGAGTAACCTTGAATTCTCACAAATTTATGTAGACCTTGTTTTTTTTTTTGATTTTTCAAGGTAGCATCTCACTGTAGCCCAGGCTGACCTGGAATTCACTATGTAGTCTCAGGGTGGTCTTGAACTCATACCTTTGCCTCCCAAGTGCTGGGATTAAAGGGATGTACCACCATGTCCAGCCATATGTTAATATTCCCATGAGCATTACTATCAAGTTATTCATTAGATCCTCACATCGTACGGACAAATGTTAAAAGGACCAACTCCAAGAAGCCAAAAGATCTAACATTACAGAGTTCCAGTTTCTTCGTCCATATGCAGAAAAGAGTTGATACAGCTAGCTGGGCTTGCTGCTGGCTCTTGGTAGAAAGGGAAGTTTTCAGGCTGGTCCTTGGCTGGCAATTGGGAACTTGGCCCACAAATGGTTCTCTACATTGGTAGGAGACTTTTTTTGTGAAATGGTAAGGCTGGCTCACTGTGCCTTGATTCCGCAAGTTGGAAAGTTCATGCTAGATGCATGCTTGTTTTTTTTTTTCCCTTTAGGAGTCTAGTAATTTGATACATGCCAGACAGAGCAGGCCTATATGAGTTGTACCCAAGAGCATCTTCATTACTTAGTCTGTACTTCTCCAGGAGACAATTCTTGACACTTGCTATCACCATTTGCTGCTTATGGAGTTCGAGCATCTTTTCAGATCCACTGGGAGATGACTCTTGGAAGTCTGTACCTGGTTTCTCTTCTCGATTTTACCCCATGAGCCTTTAGTCCTGTGCTCACTTTCTTTTACAACTATTTATTTATTTATTTATTTATTTATTTATTTATTTATTTATTTTGCTAAAATGTATGGGCTGAGTCCTTTAAATTGTCCTGCCTCATTGCTGGGCCTGGGAGGGGTCTGAGAGTGGTCTTGGAGACCCTTGATTTAGTGCCATCTATGAAATCATTCCTTAAGCAACTCATTTCTTTTCTCTTTATTTGCAACTATAAAGGGTTTACTCACTTGTCGTGGGGGTAGCAAACACACTGTATAAACCCGAGTGCCGTTCTGGGAAGGCTGCCATCTATAGCTGCCTCAGGCTTCAATCTCGGCTTTAGCTGCTGTGCAGACCTTTCTCTCCAATGTCACTGTAATCCATGAGACCACATGGCAACCCACACAAGGTCCACTCACACTGGCCACAGATTGCTTTGCCATCCACAGCTCACATGCATGATAAGCATGCAATGGGTACTTGCTGGACAGCTCAGCTCTGGAGGCCTGTGCTCAGCTCCTCATCAGTCGACCATCAGGTCCAGTCAGCATCTGCTCCCCAAAGAAGTCAAGGGCCTGTGGAGGTACGGCCTTCACTTCATAAGTGCTCTCTGCAGGCGTGGGTCCCTCAGAAAAGGAGCTGTTTGGTCTTCTCTAAGACCTCATGTGAAGAGCACATGGTGAACATACCACAGCTCAGTTTTCTAGCCCATATGGACCTAGAGCCACAATATCAAGGCATCTATAAAAGGGAAGCACACATGGGCATGGTTGTGAGGCCCCACAACACATATCAACTCATTTCTTGAACACGTATTACCTAGTCAATATTTTTGGAGTGAGGAGACAGAGTTACAGAGGAAGGGCCAAGATTAAAATTACAGCCACTCAGTGAAATTGACTTCTCCTAAAGATCAAATGCAACAGGGAGCTGGGCAGCCGAGAAGATACTGAGGGGGGTAGTATGGGGTGTTTATAGTGGGTTGGGGGGGTTATGGATGTGCTGTTTTTAAAGCCCATTAAAATTTGTAGGTGGTTTAGACAGCTGACATGTGTTCAGACGCATGGAAAGGGCCCAAAACGTTTGAAAAATAAGGGTTTTATTTAAGCAGAAAGAGATTTCCAGAAACAGAAAGGCCAGATCATGTAGTTAGCCTCCTTTTACTAAAGGTATGGTGTTAAGTGAGGGAGATCTTCAAAAGAGTTATCAATTTCGAACGGCATCACCAGGAATTCCAAGTCAGTTCATAGACAGGATCTCTATCATTGTGTCACAATAAACATCGACTAGGTTATAAACAAAATAATAACCCATAGAATGCTCTCTGTGCTAGGTTCTATGACTTTTATGTACTGAATCTTAATATCACAGTGATTTACAAGGTAAATATTTTTATTTTTATTTTCTTTTTGTTTTTCAAGGTAGGATCTTGCTCTAGCCCAGGCTGACCTGAAATTCACTATGTCATCTCAGGATAGCCTCGAACTCATGGCAATTCTCCTACCTCTGCCTCCTGAGTGCTGGGATTAAAGGCATGAGATATCATGGCCTTCTAATATTCTTCTTATTCTCCCAGTTTTACTCCTGTAGAAATGGAGGCCCAGAAATCTACTTCCCACAAAGTTTTTTTTTTAATTTTTTAATTATTATTATTTTTTTAAATTTATTTTTGGAGAGAGAGATAGACAGAGATAGACAGAGAGGGAAAGGGAGATAGAGATGGGCGCGTCAGCAGGCTCTCAGCTGCTGCGAACGAAATCCAGATGCGCGCGCCCCCTTGTGGTCAAGTGCGGCATTGCACCCTTGCCTCACTTTGCATCTGGCTAAACGTGGGACCTGGAGATTGGAACCGCTGGACATTGGAACCAGCATTCTTAGGCTTAGCAGGCAGGCGCCTTAGCCGCTAAGCCATCTCTCCAGCCCTCCACAAAGTTTTTAAGAAATGAAAAACCATACTTTACCTTTCATACTCTACTGTTGTGGAAGTTAGTAGAAGTTTTATTGCTTGAAGGCTTGGCCATTCTTTCCCTTCAATGTAATTGTTTTCTAGGAGCAGTCTAGAGCCTAACCGCAGAACAGCCGGCTCCTAGAGTTCAAGGCAAAGCAGGATCCCAGCCTTTGCCTCGGGACTACAAGGAGGCAGCGGCATGAAGGGTTACTGTGGAGCCTTGGAGCCAACGGAAACTGCGTGGGATCTGCTCCGCTGCTCACTAGACGGTTGATTCACGAAGGGCATTGAGCTATGTCTGTACTTTGCTCTTTCATTTATAAGTTGGGGAAACCTAGCATCCATGTTATGCCGCTGTTTCAAAGGCAAAATGCTACAGACCCATGCTACAGCCTTGGCACGGTGCCAGGTACCTAGTAAGCGCTCAACCGGTAGCTATGACTAGTCGGTAGGGGACAGATAATTCTCACAACAATTTCCACTTCATGGCCACTTTTAATTTACCACTAATTACCGTTTGATGGCATTTGCATATACCATTTAATTGACTGAAAAATCCCATTAATATTTCATAATGGAGTACACAAATTATATAAGGGGAAATGTGGTTGGGAGATTACATCAGAAGGCCCACTTATTCCTTCTATCAAACGTGGGAATCTCCTGGGGGTAACTGCGTCTCACTGTTAACATTCAGCAGTTCCTGATACACAACCTGATAAAGCTCCTCACGAGCAAGATCTTGAGCTTACAGTTTTCCCATCGTTTTTATGCCCCATGGAGGGAAGTGTGGCACTTAGAGTCACCTTCTGTCTTCTACTATGATCATCACTGTGTCAGTCAACTCCCTTCTCTTTCTTGGGGTGCACTCATTTCATTCTTCAATCCCCAGCAGAACTTTAGGACCAGAGCCCTGGCGTTCCTGCCAGATACTGGACCTTAGTTACATTGTTGCTTTAGCACTCATGTTGTCATGGTGACAACTGCTGGCATGTCTGGGAGCACTGTCCTACCATCCTTTCTTTCAACATGCTGTCTCTTTCAGTGTCCACAACCTTATGTCTCTGGCTTTCTTCTCTCTTTCTCACAATGCATCTTTTTTTGTTGTTATTTTTATTTATTTGAGAGAGAGAGAGCGAGAGCGAGCAAGAGGAAGAGAGACAATGGGTGCACCAGGGCCTCAAGCCACTGCAAATGAACTCCAGATGCATGCGCCACCATGTGCATCTGGCTTACGTGGGACCTGGAGAATCATACCTGGGTCCTTAACCGCTAAGCCATCTCTCCAGCCCTCTTCCTTTCACTCAGCATTATTGAAGCCACCTTAGCTTCCTCAGCTTCCCTTTCCTAATTCTCTGTTTGCACTGTAGTTTTTTTTTTTTTATCTTTAGTGATTACTTTATCCTTATTGCAATGCACCAATTGTTATTGCTATTTAAAATATTCTGATCATTCTAGAGTTCTCACTATATCAATAAATTATATAATGTCTGTAAATGTGATGAGAACATTCTTGATCTTCTTTTAAAGATAATGTTTTCTACCTCGTAGTCCCTCATGTTCAACATATACAAAACTTTAAGCCATATGTACATGCCTCTTCCATTATTATTTTATTATTTTCTTAATAGGTTTAAAGTCGAGTGCTCTCTGAGAAACAAAATTGTGGCCAGTGGAGAACCTTAGACAAGGCTCATGTGTATGAGGGAGAGCATTACAGATTGCCTTGCTTTGCGATTTACTGGACAAAAACATCAGGCCAATATGAGATGTAAAACCCAACTACCCATGTTGTTTATGGTGGCTGTCAGACTGTCATAGATGGAGACTAAATAGGTTTGGTGAGATTTATCCTTCTCTTAGTCATATTTGTTGCTATGCAGGGTCTAAATCAGATTTGTGCTTTTACTTTAGAGGCTCTAAAAGGGAGGTGCCTTACTACATGAAGATTCATCAGAAACAGGACGGGAGAGTGAAATGGGGTACTGGGGTGCTTCTGATTGCCTGATAAGTCACGGAAGGTATAGACAGCTCACAAATTAGGAGTTACTACTGTCATTCTTGCCATGTCCCTGTGTTCTTTATTTGTTCTTATGATAAATAAAGCTATGCCAGGAATATAATGCCTTTCTCTCCATCTGGTCTGCACTTGTTTGTATATAAGTAATGCTACCTATTGTAAGAGATAAAGCATACCCATATATCCATTGGAAAACTAAACTTGAGCCAGGAACAGTGGCACCTACCTATAATTCTAGGTGCTCACACAGAAGCACTGTAAGCTTGAGGCTTGCTTGCAGAACATACTGAGAATTTCACCTGAAAAAAAATTTGTGTGTGTGTTCAAAACATAGATGGAAATGGATTTAAGTTGCTCAAATGCAGCAGTAAGTGACCTTGCCCATCCCTGACTGCCTTGTGTCCCTCAATGGCAGTGACTTCTTGGGAGTCTCTGATGCTGGGTCATTGTTTCTGGATACCTACCTACCTGTCAGACTGGATGCTATTCAGTGCCTTGTGCTGCTTCCCTGATGTCTCCCACAGTTCAGCTCCAAACCTCAGCTGCCCCAAGTCGGCA